>CM061750.1:82500055-82915775 GCA_030979885.1 Lolium multiflorum
TCCTCCTCTAAGGTAAATATGCTCCATTTTAGTGTCATATTTTCACTAGCTGGAACTGGAAGCTCCGGTAACTTGTCCTAACTTCACTCGTACTCTAACGTGGTCATTCATTTCTACTCCTATAAATCCTTAATCTCTTTCCATGTCTCGTTACAAAACAAGGACTCGTGGTGCTCGGCACGACCGAGCGCACCGAAGCAGTGTGCACTTATGCGTGCGTGCAAGGAACATACATGACGTGCTGCAACAAGAGCGGCAATCTCACCGGTTGCGCCTGCCCGTGCGCGCCGGCCGACGGCAAAGGCTGCGCCGTCCACCTCGCCAACGGCACCACGATCAAGTGCCCCAAGCCCAAGCCGTAGCTGATGGATCCCGTCCCACGCATCGCGTACACGTCTTCTGTTCTGTCTCTATCTCTGTTTGGGTTTGAGTTGAATAAAGCTCTGTGAGTGAGTGTTTTGTTCTTGTGAGGAAACATCAGGACTTTGCTGTGGTTTTTGTTGAAAGCCCTGCAAGTGTGACGTCGATTTAGGGAAAAGTATCTGTTGCCATGTTTGGCCGTGAGTTCGTTTGGATAATTGGACTTTCGCACGGCGGGCGCACCGATCGAGTCAGAGAGAGCGGCGGGCCTGAACCAGTTTAGCAGAAGAGTCGAAGGCGTACGCTGGTTGATAAGAGATCGATCGATGCCTGAATTTTCCATGCTCTGAATCAAATTTCCACGCTAGACCCCTATATAAATGAACCCTCTGAGTCTCCCAGCAAAGCCAACTCAAACCTCACAAAGGGCAACGCAACGAAACACGAAGACATGGTTTCCTCCATGAAGCTGTCAGTCACCTTCCTCCTCCTCTCCGGTACGCCTTCGACAGTAAATCTTCAAGTATACACAAGTACAGGTCGGCGTTCCTGACATTTCGTATGTGTTCATCTGTCCGGATCAAGCAGGGCTGGTGGTGTTCGGGGAGATGGAAGGCGCCACGGCGGCGTGCGACGTGGTGTGCTTCCAGGGAGGGCACATCACCTGCGACAACTACCCCGGCCAGGAGCTCGACGGCTGCGCCTGCGAGTGCAAGCCGGCCGATGGCAAGGGCTGCGTGCTCCACCTCGATGACGGCGTCACGCACTCCAACTGTAACTGAATCGCGTCCTTGGTTTCTTGGTCTGGAATGAAGTTAAATAAAACTCTATAAGATATCGTCCAATAACGAAAAAGAGTTTGTAATTCCATGTTTTGGCAGTGCGCAATTCCGTGCGAGTTCATATAAATAAAAAACAATTCAACTTTACACACTTCAAATAAAATTTCCTAGTAGAATGTGTTGAGACAGAGACCCACAACGTACTTGGGGAAAACACTAAGGCTAGTTCGGGCGGACTGGGATCAGGTGACATGCAAACGGCATGTCACCGTGTACCCAGCGGCCTCCAATCCAACGTCCAAGCACCATCCAACGGAGGGACACGCAGCACAGTACTTCAACGCAAAAAAGGCAACCAACCGAGTCAAAGCAGGACCAAATCGTGATGGACGCGGGTCAGGATCTCTTCTCACGCGGGAAGACGGGGAAGAGGGAGGGATTGGCGCGGCGATTCGCCGGCGCGTCCTCTTCTCGCGCGATTCGCCGGCGGCTCCCGCTGTCGCGCGCTCCGAGCGTTCGGGCGCCGTCGCTGCTGAGGAGCGCTGCCCGGCAACCAGCGCCGTCCGCCGCGCCAACCCGTCGAGCGTGGTATGCGGTTCAGAAATTCGGATGAGGCTTGGGAGTTCTGGGTGCAATATAGTGGTCACATAGGCTTTGATGTGAGGAAAAGAAATACCATCAAAAGCAGAATTGATGGAACAATCACTTCATGTAGGTTTGTTTGTTCCAATGAAGGTATTCGAAGGAAAAGTCATCTAGATCATGAGCCGAAGCGCATTAGAGCTGAAACAAGAACCAATTGTAAAGTTCGGATGATTGTTTCATTTGATCGAGTGGCCAAATTTTTTGAAGTCACCGAAGTTGATTTGGAACACAATCACCTCCTTCAATTGCCGCAAACCTGTTACTTGTTGGCATCACAAAGGAAGATTTCAGATGTGCAAGCTTTAGAGATAGAAATAGCTGATGATTCTGGAATTATGCCAAAAGCTTCACATGAGTTTGCATGTCGTCTAGTTGGTGGGAAGTTCAATGTTGGTTACACTTTGACTGACCAGAAGAATCATCTGCGAACCAAGCGGCAGCGGGGGATGGCTTATGGACAGGCCGGTAGTATGTTGAAGTTCTTTCGTGACAAGATAGGTGAGAATCCATCATTCCAATATCATTTGCAGTTGGATTGTGAGGAGCATATAGCCAACATATTCTGGGTTGATGCTAAAATGCTACTTGACTATGCACACTTTGGTGATGTTGTCACTTTTGACACTACATTTGGCACAAACAAAGAGTATAGGCCATTTGGTATTTTTCTTGGGCTCAATCAGTTTAGAGCGCATAGTGATAGGTGATCCTTTGACCAAAACGGTTTCATGTAGTTGTGGAATGTTCGACAGGGATATTGTGTGGACATGGTCTAAAAGTCCTTGATTTGATGAATATAAAGACATTGCCGACACATTATGTCTTGAAGAGATGGACTAGAGAAGCTCGCAATGGAAGTATACAAGATAAGGAAGGAAGGAAAGTGGTAGAAAATCCAAAACTTGAAGCTCAACTTCGGTACAGGGATTTATCTCATCAATTTCACAATGTGGCGCATAGAGCAGCCAGCTCCCCACAGTGTTGTGTGCTATTGGCCAATGCACTTGCCTCAGTTGCACCTAGCATACAGGAAATACTCGATGCCACTAGTACTATGGATGAACCATATAAAGACAAAGAGAATGTTGATCCAAATGTGCAACAAATAGATGAATTGCTTAGAGCTGCACGACTGAAGAAAAAAGAGGTTCCGGCAACAAAATTAAGGAGAAAGACAACTTGGCTTGATAAGTTACTCAAGGGGAAGCGTAAACCATTGAAAGCTACCGCCAAAAAGGGAGAAAATGTATGCTACAATTGGTACATGATATGTTGTTATTCTTCATTTGTAAACTAATTACTATACTTTTCATTGGCAGCCAAAAAAGGAGGATGGTGTGCAACAAAAGAAGAAGGATGGTGTGCCAAAAAAGAAGAAGGATGGTGTGCCAAAAAAGAAGAAGGATGGTGTGCAACAAAAGAAGAAGGATGATGTACAGCCTCAAGTATTACTGGAGAAGTGTACCAACACCAAAGGAGTAAATATGGAGCCTCAAGGTTACAATGCTATCATGAGTTTCACCCAGCTCTTGACGGCTCCGCCTTGTGGTGAGGATGGTCTGTTCTAGCGTGCAAGCTCGCTAGAAGTATTTTTGGACATAGTTAAGTATAGTATTTTGGGCTAACTATAGTCGTCTTTTGGGGCCTAAGTGTACAAATCAAATGGCACTAAATGGCTGTGAAGAGCTCACTGAAACTTCTGAATTACTTGTGATGAAGTGGGTTGTTCTGAATCTAAATAGTGAGGACTGGCATGTCTAAATTTCTTATGAATATGAATGGAAACAGTATATTTGACTGTTTTTTGTACTGTTTCCGGACTAAAAGGCTGATGTTTGTATTTTGTATTGTTCAAAACTGAATTTCTTGTGAATCTGAGTGCAAACAGCGTTTTGACTGTTGCTTGCACTATTTTCGGACTAAAAGGTTGATGTTTGTATTTGTATTGTTCAAAACTGTTGTTTGTACTGTTGAATGACTAAAAGATTTATATATATATCATATGAAGTTTAAAAATGTGAAGTTTCAGTACAAAACCGTGAAGTTTCAGAGCAAAACCGTGAAGTTTTATAGCATCTGGGCCGAAAACTGTGAAGTGAATGTTATTTTTGCCTTAAACTACTGTTGTACGTTGGATGGTGCTTGGACGTTGGATTTGAGGCCGCTGGGTACACGGTGACATGCCGTTTGCATGTCACCTGATCCCAGTCCAGTTCGGGCAGGAGCGACCTTGTCACCATTTTCCTTGTTGAAGGCGTAGGTTGGTCTCTTGGTCTGGGTTGCATTTATTTGGGGGGGTGTAGGTTGCAGTTAAATAAAGCTCTGTAAAATTGCCGTCAAATAACGAAAAGAAAGTTTGTGTTGCTACAGTGCGTGTGCGCTCACTTACAGATACCTCAAATTCACAAACTGCAGAATGTGTTGGGAGGCGCGTCAAATTTTAGGTGTACAAATATGTTGTGGGTAAAGTTTAACCGGCGTGACCGGCCAGGATATTGACCGGATGGGCTACTCAACTTCTGAGAACACTGACAAAGAACATAAACACATTATAATAGCGGGATATTGTTGATAGTCGCGGCTATTTCCAAAGCTATGGAAGACTATAACCGAGCTATAACTCAACAAAGATCTTTGAATTATTATATATATATACTATTATAATAAAACATTTAGGCAATATATAATAGTATATATGTATAAAATAATTTAAAGATGCATAACATACGTAGTCACATAAAAGATACCATAATGAAGACTTAGTTCGACATGATTATGTCTGAATATTACAACATTATTAAGTAGCAACTGTTTAGGACATAGTTCTCTCCGTAAATTACATACCAACAATAGCATGTTCACAAATACAACAAAAGCTATAGCCGGGCTATGGGGCTAAATTTCGGCAAAATAGGCTAAGCGGGGCTATTAGCAGTTATTTTATTTTAGCTGTTAAAAGCTCTAGCCGTAGCCGGAGACTTCGCGAAAGGTTATAGCCGGGCTATTTTAACTAGAGCTGAAAACACTAGGAGTTATCCTATGCTTGGGCTTTTTAGTTTAATTTTTTATAACGTGATTATATTAATATCGTGAAGATACCAATTACACATGCAAGAACGCGACATCCTAATGGCATTATAGGTGCACACAGCCAAAAAAAGAAGAAGAAACTAAAAAAAAATAAAACTCCCACTATAGTGTTACCGTCTTTGTAGCACCACCAACACCACCAATACAACACCTGATGTCTAAGTTCTCTAAAAGCGATATCTCCAAGAAAGAGACCGTGCACAAGCGCTGTCGTCGCCTAATCAAATATCATAGGTTTTCACCATAAAGAAGGAGCCCGCTCTTAAAACAATGCCTTCAACAAGAATATTGCCAGACACAACCAATTAAGATCACACCTTGGATTTTCACCTTGAAAGATAAGACTTTGAACTTCTCCTATGTTGTCGCCCACACTAGCAATGCCACTTTTACGAATTCTGAAACACCAAGCAAGTTCCTTATCGACGCAAAGACTTGAACCACCATTACTAGTTCTATGATCTCGGCTTTCATGACATCTCCGCATATGACTTCACCATGGAACGAAGACATGTTCCATGATGGCAGAGCTTCGCGCCACTCCCTTCTGAAACAAAACTACCAAAAAAACACAGGTGCGTACGACCAAATTCCATCCGATCCAGCAACCTACAGGCATGGTGCGCCCAAAGGAGTTCGCCGGCGGAGCCTTCCAAAACTCAACACTTCGGCCATATGAAGGAAGGCAAACAATAAGTAGAACACCGCCTTGGTGCGTGAAAGAACCGTAAGACCGCCTCCAAAAAGCAAGCAAAACCGGCCAGCCCCCACACTATTGGTAAGAGTCACGATATTCAGGATGGTGGCGGAGTCCAGGCATAGGCAAGGCTCACAAACAAATGCATGGTACATAGCACGGCGCATGCCCTTGCCTAGGCTTGACGATGGAGTTCTGCGATCCAGTGATTGAGACCATTATTCGATGCATGCCATTCTGTACCGACACCGCCGCACGTATTGCAAGCGCACCGTCGAACGGAGCAGGCAAGCCGTCGGGCCCAACTCCAACGTAGCCTTTGCGACCATCGAAGTCGCCAAGCCCTCGCCTCGCCCTAGGTCCAATCACCGCCGAGAATGGCCAGAGTCCCCCCGCCCCTTTGGCTGCGGGGGTGGGGGTGGAGGAGCCCTGGCGCTTTGGTTTGCATTTCCTGTAAGAACTATTGGTTTCATGCTATACAATGGAACTGGGAAGAGCTTCCTTTTAATCTAGAAAAATACTTTCGAGAGTGTACCCATGGGTACTAACATTTTTTTATAGAAGGCAAAAATTTAAGTATAAAATGACTACAAATCGTTAGGAACAACATGCGTAGCACCAACTCCACACCACACCAGTCTAATCTGAAGACGGTCACCATTGACATTACAAGTTTACAACTACAGAGCAAGAAGAGCTTGTCCTAAACTGAGCTAACATTGCCGCATGTCGACCACAAACACACCCAACGCTGCTTTCCAAAACCTCTAAAAAAAAAACGCTGCTTTCCAATCATGGATAACTGTTGGCCAGTTTGGACAACTGGCACTTTCAGAAAAGAATTGAATGGATACGTGTGTCCACTAACTCTAGATCCAAGGCTGCTACCATTTTGTGGTAGTGGTTGCTCCGAACCTAACTGAAAGTCGTTGGTTACCTATTTTAGTAAACAAATTTTTCTCCGCTGAGCACATGAGGCAGGAATTAACACTCCTGACTAGCAAGATCAACGAGCACGATCCTTGTATCTATCACGGCACTGGATATAATTTAGTCGGATTTCTTGTGCATCTTGAGTTGTGAACCTTTACAGTGAAACTATTTTTTTTTTTTGCGGGTACTTTACAGTGAAACTAGTCCATGCAATGAATCTGCAATGCCTGGTGGATGTGGATCTCGATAATCCGGATGATTGTTTGAGTGGACCATCTTGGATCCATAGCACATCGGTTGAACCGGGCAGATCACTCTTCGCAGGTCAAAATTAGACCGGTCAGCATAATCCTGGACGGGGAAAAGAGGTTTGCCAACTTGAGACAACATAATCAGAGTGTGTGAACTCCATTACTCCATGCCATGACTTTTGAGTTTTCAGTGGTCAACCCGATCCTTATCCAAGCAATGGTAGTCAGTCTACCACTGTATATAATTAAGCCACCGCCTGCCCAAGTCAGCAACCTCCTCTGACTTATTTTCTCTGCCTCGATCAGTTCGGGACAAATCGCGCCGAGATCGACGCGCGGCCTGGAAAAATTCTGAACTCCATGGAGCGGCACGAATGGCAGCGACGCAAGCATCTACGTCTTGCTCCAGCATCTGCACATGCGTGCCGCGTGATCTCGGGTCCAACCTAGCTGACCACCGAGGCACCCAGTCATAGAGAGCGGCGGATCCGATCTGTATAAGCGCACCGGCGCTGAGTCTGCAGCTACAGATCGCCTGCTACCATGAAGCTGTCACTCACCTTCGTCCTCCTCCTCTCCGGTACGTCCTCCATCCTGCTCCGTACCACTACGCACCATGCCCGGCTTCTCCTTGGGAGCTAGAGGTACTCTGCACACTCTCTCTGATGCCTGCTCCTGCGTGTGTGTGGTCTGGTCTCCGGATCAAGCAGTGCTCGTCGTGCTCGCCGACGTGGGAGACGCCGCGGCGACCTGCGACACGATCAGGTGCATCCAGGGAGGGTACATCACCTGCAGGAACTACATGAACCACAAGAAGAGGCTCGACGGCTGCGCCTGCGTGTGCGCGCCCAAGAACGGCAGGCGCTGCGTGCTCCACCTCAACGACGGCACCAACCAGGATTGCCCCAGGACGACCCGGTGAATCATCAGAATATGTAACGTAGTCTAATTGTAACCTAACATGTATTTGACCTCTGTACGTCTGTTGATGTTTTTTTTTTTGACCATGAGACCGTAGGGAAAAACCCCTACGGTATTTTCTATTATATATTTAAGAAGCAAAAAATGGGAACAACCGTCCCAATACATCTGTACGTCTGTACGTCTGTTGATGTTGTCTATATATAAAAGCCAGGATCCCACGCTGTGTGCGTAGACGTATCCCCCAATATTGTCTTGTCTCTATTGTTTACACTGGTACCAAATTGTGGTGTCCTGATCTAAGATAAAAATATTGCAGCCCACTTTCAGTCCACGTTTAGGCCTGAGGGAGCCACACGTGAGGGGGAGTGTTGAAGTATAAATGCATTGCCTAATCTCTTCCATCAGATCCAACCTTTTTCAAGGTCTTTGGGTGTGCGTGTTGGCCCAACCTTCGTCCATATAACAAGCATAAACTTGAGTTTCGTTCCAAAAAAATGTGTATTCTTGGGATATAGTCCACTTCATAAAGGGTACAAGTGTCTCCATGTTTCCACTAATCGTGTCTATATTAGTCGTGATGTTGTCTTCGATGAGCACGTGTTCCCCTTTTCTGCCTTGCCTACCTCCACATCTCCACCTCTGTCATCATCTTTACCCACCTCGTTTGACCAATTTGAAGATATTGCGCATGCTCCTGTTTTGCTTCCTAATCATGGTGCAGGTATTGGTCGCGGTGCTCGCCTTGAGGTGCTCTCGGAATCCACTTCATCGTCGGAGGGCAACTCCTCCTCTCCTGCGTCGTCTGCCTCGTCGCCTCCGACGGACGTCGATCGCATGCAGGCGACGCCTCCGCATGGCTCTCCTTCTACGCCCGGTCCAGTGCACCGCACGGCCACTCCGGTGCGTGGCTCTGGAGACCAGCTCCGGCTCACGTACGAGCCGGCTACTCCCGCGGGCTCGGCTTCCCCGACCGTGTCGTCATCCGCGTCGCCGACCGTCTCGGTCTCCGCGACCCCGTCATCCTCCCCTGCGCCAACAGACCTGTCTGCTGAGTCAGCAGGATCTTCTTCGGGATCTGTGCCTGGATCTTCTGCACCGACCGCTCCACCGGCTGATCCTGTGCAGCCGGATCCTCTGCGCCCGGTTACTCGTCTCTTTGCGCCAACCCAAACAAAGGACGGATGACACTGTTGCCTGGTTAGCAGCGTGTATGGCTGATGCTGCTGCTGACCCTCTCTCTGAACCGCGCCATTTTCGGGCTGCTCTTGGTGTTCCTCACTGGCGTACAGCAATGGAGCAAGAGTTTGAGGCCTTGCTCCGTAACAACAGCTTAATTGCCCATGTATCCGTAATATAGTAGATCGCATCTTAGTTTAGAATTAAAAGATAGAGCTTAACCCGTGCACGCTAGGTGCACGCCCGAATTAGAAAGTCCCTTGGACTATAAATATGTATCTAGGGTTATCGGAAAAGGAGGACAATCACGGTTCACAACAAACACAAATCAGGCGCATCGCCACCCTTCTTTCGAGGGTTTCTCCGGTAGACATCACTGCCCAGATCGCATCTTGCGATCTAGGCAGCACACGTTTATTCGTTTGCCTTGTGCTGCCTCGTGCCGAAGCGTTGTTGATGGCGGCAGCACTACTATCGTAGATGTTTTAGTTTGGCATGATGCTTTTCTTTATGCATATCTGCTTAGCTATGCCGTCCTCATGATGTCTAAGGTTGCCCTTACACCTATCCAGTGTAAGGGCAGCGTCTGCTTGTTCATTGTTTAGTAGATCCGATCCGTTATAGTTGCTCCGATTCATCAAGGATTGGTTTAATATCTGTATGGTTAGGCCTTGCAAACGGGTTGAACGATCCGGTAGTGCGTTAGGGATGGTTTGCTAGTCCTAAGAGGGATGTTCCGGGAATTAACTTAATATTGATTTTTAGGCCTCTTTTAGGGTTAGTTTTCCATTACCTTTCGTGTCTATTAGGCTCAACTACGCGTAGGATGTTCCGATCATACGGTGAAAACCCTAAACTGTCGTAGATTGTTTTAGCTTTATATTGATTAAGCAGGAGCCCCATGTCATCGTTAACCCGATGTGAACCATGGGCGATCGGCTTTGTGAGCCGATCCACAGGGCAACCTGAGAGCCGATCGGGCTCGTATTTAATGTTTACGTGTCTGCCATGCAGGAAACTAATCGAAACAATCCAACACCTTCCTGGCCAGGTATAGGTCAGGTGGCACGCCCTTGCAACCGCTAGGACGTGTGCCGGAACATTTGCGGGACGACGTCGAGGGACCAGGGCCCCCTGCAGTCTTGGAAGCCTCCCGCCTCTTCGTGTTGCTTAACCACTGCTCGCCTGTGGGTTTTGGCAGGCAACACATTCTGGCACGCCCGGTGGGACCATCTTTCGCAACAACCACGTCAACATCCGAGATGGCGGAAGAACCGGTCAAGTATGAAGATCTGCCTCCCGAGCATAAGAAGAAATATGATGATCTCAAGGCCATCTTGGAAGCCGATCTCATCGGCGCTTTTGAGAAACCCGTTCGCACGGGATCAAGTTCAAAGGGTTCCAACCCGAAGGTGCGCTAGAGGGACCGGATCTATCTCTCCCTTCGACGACGACTCCGAGCCCTGCAGAAGTCAACTATGCCGTGGCTCATTCACTACATCGGCATTCCGAGAGCCTGGTGAACACTCTGAGCGTGTCGCGCTCAATGTGGTGCAAGAAATCATGAAGCACAAGTACTCTCCGTCAGGACCTGCTCTAGGAACTCATCGTGGAGAGATACCGCTCTATACTAGGCCACCACTGCCGACACGATGGCAGCTCCACAGCAACAAGGTTCACCGGCGTACGTCGTCTACAAGGTTGGAGGTGATCCTGGCGATTACCAATTCCTGTATGAGCCGCCCAAGGAGATTCCACATGGATACGTGTGCACATACGTGCCGGATCGCAACAACGGGATGACCCAAAGCCAGAAGGACGCCACCACGCAGAGGGATCGCCGGAATGGTGAGAAGGCTGGAGCAGAGCGCCTGAGCAGATGCTGAGAAACAGGTGGCTAACCAAATATGCCACCGGTACAAGTCATGAACTCTCAACTTCTGCAGCTCCTACGGTGGATGAGATCAACGATACGCCTCCGACGTATCGATAATTTCTTATGTTCCATGCTACATTATTGATGATATCTACATGTTTTATGCACATTATATGTCGTATTTACGCATTTTCTGGAACTAACCTATTAACAAGATGCCGAAGAGCCAGTTGTTGTTTTCTGCTGTTTTTGGTTTCAGAAATCCTAGTAAGGAAATATTCTCGGAATTGGACGAAATCAACGCCCAGGGTCCTATTTTTGCACGAAGCTTCCAAAAGACCGAAGAGGAAAGGAAGTGGGGCCACGAGGTGGGGACACACCAAGGCGGCGCGGCCCAAGCCCGGCGCGCCGCCAGTGTGTGGCCCCGTGGCGCCCTTTGACCTACCTTTCGCCTACCTAAAGCCTCCGCTGCGAAACCCCCGCACCGAGAGCCACGACACGAAAACCTTCCGTGAGACGCCGCCGCCGCGAATCCCATCTCGGGATTCAGGAGAGATCGCCTGCGCACCCTGCCGGAGAGGGGAATCATCTCCGGAGGACTCTTCATCGCCATGATCGCCTCCGGAGTGATGAGTGAGTAGTTCACCCCTGGACTATGGGTCCATAGCAGTAGCTAGATGGTCGTCTTCTCCTTATGTGCTTCATTGTCGGATCTTGTGAGCTGCCTAACATGATCAAGATCATCTATCTGTAATACTATATGTTGTGTTTGTCGATCCGATGGATAGAGAATACTATGTTATGGTGATTATCAATCTATTATTTATGTGTTGTTTATGATCTTGCATGCTCTCCGTTATTAGTGGAGGCTCTGGCCAAGTTTTTGCTCTAACTCCAAGAGGGAGTATTTATGCTCGATAGTGGGTTCATGCCTCCATTGATATCTGGGACAGACAGAAAGTTCTAAGGTTGTGGATGTGTTGTTGCCACTAGGGATAAAACATTGATGCTATGTCTAAGGATGTAGTTGTTGATTACATTACGCACCATACTTAATGCAATTGTCCGTTGCTTGCAACTTAATACCGGAAGGGGTTCGGATGATAACCTGAAGGTGGACTTTTTAGGCATAGATGCAGTTGGATGGCGGTCTATGTACTTTGTCGTAATGCCCAATTAAATCTCACTATATTTATCATATCATGTATATGCATTGTTATGCCCTTTTCTATTTGTAAATTTCCCAAATGTAATTTGTTCACCCAACATGCTTTTATCTTATGGGAGAGACACCTCTAGTGAACTGTGGACCCCGGTCCTATTCTTTACATCGCATACAATCTACTGCAATTGTTCTTTACTGTTTTCTTCGCAAACAATCATCTTCCACACAATACGGTTAATCCTTTGTTACAGCAGCCGGTGAGATTGACAACCTCACCGTTTCGTTGGGGCAAAGTACTCTGTTGTGTTGTGTGTTCCACGTTGGCGCCGGAATCCCTGGTGGCGCCGCATCACATTTCGCCACCATCAACCTTCAACGTGCTTCTTGACTCCTACTGGTCCGATTAAACCTTGGTTTCTTACTGAGGGAAACTTGCCACTGTGCGCATCATACCTTCCTCTTGGGGTTCCCAACGACGTGTACATCTACGCGAATCAAGCAAATTCTGGCGTTGTCGGGGGAGATCAAGACACGCTGCAAGGAGTCTCCACTTCCCAATCTCTTTACTTTGTTTTTGTCTTGCTTTATTTTATTTACTACTTTGTTTGCTGCACCTAAACAAAACACAAAAAAAAATTAGTTGCTAGTTTTACTTTATTTACTATTTTGCTCTCTATATCAAAAACACAAAAATTAGTTACTTGCATTTACTTTATCTAGTTTGTTTTATTTACCGTTGCTAAAATGAATACCCCTGAAAATACTAAGTTGTGTGACTTCACAAACACAAATAATAATGATTTCTTATGCACACCTATTGCTCCACTCGCTACTACAGCAGAATTCTTTGAAATTAAACCTGCTTTACTGAACCTGGTTATGAGAGATCAATTTTCTGGTGTTAGTTCTGATGATGTTGCTGCCCATCTTAATAATTTTGTTGAACTTTGTGAAATGCAAAAATATAAGGATGTAGATAGTGATATTATTAAATTGTTTCCTTTCTCATTAAGAGGAAGAGCTAAAGATTGGTTGCTATCTTTGCCTAAGAATAGTATTGATTCATGGACTAAATGTAAGGATGCTTTTATTGGTAGATATTATCCTCCCGCTAAAATTATATCTTTGAGAAGTAGCATAATGAATTTTAAGTAATTAGATACTGAACATATTGCTCAAGCATGGGAGAGAATGAAAACTTTGGTAAAGAATTGCCCAACCCATGGACTGACTACTTGGATGATCATCCAAACCTTCTATGCAGGACTAAATTTTTCTTCGCGGAATTTATTGGATTCAGCTGCTGGAGGTACCTTTATGTCCATCACTTTGGGGCTACAAAGCTTCTTGATGATATGATGATAAATTACTCTGAATGGCACACGGAAAGAGCTCCACAAGGTAAGAAGGTAAATTCTGTTGAAGAAACCTCTTCCTTGAGTGATAAGATTGATGTGATTATGTCTATGCTTGTGAATGGTAGATCTAATGTTGATCCAAATAATGTTCCTTTAGCTTCATTGGTTGCTCAAGAAGAAAATGTTGATGTGAATTTCATTAAAAATAATAATTTCAACAACAATACTTATAGGAACAACTCTGGTAATAACTATAGGCCATATCCTTCTGCTAATGGTATGGTTATGGTAATTCTTATGGGAATTCTTACAACAATAATAGGAGTGTACCTCCTGGTTTTGAAGCCATGCTTAAAGAATTTATTAGTACACAAACTGCTTTTAACAAATCTGTTGAGGAAAAGCTTGATAAAATTGATACTATTGCTTCTAGAGTTGATAGGCTTGCCTCAGATGTTGATCTATTAAAATTAAAAGTTATGCCTAATAATAATATTGATAATAAGATTACTACTACAGCAAATGCCATCCAAGTTAGAATTAATGAGAATATAAGATTAATGGCTGAATTGCGTGCTAGGTGGGATAGAGAAGAAAATGAAAAACTAGCTAAAGAGAATAATGTAGCTAAAGTTTGGACTATTACCACCATTAGTAATGATAATGATTCACATGTTGCTGCACCTCCTACTATCAATGGTAAAATAATTGGTGTTGACAATGTTTCTACTCCTAGTGCAAAGCGTACAAAATTGCCTGAAATGCTGCTGAAACTGCTTGTGGTAAAACTGCTGAAATTTTTTCCAACCTTGGGACAATGATCCCATTGCTGTAGCTCATAATGATTTAGATTTTGATGATTGCCACATCTCTGAAGTTATAAAGTTCTTACAAAAACTTGCTAAAAGTCCTAATGCTAGTGCTATAAATTTGGCCTTTACAAAACATATTACAAATGCTCTCATAAAAGCTAGAGAAGAGAAACTAAAACTTGAAACTTCTATTCCTAGAAAGTTAGAAGATGGTTGGGAGCCCATCATTAAAATGAAATTCAATGACTTTGAATGTAATGCTTTATGTGATCTTGGTGCAAGTATTTCTGCTATGCCTAAAAAGATTTATGATATGCTTGACTTGCCACCATTGAAGAATTGTTATTTGGATGTTAATCTTGTCGATAATGTTAAAAAGAAACCTTTGGGGAGGATTGATAATGTGCGCATTACGGTTAACAATAACCTTGTCCCCGTTGATTTTGTTGTCTTGGATATCGAATGCAATGCATCTTGTCCTATTGTGTTGGGAAGACCTTTCTTCAAACCGTTGGTGCTGTTATTGATATGAGGGAAGGTAATATTAAATATCAATTTCCTCTCAAGAAAGGTATGGAACACTTCCCTAGAAAGAGAATGAAGTTGCCTTTTGATTCTATTATTAGAACAAGTTATGATGTTGATGCTTCTACTCTTGATGTTACTTGATTTGCACTTTCGCGCCTAGCTGAAAGGCGTTAAAGAAAAGCGCTTATGGGAGACAACCCATGTTTTTACTACAGTACTTTGTTTTATATTTGATTCTTGGAAGTTGTTTACTACTGTAGCAACCTCTCCTTATCATGTTTTTGTGCCAAGTAAAGTTTCTATGTTAAAGTTGATGTTATATTTGGGATCGCTGCGCAGAAACAGCATTGCTGTCTGTCACGAATTCTGGCATAAGTCTCAGAAAAATTCAAAAAATCTGCAAAATTACGAGCGTGATTCTCAGATATGTACGTTAACTTTCATTAGTTTTGAGTTTTTCCATTTGAGCAAGTCTAGTGCACCTTTCAGGTTCGTCTTTACGGACTCTGTTTTTGACAGATTCTGCCTTATTTTCGCATTGCCGTATTTGCTATGTTGGATGAATTTCTTTGATCATTAATGTCCAGTAGCTTTGTGCAATGTCCAGTAAGTGTTAAGAATGATTGTGTCACCTCTGAATATGTGAATTTTTAATTGTGCACTAACCCTCTAATGAGTTTGCTTGAAGTTTGGTGTGAAGGAAGTTTTCAAGGGTCAAGAGAGGAGTATGATATACTATGATCAAGAGGAGTGAAAGCTCTAAGCTTGGGGATGCCCCCGTGGTTCATCCCTGCATATTTTAAGAAGACTCAAGCGTCTAAGCTTGGGGATGCCCAAGGCATCCCCTTCTTCATCGACAACATTATCAGGTTCCTCCCCTGAAACTATTTTTTATTCAGTCACATCTTGTGTTCTTTACTTGGAGCGTCGGTTTGTTTTGTTTTGTTTTTGTTTGAATAAAATGGATCCTAGCATTCACTTTGTGGGAGAGAGACACGCTCCGCTGTTGCATATGGACAAATATGTCCTTAGGCTTTACTCATAATGTTCAAGGCGAAGGTTGAAACTTCTTCGTTAAATTGTTATATGGTTGGAATTGGGAAATGCTACATGTAGTAATTCTAAAATGTCTTGGATAATGTGATACTTTACAATTGTTGTGCTCATGTTTAAGCTCTTGCATCATATACTTTGCACCCATTAATGAAGAAATACATAGAGCTTGCTAAAATTTGGTTTGCATATTTGGTCTCTCTAAGGTCTAGATAATTTCTAGTATTGAGTTTTGAACAACAAGGAAGACGGTGTAGAGTCTTATAATGTTTACAATATGTATTTTATGTGAGTTTTGCTGCACCGGTTCATCCTTGAGTTTGCTTCAAATAACCTTGCTAGCCTAAACCTTGTATCGAGAGGGAATACTTCTCATGCATCCAAAATCCTTGAGCCAACCACTATGCCATTTGTGTCCACCATACCTACCTACTACATGGTATTTCTCCGCCATTCCAAAGTAAATTGCTTGAGTGCTACCTTTAAAATTCCATCATTCGCCTTTGCAATATATAGCTCATGGGACAAAATAGCCTTAAAAACTATTGTGGTATTGAATATGTACTTATGCACTTTATCTCTTATTAAGTTGCTTGTTGTGCGATAACCATGCTTCTCTGGGGACGCCATCAACTATTCTTTGTTGAATATCATGTGAGTTGCTATGCATGTCCGTCTTGTCTCAAGTAAGAGAGATCTACCACCTTAATGGTTGGAGCATGCATATTGTTAGAGAAGAACATTGGGCCGCTAACTAAAGCCATGAATCATGGTGGAAGTTTCAGTTTTGGACATATATCCTCAATCTCATATGAGAATAATAATTGTTGCTACATGCTTATGCATTAAAGAGGAGTCCATTATCTGTTGTCCATGTTGTCCCGGTATGGATGTCTAAGTTGAGAATAATCAAAAGCGAGAAATCCAAAATGCGAGCTTTCTCCTTAGACCTTTGTACAGACGGCATGGAGGTACCCCTTTGTGACACTTGGTTGAAACATGTGTATTGCGATGATCCGGTAGTCCAAGCTAAGTAGGACAAGGTGCGGCACTATTAGTATACTATGCATGAGGCTTGCAACTTGTAAGATATAATTTACATAACTCATATGCTTTATTACTACCGTTGACAAAATTGTTTCATGTTTTCAAAATAAAATCTCTAGCAAATATAGCAATCGATGCTTTCCTTTGAAGGACCTTTCTTTTACTTTTATTGTTGAGTCATTTCACCTATTTCTCTCCACCCCAAGAAGCAAACACCGTGTGAATGTGCATTGATTCCTACATACTTGCATATTGCACTTGTTATATTACTCTATGTTGACAATATCCATGAGATATACATGTTATAAGTTGAAAGCAACCGCTGAAACTTAATCTTCCTTTGTGTTGCTTCAATACCTTTACTTTGATTTATTGCTTTATGAGTTAACTCTTATGCAAGACTTATTGATGCTTGTCTTGAAGTACTATTCATGAAAAGTCTTTGCTTTATGATTCATTTGTTTACTCATGTCATTACCATTGTTTTGATCGCTGCATTCATTACATATGTTTACAATAGTATGATCAAGATTATGATGGCATGTCACTCCGAAATTATCCTTGTTATCGTTTGCCTGCTCGGGACGAGCAGAACTAAGCTTGGGGATGGATACGTCTCCGACGTATCGATAATTTCTTATGTTCCATGCTACATTATTGATGATATCTACATGTTTTATGCACATTATATGTCGTATTTACGCATTTTCTGAACTAACCTATTAACAAGATGCCGAAGAGCCAGTTGCTGTTGCTGTTTTTGGTTTCAGAAATCCTAGTAAGGAAATATTCTCGGAATTGGACGAAATCAACGCCCAGGGTCCTATTTTTGCACGAAGCTTCCGAAGACCGAAGAGGAAAGGAAGTGGGGCCACGGGTGGGGACACACCAGGCGCGCGGCGCTGGGCCGCGCAGCCCTAGTGTGTGGGGCCCCCGTGACGCCCTTGACCTACCCTTTCGCCTACTTAAAGCCTCCGTCGCACCCCAGATCGAGAGCCACGATACGGAAAACCTTCGAGACGCGCGCCGCGAATCCCATCTCGGGGATTCAGAGATCGCCTCCGGCACCGCGGGAGAGGGGAATCATCTCCCGGAGGACTCTTCATCGCCATGATCGCCTCGGAGTGATGAGTGAGTAGTTCACCCCTGGACTATGGGTCCATAGCAGAGCTAGATGGTCGTCTTCTCCTTATGTGCTTCATTGTCGGATCTTGTGAGCTGCCTAACATGATCGAGATCATCTATCTGTAATACTATATGTTGTGTTTGTCGGGATCCGATGGATAGAGAATACTATGTTATAGAGATTATCAATCTATTATTTATGTGTTGTTTATGATCTTGCATGCTCTCCGTTATTAGTAGAGGCTCGGCCAAGTTTTCCCTCTTAACTCCAAGAGGGAGTATTTATGCTCGATAGTGGGTTCATGCCTCCATTGATATCTGGGACGTGACAGAAGGTTCTAAGGTTGTGGAAAGATGGTACCCGGGGTTTAATCAAAGCCCAAGACTCGAAGAATAAGAAGACTTGGAAGCCCATTTAGTGTTAAGGAAAGATAGTTTGTATTAAGAAAGATAGAGATTTGTAATCTTACGGGTTGGGTACGAAACCCTCCCGAACTACGTAACTTGTGTACTACGAAACCCTCGGCTCCGCTCCTATATAGGGGGAGTCGAGACAAAAAAGGATCGAATCTACCGTCAACATAACCCTAGTTTTCATAATAGTCGAGTACTTTTCGGCTGAACCTTGAGATCTACTTGCCCTCTACTTCTAGCAAAACCCTAGTCTACAATCTAGAGGCATTGACAAGTTAATCCTTTGTCAATTGGCGCCCGTCTGGTGGGAATTAGAGATTGCAAGGAGCTGATCTCGATGGCACGTTCAAGATCGCGACTTCGTCGGTGGCAAGCAATGATGGATCGAGGTAACAGGAAAAAACTGATCTAGTCGATTTTATTCCTCACCCGCCTCCCATATGGATGCATGTGCCTATCTGGAGGAGCCTATCGTCATGACGTTCGAGAATTCCGATTTGGCGTCAACAAGGAAGGATCCTACGTCTCGAAGTTCCGATCTCGTCGGAATTTTCAGCCTCGATTCTAACTTTTCGTCGAGTGACGAGTTTTCGTCGCCACGCTTCGTCGACAACAAGGCAAGCGGAAAGCTCGCCAAGATCTTCAGCAACACATCCTTCGAGTGCTCTGCGGGACTCCTTTTATAGCGGCGACCCGATAAATGCCGACAGCTCCTAACTTCATCGACAATTGTCGCCATCGGAAAGGTCTTCACCACTCTATATGATGGTGTCACCAATCCGACAAAAATCAATACGTAAAATATCATCAGATCTATGCGATAAGAGGCAGGCCGATCAGAACCAGAAACGCCAGAGGCTTTCATGATTTGGGAAATCACACCGATCCCATCGATCTCGTAAAAGGCCTAGGCACTAAATACGTCGGGTCCTCACCTCGAGAAAGAGTACAACTCCCGCAAGCGGGGGATAGGGCTGCAAGAGCCATGGATGGTTCGGAACCAATGACCCACGCTACTGTACAAGAACTACAAGCATATCAATATAGACTTGCTCGGGTAAGTAGAATTGGAAAAACAGACAAGATCTTTGAATAGGAGAAAAGAGGCAGCTTCCGCATCGGCGTACGCCGAGCAGAGTTAAGTCGACAATCGGAACTTCGGAGACAGTCACAGAGAAGCTCGGAGGAGAGCAATGTCTCGGTTGCAAAACATACCCGACAGCAGAGAGGAAACATAATTCAAAATCTCGACATGTCCTTTATGTCGATTGATACAAGGGGAAATATCATCCCGAAACGCCGGAAGCAGGGTACATGGCAACGCAAGCACATTCTCGCGTCCTCACACCCCCCGGGGACCCGAGAGAAGCATTGTTTAATATGGCAATGGCAGGGAGTTGGAGTTATGGGAACAACGTTTGCAGCAACGCCTCCCGAAGAAAATCCTAGGCAAAATAGTCCACGCCCACCGCAGCAGTTCAAGACCCACCAAGAACAAGTGGAGTAAGAGACACAACAGTCCAAGTAAGGGGGGAGAGCAGCGACAAGAAAGAAGGGCGCGTCGCACTCACCTAAGTTGCCGACGAAGATATGTGTGCTCCCGTGTTTACGAGAAGGGTTCGAAAACTCGAGTCCCAAAAGGATTCAAGTTACCCGAAAATTTCAAGAAATTCGACGGTTGCGGGATCCCGGAGATTGGCTCGTTGATTATCTAGAGATGGTAAAGCTGGAGGAACCAGAGCAACAGCCATGCAAAGTATCCAAGTTCACTTGAGCGGTGCCGCGAGATCTTGGATAAAGAAACTCCCCCCGAGTTCCATCGACAGCTGGGATAACTTTGAGGATATCTTCGTGAAAAATTTCCGATCCACCTGCAAGAAACCTGCGTCATTGGAAGAGTTGAGGGCGTGTCGACGAAACATGACGAGTCGATGAGAAAATATATACACGGTGGAACATTATAAAAAACTCGGCAGAAGATATATCCGACGAGAGAGCAATAGATGCGTTCGTGGCAGGAATTCGAGGACTTCGTCGAGGACTTAGGGAGAATTAACCCTAAGACCATATCAGCACTCATGGAGATAGCCAATAAGTGGGCAGATGGAGAAGACGCAATATACAACAAGCGACACAGGTCGCCAGAAGAGGATCGTGGTCGAAATTATCAAAATAGAAGGTGATTTTCTCGCCAGTTCTACAACAACGATGCTCCTGGCCATATATCGGCTGGCTTTCGAGGAAATCCTGGAGGGAACAGTCGAGATGACTATCAAAGGAGTAACGAGCATCAAGGCGACAATAGAGGCGATTCTCGCGGCAACAGACAAAACAGTGGACCAAGGTTTCAAAGACCTTATGTGTCCCCCGAAGAGATGATGAACGGTCCGTGTCAAATGCACTTTTATCTTGACAATGGAAAGAGGCGTCGGGGCATCTCCGGAAAGACTGCCGAAATTTTCAGGCAATGTTGCGAGCCGCAGGAATCGCAAATGCCCAAGCCGTGAATAGAAACCCCTAGGGGGCCAAGGAGCGAGATCCACCTTCCACCTCCCCCGCAACTAAAAATCACCAGCTCAGAATAGCGGCAGCACCACACCCACCTCCATATGTTGATCCTAATTCTAACGGTGCGGTCTCGATGATTCAGAAAGCTAGGCCATCCAACAGGGCGCAGAAGGTAATCTCACGACAAGTGTTCATGGCGTAGAAGATGCCTCCACCAACAGTGAGTACTTAAATTGGTCGGGGCAAGACATCGGCTTCACAATCGCGGACCATCCGCAGCAAGTTCCTCGACAGGACAATCAGCACTCATCTTACCCGCAGTAATCGCTGGTTTTGACGTGTCGAGAGTTTTCATAGATGGCGGCAGCAGCTTAAACCTTATGTATGCAGATACATTGAGGAAGATGAACATATCCTGGCAAACTTGAAACCAACGACACACGTTTCCACGGGATTACACCAGAGAAGCCAAGTTACCCATTGGGCAAGATCAACTCGACGTTCAGTTTGGAACCCGAGAAAACTATAGGATAGAGAATTTGGAGTTCGAAGTTGTGGATTTCCCGTCGCAATATCACGCTCGTTGGGACGACCAGCGTATGCCAGGTTCATGGCAGTGCGCATTATACATATCTGTTGTGGAGGTTGCCTGGGCCCAAGGGACCTATCACAATCAAAGGAAGTTTGCGCTATCTGATAAATGCGACAAGGATTTTCATCGTGTCGAAACTTTCGGGATGCAAGCAGAGTATGCGGCGCCAAGGTTCACCGATTATGATGTGCTACAGGTAGGGAGATCTTCTAAGGAGCCAACTTTCAACACAACCAAGGATTCAAAAGAGGTACAGATCCCACCCGACAGAAAAGAAAACGACATCCATTGCAGCAAACATGGATGTCGCATAGAAAGCGCGCTCGTCGAGTTCCTCCGTGAGCACTGGAAAATCTTCGCATGGTGTCCAGCTGACATGCCAGGTACCCGGAACTGAAGCACCACCTCAATTTGGATCCTCTCGCAAGACCGGTAAAGCAACCTTTGCGGCGTTCGAACCTAGCCGCAAAGCCATGTTATCGGAAATAGATCGACTCAAAGATGCTGGTTTCATCAAAGAAATATCTACCGTAGCCACATGGGTAGCTAACCTGATGGTGCCGAAAAAACATACAATAGTCCTTCGCATGTGCGTCGACTTCATGTGTCTCAGTAAACATTGTCCCAAGGATCACTTTCCCCTCCCAAGGATCGATCAAGTCATCGACTCCACGGCAGGATGTGAACGTCTTTCCTTTTTGGACGCATACTCTGGTTATAACCAGATCAGATTAAAAGAAGAAGATGAAGCCAAGACAGCGTTCACACCTTACGGCGTGTTTTGCTACAAAACAATGCCCTTTGGTTTGAAAACGCGGGAGCAACATATCGCGGATGATGCAGAAGTGCCTAGCAACAAAGATTGGAAAAATGTGCAAGTCTACATTGACGATGTCGTAATAATATCAAAGAAAGGGTCGACTCTGATCGAAGATTTGAAGGAAACCTTGACAACCTCGACAAGTTCTCGCCAAATGAACCCGACAAAGTGCTCTTTTGAGTTCCTGCAGGAGAACTTCTCGTTCTTAGTATCAGCAAGAGGGATTGAAGCCAACCCTGAAAAATCCAGGCCATCGTGACTATGAGAAAGCCAACAAGTTGAAAGAATTACAACAGCTAACGGGCGAGCGAGCTTTAAGCATTCACAGGCTAGGAGAAAAGACGTTGCCGTTCTATGCATTGATCAAACAGGGGGAAAATTTCAATGGAACGAGGAAGCAGATAGAGCCTCGAGAACCTCAAGCGACAATTTCGACACCACCGATATTGGTGGTGCCTAAAGAGAAAGAACCTCTCCTCTTATACATTGCAGCCACACCGCAGTGGTCAGCCCTAGTAGGGAGAGAGAAGAAGAAGGCAAGCTTCATGGAGTTCGAGGTCAGTATATTTCATCACAAGTACGCTTCAAAACAGCGGTATCCGCAATATCGAAACTGGCATATCGAGTATTCACGATAGCAAGAAAATTGCGACACTATTTTTCGGCGCCCCGATAATAGTGGTCAATGAAGCTCCCTTGTCAAATATACTGAACAACCCGAAGCTACGGGTCGTGTCTCCCTTTGGGAAATAGAACTTTCCCCTGGGACATCACGTATGAAAAGAAAGGCAATAAAATCGCAGGTTTTACCAGATTTCATTGCAGAGTGGATGGAGCTACAAAACACGGGCCTCCAGATTATCGAGAACTTGGACCATGAACTTGACGGGTCCAAAAGGTTAGAAGGTGCTTGAGCAGGCGTGATATTGGTATCACCTGAAGGCGACAAGTTGAAATATGTCTTAAGGATGACGTTTCCAAATGCGTCTAACAACGAAGCAGAATATGAAGCTCTCATACATGGGATGAAGATGGCGAAAGCTTGTGGTGCAACCCGATTAAAAATCTTCGGCGACTCACAATTGGTGGCACAGCAAGTTATGAATCAATGTGATGCAGTCAACGAAAGTATGATAGCATACAAAGAGGTGTACAATGAGCTGGAGAAATTATTTGATGGATGCGAGGTAAAACACATGGTGCTGAGAACGATGAAGCCGATGTTCTTGCAAACATCGGGTCACAAGTCTCGCGATTCCTCCAGGCGTGTTTTGGAAGAGATAAGCGAGAGATCAACAAAGCCAGCGAAAATAAAGACGAAGAAAAAGAGAAATCCTCGGTACCACCAACGACAGAAGAAGAAGAGGAGCAGGAGCTAGTCATGATGGTGCAAACTCCATGGATGCAGACACATCATACATCCTAAGGAAAACAATACCCGACGATCCACTTGAAGCAAGGCGAATAATTAGGAGATCAAAAGCTTTACTGTGGTAAAAGGGGAGTTGTACAAACGAAGCATTTCGGCGATATGTTACACCCGAAGAAGGAAGAATCATCCCGAAAGATGTGCACGAAGGAATATGCGGCCACCACGCGAGTAGCCGAGCTATCGCGGCTAAAGTTTTAGAGCAGGATTTTATTGGTTAGCAATCGAGGACGGAAGGAAATAGTGAGAACTTGCGACGCGTGCCAAAGATTTGCCGCCAAACCTCACTCTCCCGCAGCAGAACTTATGCCAATCCCACTATCTTGGCCCTTTGCTCAATGGGGTCTCGACATGGTGGGAAAACTACACAAAGCTTCGCCAGGAGGTTATGAGTATATGCTTGTCGCTGTCGACAAATTTACAAAGTGGATAGAAGCAAAGCCGATAAATTCACCACGGCGCGGCGCGATTAAGTTCGTGAAAAGCATCGTCTTTAGATTTGGAGTCCCTCATAGCATTGTCACAGACAACGGCAGTAATTTTACGTCCAAGGAGTTCAAAGCATACCGCGCAGAAGTAGGCATCAAATTGAGTTTTGCGTCTGTTGCACATCCACAGACCAATGGTCAAGTCGAGAAGGCCAATGGCATCATCTGCAATGGTATCAAGAAGCGCCTGCTAGGACCATTGGAAAAAGCTCGGCATACTTGGCCAGATGAGCTGCCAAGTGTGTTGTGGAGTTGATGGCGTGTAACTCACACGTTCGTTGGGAACCCCAAGAGGAAGGTATGATGCGCACAGTAGCAAGTTTTCCCTCAGAAAGAAACCAAGGTTTAATCGAACCAGGAGGAGCCAAGAAGCACGTTGAAGGTTGATGGTCGCGAAATGTGATGCGGCGCAACACCGTGGATTCCGGCGCCAACTAGGAACCTGCACAACACAACCCAAATACTTTGTCCCAACGAAATGTGAGGTTGTCAATCTCACCGCCTTCTGAATAAAGGATTAAACGTATCGAGTGGAAGATGTTTGCAAAGAAAACAATAAAACAAGTAGATTGTATGCTATGTAAAGAATAGGACCGGGGTCCACAGTTCACTAGAGGTGTCTCTCCCATAAGATAAAAGCATGTTGGGTGAACAAATTACAGTCGGGCAATTGACAAATAGAGAAAGGCATAACAATGCATATACATGACATGGTAAATATAGTGAGATTTAATTGGGCATTACGACAAAGAACATAGACCGCCATCCAACCGCATCTATGCCTAAAAAGTCCACCTTCAGGTTATCGTCCGAACCCCCTCCAGTATTAAGTTGCAAAGCAACAGACAATTGCATTAAGTATTGTGCGTAATGTAATCAATAACTACATCCTTAGACATAGCATCAATGTTTTATCCCTAGTGGCAACAGCACATCACAACCTTAGAACTTTCTGTCACTGTCCCAGGTATCAATGAAGGCATGAACCCACTATCGAGCATAATTACTCCTCTTGGAGTTAAGAGTAAAAACTTGGCCAGAGCCTCTACTAATAACGGAGAGCATGCAAGATCATAAACAACACATGAACAATAGATTGATAATCACCATAATCATAGTACTCTCTATCCATCGGATCCCGACAAACACAACATATAGAATTACATATAGATGATCTTGATCATGTTAGGCAGCTCACAAGATCCAACAATGAAGCACAACAAGGAGAAGACGACCATCTAGCTACCGCTATGGACCCATGGTCCAGGGGTGAACTACTCACTCATCACTCGGAGGCGATCATGGCGATGAAGAGTCCTCCGGAGATGAATCCTCCCGGCAGGTGCCGAGGCGATCTCCGGAATCCCCCGAGATGGGATTCACGCGGCGGCGCTCTCCGTAAGGTTTTCCGTATCGTGGCTCTCGGTAGGGGTTTCGCGACGGGAGCTTTAAGTAGGCGGAAGGTCAACGCGAGGGGCCACACGAGGGCCCAGGGGCTAGGTCGGCGCGCGGGGCCGCCGCGCCGCCACCCCGGCTGCCTCGTGGCCCCACTTTAGGGTCTTCGGTCTTCTGGAAGCTTCGTGCAAAAATAGGACCCACAAAGTTTCGTCAATTCAGAATATTTCTTTACTAGGATTTCGAAACCAAAAACAGCAGCAACTGGCTCTTCGGCATCTTGTTAATAGGTTAGTTCCGTAAAATGCATAAATATGACATATAATGTGCATAAAACATGTAGGTATCATCAATAAAGTAGCATGGAACATAAGAAATTATCGATACGTTGGAGACGTATCAGCATCCCCAAGCTTAGTTCTGCTCGTCCCGAGCAGAAAACGATAACAAAGATAATTTCTGACATGCCATCATAATCTTGATCATACTATTTGTAAACATATGTAATGAATGCAGCGATCAAAGCAAAGGTAATGACATGAGTAAACAACTGAATCATATAGCAAAGACTTTTCATGAATAGTACTTCAAGACAAGCATCAATAAGTCTTGCATAAGAGTTAACTCGTAAAGCAATAAATCAAAGTAAAGGTGTTGAAGCAACACATAGGAAGATTAAGTTTCAGCGGTTGCTTTCAACTTATAACATGTATATCTCATGGATATTGTCAACATAAAGTAATATAACAAGTGCAATATGCAAGTATGTAGGAATCAATGCACGGTTCACACAAGTGTTTGCTTCTTAAGGTGGAAGGAGATAGGTAAACTGACTCAACAATAAAAGTAAAAGAATGGTCCTTCGAGAGGAAAGCATCGATTGCTGTATTTGTGCTAGAGCTTTTATTTTGAAAACATGAAACAATTTTGTCAACGGTAGTAATAAAGCATATGAGTTATGAAAATTATATCTTACAAGTTGCAAGCCTCACGCATAGTATACTAATAGTGCCCGCACCTCGTCCTACTTAACTTGGACTACCGGATCTTTGCATGCCATGTTTCAACCAAGTGTCACAAAGGTACCTCCATGCCGCCTGTACAAAGGTCCAAGGAGAATGCTCGCATTTCGGATTTCTCGCTTTTGATTATTCTCAACTTAGACATCCATACCGGGACAACATGGACAACAGATAATGGACTCCTCTTTAATGCATAAGCATGTAGCAAAGTTATTCTTATATGAGATTGAGGATATATGTCCAAAACTGAAACTTCCACCATGGTTCATGGCTTTAGTTAGCGGCCCAATGTTCTTCTCTAACAATTTTGCATGCTCCAACCACTAAAATGATAGACCTTCGACAAGACGGACATGCATAGCAACTCACATGATATTCAACAATAGTTGATGGCGTTCCCCAGAAACATGATTATCGCACAACAAGCAACTTAATAAAATATAAAGTGCATAAGTACATATTCAATACTACGATAGTTTTTAAGGCTATTTTGTCCCATGAGCTATATATTGCAAAGGTGAATGATGGAATTTTAAAGGTAGCACTCAAGCAATTTACTTTGGAATGGCGGGTAAATACCATGTAGTAGGTAGGTATGGTGGACACAAATGGCATAGTAGTTGGCTCAAGGATTTTGGATGCATGAGAAGTATTCCCTCTCGATACAAGGTTTAGGCTAGCAAGGTTATTTGAAGCAAACTCAAGGATGAACAAGTGCAGCAAGACTCACATAAAAGACATATTGTAAACATTATAAGACTCTACACTGTCTTCCTTGTTGTTCAAAACTCAATACTAGATATTATCTAGACCTTAGAGAAACCAAATATGCAAATCAAATTTTAGCAAGCTCTATGTATTTCTTCATTAATGGGTGCAAAGCATATGATGCAAGAGCTTAAACATGAGCACAACAATTGCCAAGTATCACATTATCCAAGACATTTTAGAATTACTACATGTAGCATTTTCCAATTCCAACCATATAACAAATTAACGAAGAAGAAACTTCGCCTTGAACATTATGAGTAAAGCCTAAGGACACATGTGTCCATATGCAACAGCGGAGCGTGTCTCTCTCCCACAAAGTGAATGCTAGGATCCATCTTATTCAAACAAAAACAAAAACGAAAACAAACCGACGCTCCAAGTAAAGAACACAAGATGTGACTGAATAAAAATATAGTTTCAGGGGAGGAACCTGATGATGTTGTCGATGAAGAAGGGGATGCCTTGGGCATCCCCAAGCTTAGACGCTTGAGTCTTCTTAAAATATGCAGGATGAACCACGGGGCATCCCCAAGCTTAGAGCTTTCACTCCTCTTGATCTTAGTATATCATTCTCCTCTCTTGACCCTTGAAAACTTCCTTCACACCAAACTTCAAGCAAACTCATTAGAGGGTTAGTGCATCATTAATAATTCACACATTCAGAGGTGACACAATCATTCTTTTCACTTCTGGACATTGCATAATGCTACTGGACATTAATGGATCAAAGAAATAAATCCAACATAGCAAAAGAGGCAATGCGAAATAAAAGGCAGAATCTGTCAAAAACAGAACAGTCCGTAAAGACGAATTTATAAATGGCACCAGACTTGCTCAAATGGAAAAACTCAAAACTAATGAAAGTTGCGTATATATCTGAGGATCACGCTCGTAAATTGGCAGATTTTTTCGAATTTTCTACAGGGAATTATGCCCAGATTCGTGACAGACAGCAATGCTGTTTCTGTGCAGCGATCCCAAATATAACATCAACTTTGACATAGAAACTTTACTTGGCACAAAAACATGATAAGGAGAGGTTGCTACAGTAGTAAACAACTTCCAAGACTCAATAAACAAAAATTGCTGTAGGTAAAACATGGGTTGTCTCCCATAAGCGCTTTCGCCTTTCAGCTAGGCGCGAAAGTGCAAATCAAGTAACATCGAGAGTAGAAGCATCAACATCATTACCAGGGTGTTGGGAGTTTTCTCAACCAAGCATAGTATATTTGATATATAAGTTTTAGCGTCTCCCTTTTCATTAGTCTTAGGCTTGCTACTCTCATCGAACAAATTTTCAACAAGCCAAGCATAGTTATTTTCTAGTGCGTCATTCATAGCTAGAAGTTTACATGGTATTGGTGCTTTGATTTCCCCTCCATCAATGTTATTAGTGTACATTATTCTATCCATGTCCATTTTTTCAAGGAGACCAATAAAATTGGTATGAGAACCTAGCATATTAAATTTAGCAAAAACCTTTCTAGCCTCTCTTGCTAGACCACCAAATTCTCTAAGAAGGGTTTCTAAAACAAAATCTTTCTTTTCCCCTTCTTCCATATCACCAAGTGTAAGAAACATGTGTTGGATTATAGGATTGAGATTAACAAATTTAGTTTCCAACAAGCGAACTAAAGCAGCAGCAGCAATTTCATAGGTAGGTGCAAGTTCTACCAAGTGTCTATCTTCAAAATCTTAAGTAATACTAACATGATTGAAAAATTCTTCTATATTATTTCTCCCAACTATGGACCCACGTCCTACCGGTATGTCCTTTGTGGTGAAATTAAAAGGAAACATGATGCAATAAGCAAAAAGTAAACTAGATAAAGTAAATGCGAGTAACTAATTTTTTTGTGTTTTCGATTTAGAGAGCAAGACAGCAAAATAAAGTAAAACTAGCAACTAATTTTTTTGTATTTTGATTTAGTGCAGCAAACAAAGTAGTAAATAAAATAAAGCAAGACAAAAACAAAGTAAAGAGATTGAGAAGTGGAGACTCCCTTGCAGCGTGTCTTGATCTCCCCCGCAACGCGAGCAAGCCGTGGGAGGCAATTCTCGGTGTAACTTTTCTTCACCCCCGGCAACGGCGCTTATGGAGAACTAACGTTCGTTGGGTCGTTGGGAGGAAGGTGAGCGAGAGGAAGCCGAAAGAAACCAAGGTTTAAACGAACCGGAGAGCCAAGCACGTTGAAGGTTGATGGTCGCGAAATGTGATGCGGCGCAACACCAGGGATTCCGCGCCAACTAGAACTGCACAACACAACCCAAATACTTTGTCCCAACGAAAGCAGGTTGTCAATCTCACCTGCTCGGTAACAAAGGATTAAACGTATCGAGTGGAAGATGTTTGCAAAGAAAACAGTAAAACAAGTAGATTGTATGCTATGTAAAGAATAGGACCGGGGTCCACAGTTCACTAGAGGTGTCTCTCCCATAAGATAAAAGCATGTTGGGTGAACAAATTACAGTCGGGCAATTGACAAATAGAGAAAGGCATAACAATGCATATACATGACATGGTAAATATAGTGAGATTTAATTGGGCATTACGACAAAGAACATAGACCGCCATCCAACTGCATCTATGCCTAAAAAGTCCACCTTCAGGTTATCGTCCGAACCCCCTCCAGTATTAAGTTGCAAAGCAACAGACAATTGCATTAAGTATTGTGCGTAATGTAATCAATAACTACATCCTTAGACATAGCATCAATGTTTTATCCCTAGTGGCAACAGCACATCACAACCTTAGAACTTTCTGTCACTGTCCAGTATCAATGAAGGCATGAACCCACTATCGAGCATAATTACTCCCTCTTGGAGTTAAGAGTAAAAACTTGGCCGTAGCCTCTACTAATAACGGAGAGCATGCAAGATCATAAACAACACATGAACAATAGATTGATAATCACCATAATCATAGTACTCTCTATCCATCGGATCCCGACAAACACAACATATAGAATTACATATAGATGATCTTGATCATGTTAGGCAGCTCACAAGATCCAACAATGAAGCACAACAAGGAGAAGACGACCATCTAGCTACTGCTATGGACCCATGGTCCAGGGGTGAACTACTCACTCATCACTCCGGAGCGATCATGGCGATGAAGAGTCCTCCGGGAGATGAATCCCCTCTCGGCAGGGTGCCGAGGCGATCTCCGAATCCCCCGAGATGGGATTCGCGGCGGCGGCGTCTCCGTGTCCGTATGTGGCTCTACTGGGGGTTTCGCGACGGGAGCTTTAAGTAGGCGGAAGGTCAACGCGAGGGGCCACACGAGGGCCCAGGGGCTAGGTCGGCGCGCCCGGGCCAGGGCCCGCCACCCCTGGCTGCCTCGTGGCCCCACTTCGTTAGGTCTTCGGTCTTGGAAGCTTCGTGCAAAAATAGGACCCGGGCGAAGTTTCGTCCAATTCCGAGAATATTTCTTTACTAGGATTTCTGAAACCAAAAACAGCAGAAAACAGCAACTGGCTCTTCGGCATCTTGTTAATAGGTTAGTTCCAGAAAATGCATAAATATGACATATAATGTGCATAAAACATGTAGGTATCATCAATAAAGTAGCATGGAACATAAGAAATTATCGATACGTTGGAGACGTATCAGGAGTATCCGAACAACACCAAATACGACGACGCAGGAAACGCCGTTTTTTCTGGTCCATGGAGCCGAAGCAGTCCTGCCGATAGAAATGGAGCATGATTCTCCAAGAGTCACGAATATGATGAAGAAACCTCGAGAAAGCTTTGGAGGATGACGTCGATGCACTTGACGGCTCGAGACGAAGTCCTGTCACGAGTCGCTAAATATCAACAGGACTGAAGAATTACCACAGTCGACGTGCGGCCAAGATCTTTTCAAGTTGGTGATTTAGTTTTGCGACTCAACCAAAAAGTCATGAAAAACTCGAGTCACCATGGCTTGGACCCTACATCGTCACAGAAGTAATCGAAGGAGGAGCATACGAATCAAGGACAAGAAGACGGGGAACGTTGAGCCAAATCCTTGGAACGTGGCGCAGCTCGTTTTTACCCTTAGATACCGAAATATAGTCTCCTCAAACATACAATGTACAAACGCCCGCGAGTTTTCGACGCACTTTTTCCTTTTTCGGGCACCGAGTGGGGCCGGAAAGGTTTTTAATGAGGCGGGCTCACGGTGCTGCAATATAATAAAAATAGTAAAGATATACTTATTCGTCGACACACTCGGGGGCTCTACACCTTCAAGCCTCAAAATACGTACAAAACAGACAAACTCGATTTACCAAAAATATTTCGCCTTGGTACAATAATACCTCGCCAAATACATAAATCGGAAGCTGGTAATGTTAAATATAGTATACACGTCAAAAATCTCATTGCTTTGGTCCAAAAACCCGGCAACAGAAATATAGAACTTCGACACTAAGATACTAGAGGGCCTGCAGTCCATCAAGATGTCTTATTACATCAAAAGGAGAAATCTTTGAAAGAGAAAAATAGTACAAATTCTAGCCAAAAGGCTCGGGGGCTCCAACAATATAGAGCACTTTGTGATATACAACAAATTTCTTTGACAAGGTTTTGCAATATGGAACAAATCAGTCAGAACCTAAAATAGTATCTATTGACAAGCCTCTGGTTGTTTTATGCTCAGCATAAGATCCCTTGACGAAGAATTCGAGTCCATCCGAAGAAGCTCATCTATCATCGACTCGGCCACAGGAGTCACCATTTCGTTGATTGTATCAATATTATTCTTCCGCCGCGATTTTTTCGCCAGGCAATCAACGACAATCTTCGTCAGGTCTAATTTTGGATGGCAAATATGTATCATAATCATGGCAAATCTTGCTCCAGCAGTCAATTGAGCTCGCACAAAATTATGAATACGAGGAGCATCTCTGAAGGTCTCCAGCAAGTCAGGAAGAGTTGTAGGAACTTCATTTCGAGGAAACAAAGTCTTGAAAACAAGGGTTAATGTCGTCGTGCAAAAATTGAGAAATTCGCGCACTTGGCAAGCACGATCTTGGAACCTGACAATCTGCTGGGTTCGTTCAGGGGTGGCCCAAAATAAACAGCCATGGTTAAGGGAAAGATTGACAAGAAGATTCGTTCTCTCATTCACTCTTTGATCTTCGGCGGCAGCATCAAGAACCGAGCCTATTAGGCAACAAGGCAAGAAACTTGGAAGAAAGCACAACAAAATAAAGAGGAGGCATCATGAGGTTGGAGATACATACCTAACATATCCGTTCTAGCCTCCAACATTAGCTCGAGCATGCTATTTTCTCGGGTAGTAGCTCCTTTTGCTTCCAATACAGCAGCATCCTTGGCAACCATAGCTTCTTTGGCTTGTTGAAGAGCAAGTTCTTCTTGTTCACGCTTTCCGAGATTGTTCCATCATTGCCAAAGTTTGTTTCTTCATGGATTGAAGTTGTTGTCGAAGTTCTTGTAAATCTTCCGACAAAGGTTTGCTTGAATAACCTTCAAGGAGATTATCATCGGCTTTTACTTTCTTCGAGAAGGAAGACGCAGCGCAGCATCGGGAGAGCAAGGGTTGGTTGAATAATTATCAAATATTAACTGGAAAAGAAAATCCCAGGATCAATGATAGTACCCCAAGAGGAATTTCATTGCTTTCTAGAAAGTTTACACGGTCATTACAAAAGAAGTTCTCCAAAGGGACTAACAGGGTAATTGTCGCCAAGGCTAGAATGGCGACAACAGCAAAAGAAATAAAGAAAGAAAAATATAGAAAAGGCAAAGGCATTCAATTAGACCTCCGGCCTTGATGAGCTAGGAGTTGAAGATGGTTTGATCCCGAGATAGGCCAGGATTTTCTTCGTATTTAGCTTCGCCGCCTTGATCAATGATCGCCATTTTGCTTGTTCTATCTGCTCCGTGTTGCCCACTTTCGCCCAGTCAATGGTTTGTTGACTATCAACAACCAAGGCAACAGTGCTTTCAACGGCAACCTTCATATTTTCATGGCGCATCTTCAGCTCAAGATCTTTGGGAGGATTAAAGCACTTGGCAAGAGCAAGGAAAGTTGCGGGTTCCTCTTTCTTCGGGAAGAAGTAGGGGAAAAGCCGCGACAGCCCTGCCTGGCTTCATCAATGCCCTCACGCGCTTCTGTCCCATGAAATTCCAGGAATGAAACGGCGTCAAGAAGAGGATCATTGTCGGGATCTTCAAGTTCAAATTCTTGGGAGGTCTTATCTGTCAAAATAAATAAAAAAAATCCGATCAGCAAATGAGTGCAGAAAAGAAAAATCCAAAGGATATGACGAAGTGGTTCAGATACTTACTGACAAAGCGACGATTTTGCGTCCTCAGACGTTTAGTAATCGCCTCTTCACGAGCGATTTGTGCAGTTATGTGCTCGCTTAACGAAGTCTCGGCATCGTGCAGACGTTTCCGAAGATCTTCGACACCAGCAGCATCAGCCTTGGCTTTGTCAGCTTCTCGCCTAGCTTGAACGGCATCCGACTCGGCCTTCTTACGAGCCTCTTCACTTTGCTCTAATTTTTGAGCAAGTGTATCGGCACGCTCGTTGACCTTTTTTGCAAAGAAAGTTAAAATTAGTTAAAAACGTCGACAACAAAGGAGCAAGAAAGCAAAAGCAAAAAGAAGCAACAAGGCACTACCTTCAGTTTTTCTGGCATAATCACGGTACCCAACGAATTGGGCACCAATGCGAAGAAGCTCTTTGATCATAGGCTATCAAGGAAGGACAAAGAAAGAAAATATCGGTATGGTGAAAATGATGGCATACAGAAGCAAACGAAGGAAATATAGATAATTACAAAGCAAATTAAGAACTTACATCATCCAAGAGAGGGCTAGAGGAGCTACTTATTTGGAGAGTAGGCTCCGGGATTGTGTCAACCCTTGCCCTTTTTGGTGAAGGGACAAGGGGGCTTGAAGGAGGAGTAGCCGCGCCGACGTTTTGTTGAGGAGGCGAAGTTTCCTCTCCTTCAACTGGCGTCTCGAGGCGACTAGAGTATGTGACGTGCTCGTTCGAGCCGCCACATTGGAAGCTGGTACCACTTCCTCATCATCACTACGATTAAATGTCGGCAATATAAAAAGCAATATAGACAAAAATCTTCAAGTAAAAAAAAGAGAGAGAAATGAGGAACTTACGAACTGATGAGGGTCTCGAGATATGGATCATAAGCTGCCTTCTGGCGTGAAGGAACAGCTTCTTCGGGCTTAGAGGTGCCGGAATCTTCGGCATCATTCCTTTTCCTTTTGTTCTTTGGAGAAACAGCAGGAGGAGGAGATTGTGCCGACGCAATGCCAGAGGCACCCTCCTTTTCATCGATCCCGCAGATTTTCGAGAATCTGGGTTCATCACAAAAGAGGGGGCATCTTGGTTATCATCGGCAATAACCGCCCTTTCTTCGACTTCTCCACCTTCAGGAAGGGGAGGAAGCGAAACAAGATTTGGATGGTCCTGTATAAAAATAGGGAAGGATGTCAAAAAAGAAGAAACAATAAAAATAACACGGCAATAACAAATTAAGCGACAATGTTTACCTTAGGAAGCGCATTGGTGGCGCTGTATGGTTTTACACGACAAGAGGAAGGAATGGGATCTTTCTTGTTGAGAGATGAGATTTTTCGGACAAGCCTATCCAAATCCTTGATTTCCAGATTTGTCGACAAACGATCTGTATCTTCATCGCGCATAATTCCGAGAGGGTTTTTGCGGGCCTGAGAGGCTGCACTCTGGCTCTAAGGAAATACGCTGTAATTTGGATACCAGACAGTTCTTTGCCACGAGTATTCTGCAACTCATGGATGCGAGTCATCAAGGCCTCTGTTGAAGCTTTTTCTTCGGTAGCCTCCGCATCCCAAGAACGGCGGCGAAGGATTTTTCGGCACCATCAAAAGGAGGATATTGTCTTCAGCGCATCCATGGTTTTCTTCCTGAATATACAACCACTTCTTGCGCCATCCTTGAACGGAGTCAGGGAGTTTGACATCGAAGTAATTGACTGAGGAGCGAACGGAAATAACAACGCCGCCTATATTATAGGCGACATTGGAAGAGCCATTACGGCGACAAAAGAAAATGCGCTTCCATAATGCCCAGTTAGGCTGGACACCAAGGAAGGCTTCGCAGAGGGTGATGAAGATGGAAATATGAAGGATTGAGTTGGGCGTGAGGTGGTGAAGTTGGAGACCGTAAACAAAAAGCAATCCTCGAAGAAAAGGGAGAATGGGGGCGGAAAGACCGCGGATGAGATGATCAACAAAACTTACCCAATACCCCATTGGGGGGGTTGGGTAGCTTTCTTCACTGGGGAAGTACACCGCTTTGGGTTTCTTGCTAATCCCCAGCTTCTTCAAGAGATTCATGTCCTGGTTCGTGATCTTGGACCTTTCCCACTCCGCGGTTCCTAGATCCGCGGCAGCCATTGATGATTCTGGCGTGGTGTGCCTGGTCAAGCGACACGGTGGCATCAACAATGGCGGAGGAATGCAGCTGCGAAGGGATGAGCTCTGAGAGTTATGGGGTGCAGGAGGAAGTTTTGCAGGTAGAAGCAGGGGAACGGCGCGAGCGGAAGTGCTCGAGGTAGAAGAAGGAGATCTTATATAGAGGTGCGGTGAAGCGGCGGAACGTTGGATGGAAAAGTATGCGGGAGATGATAACCACGTGGAGACGAGGGTAAAAAATTATTTTAACATTGACGAGGTTACGGAACGTGTGCCAGAAAAAGGGGAGAACATGTGTCCCCCACTTGCACGACGTGTCCATCATGAGGAATTTGGACCCACAAGGCAGCGAGAGAAGCGGTAATCGCATGTTTCCAAAACAGAAATCGTGGCTATCATCAGCAACGACGTCATCAAAGTAAAAGAAAAGCTCGACTATGAAGCCTCGAAAGTTTATCGACAACGCAAGATTATTTCGGGAGCCTTTGATCAAATACAAGTTTTTGCCCAAACGCTCGGGGGCTACTCTGGAAAAGAGAAAATTTCGAGTATGACAAGATGGAATGGCAAGAGCCTATGATCAAATACAAGTATTTGTTCATAGCCTCGGGGCTACTCCCATCGGGAGCGCTGGTCGCGCACCCGATAAATAGAAAAATATCGAGAAGGATTATAAATATAGCGGCAATGGATACTAATCTGTGGAGCCTACACCCAAGCACAAGTCCTTGGCTGTAGCCTCGAGGGCTACTCCCATCGGGAACGCTGTTCGCGTGCCCGATGAATTTTTATTAAAAGAAAGAAGTAAGAGTGAGTATATTTCGACACGATAACTCTACATATACTCCCATCGGGAGGATAAAATAAGTCATCAAGTATGACTCGATAAAATGTGCTATTCCAGCAGTCGAAAAGCACTCGACAAAATATTCTCAGAGCGCTAAAAGTCGCGAATAAATCTCTGAATGCCGCAAAACTTTGCGAAGGTAAGACCCGATCCGTTCTGAGCGGCGTGGCACCGTCTCTGACGGCGGATTGCTACTATTTTCCGTATCAACAGATACGAAGAAAATCCTAACGGACGCGTTAGGTACCCGATAAAATATGACTCGGACTCGAGAATGGTAAGACCTTAAGCGGCACATGTCGAAGTTTACACCAGTATCCCGAGATCTTGTCCAGGGACGTGATTTTGAAGTAGGTTTTTGCGGATTGCCACTAGAGCAGTTAACTAGTACCTGATCCGTCAGATGAACTAGCCCCAATTACCGTTATCCCTGTACAAAATAGTGTTTGCATATCGAAAGATTATGTAATGAGTAAAATTGGAGATTTTCCCGATTCTTTGATTCAAGAAAAATCTCTAGGGCTACGACATAGGCATCCCCAATGGGCCTGCCAAAGATGGTACCCGGGGTTTAATCAAAGCCCAAGACTCGAAGAATAAGAAGACTTGGAAGCCCATTTAGTGTTAAGGAAAGATAGTTTGTATTAGGAAAGATAGAGATTTGTAATCTTACGGTTGGGTACGAAACCCTCCCGAACTCTGTAACTTGTGTACTATGAAACCCTCGGCTCCGCCTCATATATAAGGGGAGTCGAGGGACAAAGAAAGGATCGAATCTACTGTCAACATAACCCTAGTTTTCATAATAGTCGAGTACTTTTCGCCTGAACCTTCGAGATCTACTTGCCCTCTACTTCTAGCAAAACCCTAGTCTACAATCTGTAGGCATTGACAAGTTAATCCTTTGTCAGTGGGTTCATGATATCTGGGACAGTGACAGAAAGTTCTAAGGTTGTGGATGTGCGTTGCCACTAGGGATAAAACATTGATGCTATGTCTAAGGATGTAGTTGTTGATTACATTACGCACCATACTTAATGCAATTGTCCGTTGCTTGCAACTTAATACCGGAAGGGGTTCGGATGATAACCTGAAGGTGGACTTTTTAGGCATAGATGCAGTTGGATGGCGGTCTATGTACTTTGTCGTAATGCCCAATTAAATCTCACTATATTTATCATATCATGTATATGCATTGTTATGCCCTTTTCTATTTGTAAATTGCCCGACCGTAATTTGTTCACCCAACATGCTTTTATCTTATGGGAGAGACACCTCTAGTGAACTGTGGACCCCGGTCCTATTCTTTACATCGCATACAATCTACTGCAATTGTTCTTTACTGTTTTCTTCGCAAACAATCATCTTCCACACAATACGGTTAATCCTTTGTTACAGCAAGCCGTGAGATTGACAACCTCACTGTTTCGTTGGGGCAAAGTACTTTGGTTGTGTTGTGCAGGTTCCACGTTGGCGCCGGAATCCCTGGTGTTGCGCCGCATCACATTTCGCCACCATCAACCTTCAACGTGCTTCTTGACTCCTACTGGTCCGATTAAACCTTGGTTTCTTACTGAGGGAAACTTGCCACTGTGCGCATCATACCTTCCTCTTGGGGTTCCCAACGGACGTGTACATCTACGCGCATCAATCACCGCAATCATGAGAGATCAGTTCGGCATCCTGCCGAAGAAGAGAATGATCGGCTATTCCAAGCCGTATCCCAACGATTATGACCTAATCCCACTACCGCCGAAATATCGGCTCCCTGACTTCACAAAATTCAGTGGATCAGAGGGAACCAGCTCCATTGAGCAAGTGAGCCGATATTTGGCACAGTTGGGCATGGTCTCAGCTTCAGACGAGCTGCGTGTGAGGTTCTTCTCACAATCTCTCACGGGACCGGCCTTTGGATGGTACACCTCGTTGCCATCAGACTCGGTTCGGACGTGGAAGCAGTGGAGGAACAATTCCACGTACAATACCATTGAAGCTACGAAGCTGGCATTGCCGATCTGACCCAAGTTCGGAGGCGAGGAGAGACGGTGTCTGAGTACATCCGAGGTTCAGGACCGTCGAAACCGATGTTATTCGGTTCGCTTATCGAGAAGGAAGCGTCGAGCTGGCGATAGCAGCCTGTCGGCGCCGCCAGATGTGACCTTCCAAGCAGAGTACAATTCACCGGCGCATATGGTTCGAAATTGACAGCGTATGAACAGCGCCACCCGTTGTACTCAGGACAAGTTCAAGCGTGTCGCCCGATTGAGATGGAAGAAGATGAAGATTCTGCAGGAGATCAGAAGTCGCGTAGCCGAGTGGACTCGGGGGCAAAGCCCGTGTCCTGCAAGTGGGTGAAACAACCAGGGCCCGCAAAAGGGTTTGACTTTGATTTGAGCAAAACGGAGCAAATTTTTGATTTGCTGCTGAAGGAAAAATAGCTGAAGTTACCCGAAGGCCACAAAATCCCCACATTGCAAGAGATGAACGTCAGGCCATACTGCAAATGGCATCACACGTTCACCCATGCCACCAACGACTGCAAAGTCTTGCGCGGACAGATTCAAATGGCGATAGAGCAAGGCCGATTACTCTTCGGTCAGTTTGCCATGAGAGTTGACACGCAGCCGTTTCCGGACGTCAACATGGTGGATCTCAGCCACTGCATAAGACGCGAGCCAGGTTTCTCCTTTGATATCAACATGGCAGGGCTTGCAGATCGCCATGGCAAGGATAAGCCAGAGAGCAGTCACGCCCGTGGCGAAGATGAAGAGGAGGCCAATCCATGCGATTGGCCCCAAAAAATAGAAAGTTGTGAACCCTCGGTAAGCATTGTGATGAAAAAGGAGGCCGATTCTAGCGATCGGCTAAAGCCAGCCTCAACATGTCTTCTGCCTGTGCTCAGCATGGATTTAGCAGGCGACGATAAGCTGGGGTATGGGTTTACATCGGCTGATGAACTAGAAGAGATTGAAATTGGTCCTGGGGATAAGCCACGACCAACATTTATCAGCAAATAGTTGGATCAACAACTGCAAGGGGATCCGATTCCAGCAATCGGCTAAAATTATTCGCACCACACGTGTTCACTACTGTGCTATCTAGCATGGTGAGTTGCGAGACAAGCTTGAATTGGCTGAAAAGCCGATATCTTCAATCACTTGAAGGATTCGGCTCGGGGGGCATACACACAGAGAAGGTACAAGGCCACGAAGTATGTACCCAGGGAAAGCCGATTCATGAAATCGATCGGCTAATAAAAAATCGAAAATACAAAAATTTTGAGCATAGCCGATGCGCGGACATCGACTCAAGAATAAATAGCCGATGCGCTGCCACTTGATCAGGCCTCACTGAAGGGAAATTTCTAAGGCACAGAGTACACCAGTACGAACGTGATCCACTTCTGTATCCTTGATCTCAAGACAGGCAACGTCACGGCTGGCCAGGGCTTCAACTGCAGCGTCATTGGGACGTGTGGTTGGATTTCTTCAAGGATGTTCTTCACCTCCTCGGAGTTTTCGACCAATATCTCAATGGATGAAGGAAGCAGAGCTTGAGGCGTTGGAGGTGACGAGCCGATCTGAGCAACAAAGCGCAAGAATTGGGCCAGGAGGAGTTGGAGAGCCATTACATTTGAAGTTGCTTGGTTTGAGGAAGGGGTTTGCTGGTCCTTCCGAGCCCTCTTGGTGCATCGACTCCTTGTGCGTAAGCTTTCCTGTCTTGTTTTGATGGGAATTGAAGGCTGACCTTTTCTTGGAAGCCGATGGTGGCACATCTGGCTGGTTTTATGTGGTGGTGTCCCCAGAGGTGCCCAAGCTGGAGCTTCGTCGGCTGTTTTGCATGTTCTCGCTGATATTATCTTCAGTATCCCTTTTTGAGCTGGCACAGGGTTGTTGCCCTTCAAAGTTTTCTTGGCAGCCACCTTTTTCACTACTATTCTCGCCTTGACTGGGGCTCGGGGGGCAGCTGGCCCTGAAGATCCTTTGCTCTTGGGAGCTGATTTTGGTTGAAATCGGATAACTCTGCACCACAATTTTTGTAAAACAGTGGTGAATTATTGCAGAAGGAAACCACCGGAGCTGGTGAGAGGAGTTTGAAGGGGAGCCATTATCATTGATGGGCTCTGGGTTTGTTGCTGCAAAGAAACAGAGCATCACGAGGAAAGTTGTGGGCAAATGGCACTGTTATGCAGAAGTGTCGCTTCAACATCAAGATTTTCAAAACGGTCCTAGAAGCTTTCCGGAGGCATTAATTCAGAGTTTTGCCGTGGTCAACATCACGTTCGGATGATTTGGAGTCCAAAATCTAGGGGTCCCACGGCTGTGGGCTAGACCTGTACGATTGAAAATTTGGGATCTGAATCTGAGCAAGGATTGCAAGTTACCGTCTGAGGGGATAACTGGATTGACCTGTCTTGCAATTTATTGTGAAAAACTGATGCGTTGCCATCGGCTCATTGAGCATCGACCGAGTTGACAATCGGCAAAATCAGTTGAGGGAAAATCGGCTAAATCAATATGAAAGAAATCGGCAAAGTCAAATTGGGGAAGTTCTTCATTGATAAAAAGATTTCTTACATAAAAGAGCTGATTGCTCTCAAAAGGAAGGACTAGGGGGTACATTGCCCCATCTACTACTACCGATCCTATTCTAAGGATCCTATCTACGGGCCGTCGGCTCGTCATCGCCGTCGCCGCGCCGCGCTACTCTGGCTCGCTCGTCGCTGCCGCCGCGCCGGCCAGAGACCCTCGTTGTCCTCGTCCTCCTCGCCGCCGTCGTCGTCGGCCGCCGTCGTCCGCCGAGGTTGCCCGGCCAGGGCACGCTTGGCTGGCGGCTCGACGGAGGAGGTGTCGTCCTCCTCCTCTTCTTCCTCCTTCGCCTCCTCGAGGAGGTGAAGTAGCCCTAGAAGCGATCGTCGCCGCTCTCCTCCTCCGATTCCGTCGGCGAGGAAACGGAGGTCGCTCTCCCCGTCGGTCGAGGACTTGTCGTCCTCAGACCAGACGGAGAAGTCATGGCTAGACTCGTCCCCGTCCTCTATGGCGCGGCGAATGTGGGCCGCGTGGGCCTCCATCGGGTCCCACTCCCGCATCGGCTCCCGGAGGGGCGAGGATTGGACGGAAAGGCCCGACGAGGAAGAGGAGGAAGAAGAGGAAGACATGGTGGCAGAGGAGGGCTTTTGGAGTGCTAATGCGAAGGGGACGGAGAAGAGAACTGCAAGAAGTGGCCAAATAAAAGGGGATATAGCGGAGATTTAATGCTTAAGCAGTTTTCGAGGATGTGGTGCCAAAACTTTCAAATCGTGCAGAGAGAAGTTGAGAAGGCAAGGCGTCATGATGAAGAATACTGCGACGGTTCTGCTCTGCCACGACATGACCCTCGAGGAAAAATAGAGTGGTTTTGAAATTATCATTGCCAAAACCAGGGGCATGTGTTATCACCATTTTAGCCAAATCAGAGATGGGCCGTAAGTGAAGATGGGCTTGAAGGATACACGCGTGGAGCATCTTTGAAGCGGCCTTGCACGAAGAGTTTGGGCTTAATTGCCCATGTATCTGTAATATAGTAGATCGCATCTTAGTTTAGAATTAAAAGATAGAGTTTAACCCGTGCACGGTTAGGTGCACGCCCGAATTAGAAAGTCCCTTGGACTATAAATATGTATCTAGGGTTATCGGAAAAGGAGGACAATCACGTTCACAACAAACACAAATCAGGCGCATCGCCACCCCTTCTTTCGAGGGTTTCTCCCGGGTAAGCATCATGCTGCCTAGATCGCATCTTGCGATCTAGGCAGCACACGTTTATTCGTTTACCTTGTGCTGCTCGTGCGGAAGCGTTGTTGATGGCGAGTAGCACTACTTATCGTAGATGTTTTGGGGCTTGCATAGATGCTTTTCTTATGCATATCTGCTTAGCTATGCCGTATCTAGCTGCCCTTACACCTATCCAGGTGTAAGGGCAGCGTCTTACTTGTTCATTGTTTAGTAGATCCGATCCGTTATAGTTGCTCCTTGATTCATCAAGGATTGGTTTAATATCGTATGGTTAGGCCTTGCAAACGGGTTGAACGATCCGGTGAGTGTTATGGTTTGCTAGTCCTAAGAGGGATGTTCCGGGAATTAACTTAATGTTGGTTTTTAGGCCTCTTTTAGGGTTAGTTTTCCATTACCTTTCGTGTCTATTAGGCTCAACTACGCGTAGGATGTTCCGATCATACGGTGAAAACCCTAAACTCGTCGAGATTGGTTTAGCTTTATACTGATCAAGCAGGAGCCCCATGTCATCGTTAACCCGACGTGAACCATGGGGCGATCGGCTGAGCCGATCCACAGGGCAACCTGAGAGCCGATCGGGCTCGTATTTAATGTTTACGTGTCTGCCATGCAGAAATTAATCGAAACAATCCAACACCTTCCTGCTGTATAGGTGGGCACGCCTTGCAACCGCTAGGACGTGTGCCGGAACATTTGCGGACGACGTCGAGGGACCAGGGCCCCCTGCAGTCTTGGAAGCCTCCCGGCTCTTCGTGTTGCTTAACCACTGCTCGCCGGTGGGTTTTGGCAGGCAACACCCTCTCTCTAAACCGCGCCATTTTCCGTCTGCTCTTGGTGTTCCTCACTGGCGTACAGCAATGGAGCAAGAGTTTGAGGCCTTGCTCCGTAACAACACCTGGCGTCTTGTTCCACCATCATCTGGTGTCAATGTCATTGATTCTAAGTGGATTTTCAAAGTAAAGCGACATGCTAATGGCAAAGTGGAAAGATACAAAGCTCGATTTGTCGCCAAGGGATTTAAACAGCGATATGGTCTCGATTATGAAGACACCTTCAGCCCAGTAGTCAAACCAACAACGATTCGTCTGTTGCTCTCTCTTGTTGTCTCCCGTGGCTGGTTTCTCCGTCAGTTGGATGTCCAAAATGCATTTCTACATGGAGTTCTTGAAGAGGAGGTGTTTATGCGGCAACCTCCTGGTTTTGAGGATCCTCAGCGACCTCACCACTTGTGCAGATTGGAAAAGGCGCTATATGGTCTTACACAGGCTCCTCGAGCCTGGCATGCTCGTCTGGGTGTTGTTCTTCGTCAGCATGGGTTTGTACCATCCACTGCTGACACGTCTCTATTTATTTGTCAGCGCCCTGATGTTACTACCTATCTTCTGGTATATGTCGACGACATTATTGTGCTTAGCTCACAGTCTATGGCCATTGATCGATTGGTTCTTGGACTTCGTCAAGCATTTGCTGTCAAGGACCTTGGTGCTCTCCATTACTTCCTTGGGCTTGAGGTGGCTCGGTCCCTTGTTGGCCTTCGCATTACTCAACACAAGTATGCCATGGATTTGCTTAAGCGAGCTGGTCTTCTCAAGTGCAAGCCTGTGACTACTCCTATGTCTGCCACCACCAAGCTTTTTCAATTGGACAGCCCATTGCTTGGATCTGATGATGCTACAGATTATCGAAGTATTGTTGGCGGGCTTCAATACCTTACAATGACCAGGCCAGATATATCTTTCTCGGTCAACCGAGTCTGTCAGTTTCTGCACTCTCCTACTGAAGAACATCTTGCTGCTGTCAAGAGAATTCTTCGCTTTGTGAAGCACACTATTGGTCATGGTTTGCTTCTCCGCCCCTCCACTTCTCCTGCCATCTCTGCTTTCTCTGATGCTGATTGGGCTGGAGATGTGGATGATCGTCGATCCACGGCGGGCTTTGCTGTGTTCTATGGAGGTAACTTAGTTGCATGGAGTGCTCGCAAACAAGCTACAGTCTCTCGCTCCTCTACAGAAGCTGAGTATAAGGCTGTTGCTAATGCAACTGCTGAGATCATTTGGATTGAAGCTTTGTTGAAAGAACTTGGTGTTCGACAACAGTCTCCACCTGTGTTGTGGTGTGACAACATTGGAGCTACATATCTCTCGACGAATCCAGTCTTTCATGCACGGACAAAGCATATTGAAATTGACTTTCACTTTGTCCGTGAGAGGGTTGCTCGGAAACTTCTGCAAGTTCGGTTTGTGTCTTCGAAGGATCAGCTTGCGGATATATTTACTAAACCTCTACCTCTTCCTCTCTTTGATGAGTGCAAACGCAATCTCAACATGTCCCTAGTTGAGATTGAGGGGGGCTGTCAGAATACGTAACGTAGTCTAATTGTAACCTAACATGTATTTGACCTCTGTACGCCTGTTGATGTTGTCTATATATAAAAGCCAGGATCCCACGCTGTGTGCGTAGACGTATCCCCCAATATTGTCTTATCTCTATTGTTTACACCGGTGAATCAGATTAGATACACACCGGACGTGTTCGTTCATCATCGGTGCCCTTGGGTTTGAGTTTAATAAAGCTGCAGCAAGTTTGTCTTTGAATGATTAACGATTTAACGAATCGAATGCAAGTTTGTGTGTAGCATTTGCAAGGTTTGGCACTGGCAGGCAGCCAGTGTAATTAACAACTCGATGTGATCTCATACGGCGCCAAGCCCAGGAAATCGAAAGAATAAGCAACACACAAAACACTTGCCGTTGCCGAGACTATTAATTTTGAGTTACAAAGAATATGTGTTCTTTTTTTGCAAACGGGCTACCCCTTTTCATTACTGTGACATAACGGAAATACAACAATTCAGATAAACACATCCACGCAACAAAAAGGGAGCGAGAAAGAGGCTGCCCTCGCACCATCAGGTGACAGATGCTCGAAACTGAGCATCCACTACGGGCAAAAACGTGACAGCACTACAACAACATCTAACGAGAAGTTCAGCACAACACACCCACAAGGTTTTGTTATTACAAGTTAAAACACCAGAACCACACAACAACCAGGGAACTAAAAAGCATCAGCATCAAGGAGCTTAAATCATCACAACATGAACCATCCTACTTTTTTTTGAGAAACACAGTACAAACGAGGACGCTCACATATACGTGCATATACTCACCTCTATGAACACACACATGCACACGTACACTACCCTTATGAGCACCTCCGAAAGACCGAAAGACTGAGCCGGCGGATTGGATCTTTAAATTGACGAAGTCACCACAGGTGTCTCGTTGTCGACGAGAACGTCGTCTTTCACTGAATAAATATTCCGCCTTTATGAGACACAAAGATGTTAAATCTAGGGTTAAAACTCTGGTGGTACAACCACCTTTCTAACCACGCAAACTCAGGTGGTTCTCCTTAGAACCATCCTAAGTAATGTTCATTTTCTACATGCCGTATCCCATTCTATTTATACATTCCGTATGCCCACAGGTGTGTTGTCGCCAGCGTCACGCGGGGATTTTGCACATCGACGACCCCATGATCCAGACGATGCGCGCAAAAAGGGGCAGCCTTTAGGCTACCGTCAGCGAGAGGCAAGCCAAATCTTGCCATCAATGACTTGATTTTTTTTTTTGAAACGTGGGCAAAAGCTTTGCCCATTTCATTGATTAAGAAAGGAGTTTTACAAGAAAGTAAAAGGCAAAGAAAGGTTACAACATCACTCTCCCGGCATCAAAAGACCCAATTTCTTTGCACCGGCAAGCACCCAAAGACTACCCTCCTTCGTAATCCTATCGAAGACGACTTGCACCGGTGCTTGCTTGTTCTTGAAGACCCTATCGTTTCTTTCATTCCACAACTCCCAGATGATTAGCATGGAGAGCGAAGCCATCCCACCGTGGCTATGCCCGGAGGTCATCATCCTCCACCAATCCGGGAAGGAGAGCACGGGTCAATTGTTTGTGTGTATATGCGGAATACCCATCCAATCTTTGACCATACCCCAAAGCCTCGTGGTAAACCGGCAATGCACAAAAAGATGATCGACCGATTCCGTGCACCGCTTGCAAAGAGGGCAAAGACCACAATTTGGCCACCCCGCTTGGCCAACCGATCGGCGGTCCAAATTCTATTTTGGTTGACAAATGACTTGATTTTCTCAGTTCAGTCAGTCGTATCAGTAACGTCACTGCACATGTAGTATGATTTGGCAGTCAGGACTTGTTATGCAATATTGCCCTATAGAACTTTTGCCGGCTTCGTGGAAGATAATCAATTCGTCCAACTTCAACTCTATATAACGCTTCTGGTACTCCACCAAGAAATAGATAAATCGCACCACCAAGAAAGGAGGAGATAATGATGGTTATTCGACTAGACCATCTTGGATCCAGCGCACATTGTGTTGAACGTGAGATCACTCCTCCCATGTCAAAAGATGAAGGGTCAGCAGAGGCAGAGATCACATCTGCACACAGCGTGTTAACGAACGGTCAAGCCCATCGATCGGTAACGAAGCAATTGTCAGTGTAAGCCACCGCCCGCCGACGGCCGGTAAACGAGCTGTCGCAAAATATATAAGAACGGCGTCTCTGACTTTTGGGCTCAGGACATGGGCAAATCCTAAACTCCACGATGCGGCACGACGACGCAAGCACCTACGTATTACTCCAGCATCTGCACGTGCGTGCCGCCCGTGATCTCGCGTCAAGCTAGTGAACCACGGAGCGAGAAGTTCAGAGAGAGCGGCGCCGGATCTGAGCAGTTTGGCTGTGTTGATGCCTATAAGTAGATTGCCTACCCCTTTTTCGGACTTTTGCTTCAAGTGGCTAATGCATGAACCTTAACATGATATCAGAGCAAAACTTGGTCCTCTAGTCTGTACATCTACCCGGCCGTTGTTGTCGCTTCTCCCCGGTTAGATCCTCTTCCTCCGTTGGTCTGATTCCCCGCCTCCGTTGGTCCGATCAATTCATCCCCGATTGATTCCCAGGACCTGCGCTCGCTCTCCCCGATTCCTGGCCGTCTCCCGGCCGGACCTGTTAGATGTATATATCTGTATATTGTATTTTCCACATATGTTAGGGGGTTTCCTGCATATTTACACATGTATATGTACTATATATTGTGGTCTTTGGCCCCCGGTAATACATCAACCATATTGCCCTAACATGGTATCAGAGCCCCAGGTCTCGAGTTCAAATTCTGGCTTTCACAATTTATTCTAAATTCCCCCGCAACCTCTTGCCGTGTGGCGTGTGGTCCCGGCGCTGCCTCTTTGCCTCTTTACACGTGTTGACTTGTCTTCTCGTCTTCCGTCACACGTGAGAGGGGGTGTTGACGTGTATAAGTAGATTGACTACCCCTTTTCATTAGTTCGGATTTTTGATTCAAGTGGCTAGTGCATGAACAGGCCGAAGCCGTACGCGTACGTACGCCGACTTGATACGCGATAGCAAATTAATTCAGAGCTTCCTTATATAATAAACGCCATCGGCGCCGCACACACAGATCACAACGAAGCAAACGCAGCACACACATACATGGCTGCCACCATGAAGCTGTCACTCACCTTCGTCCTCATCCTCCTCTCCGGTAAGTCCATCTTCCTGCAACATCGGCTTGCCACCACGGTCTCCACCCTTTGTACTCCTTCATTTATGCTTGCCACCTTGAGAACTTGAGATCGATACACTCTCCCTAGTATCTTATTAGGCTTTCTTGTGCGTGTGCCTTTGCTCTGGCCTGGATCAAGCAGGGCTCGTGGTGGTGTTCGGGGATGGCGGAGACTGCGGGGCGACCTGCGAAACCATCCGGTGCTTCCAGGGAGGGAACATCACCTGCGCCAACCGCCCCGGCGAGGTGATTCAAGGGTGCCACTGCCTCTGCGCGCCCAAGAACGGCAGGGGCTGCGTGCTCCACCTCCAAAGCGGCACAAATCAGAACTGCCCCAAGAGGAGTTGCTGAATCATGTTAGATACGACCCAACTACCCAAGACGACAAGCCGAATTGCTGAATCACGTTAGATACACGCCGCACTCGCCTTGCGCGTCTATGCTCTGGAGTTTCAATTCAATAAAGATACGAGTGTGCTGTTGAATAATTGACGAATGGAGTGCATGTTTATGTGTATAATATTTGTATGGCTTGTCAGTTTAGTTAGCAGCTCAATGTGATCCCATACGGCGCCAACCCCAGAGAACTAAAAGAACAACATAGAAACTGAAAATATACAACTAGCTAAGAGTATTAGAGCCTCTTTGGATTAAAGAATTTGCATAAGAACTTTGAAGGATTCTAATCCACAGATTTTTCTTTCCTAATAATAAATCTCTCTAGATCAAAGAAATGACACCTCCAAAATTTCTATTCATTGCAATCCTACACCCCAATCCCATCGGAATTTCAGTGTCCACTCTAACATCTTTTTGTGCGCTCATTCATGTAGGACGTGTGTTGTTTTCTCTCGCCTTTTCTTTCACATGAAGAGATCCAATAAAATCCGAAACCGAAAACTCTTATCTCTTATGTTTCAGAGAATGTTTTAGAGAAGTAGCAAAGTTTTTCCGTGAAGGAGGATGTTTAGCAATAATGCCACCAACTACTCAACTTCTTTGGCAAGTGACTGTATCTCATGAGTTTGCTCAACAACGGAGTACTCACCAGTCATCTTATAGTCATAGTATTGCTCCATGACATACAACTTAGTGCCAGATCTGAGACCCCAAATTTGGCCTCGAGTGCACCCCACGCATCCTTACCATGATCAAAAGTCATGTATGGGTCAACAATGTTGTCCACAAGAATACTGAAGAGAACCGCCTTAAACATGGCACCGACTTTCTTGTAAGCTTCCTCCTGAGTAGGAGAAAGATCACCCTCATGTTTGCCAAGAATGATGCTATCGCAGTTGAGGTTTTGAAACCAGAGAATTTCCCTCGTGCGCCACCTCTTATAGTGCAAATTATCAAAGAGAGGCGGCCTAGTAGCAGCGGCAATGCCACTTGAATTCATTTGCCTATAATCAGGTTTTTGGATTGTTGAATAGATAAGCAAATTAGCATATGAATTAATCTGAAGTAATACTTGACAAATCATGACTACAGAAACAACAGATGAGCTAATCATGCAGATAAACAGAGTAGATGAACTGATACCATCTAGACAAGATAAACCTATCGCATCTACTCCAAATAGCAATACTAGAAACTCCAAGATCTAAAATGAGGAGGACAGAAACGCATACCGTCTAGCGTTGGCGGCAGCAACATGATCCTAGTTGTTATCGCCTATGTTGAGGTTGCCGATGTCCGAGAAGAAGTCGTCGTTCGGGAACTCGTCGTCGAACGACGTCGTGTTGCCAGTAGTCGTGCGTAAGCGCTCCCCAAAAATCTGATTGCCCCTCACCCGTAGAGGTCTACGAAAGGCAGGGTTCCGGAGGCCTACTATCCCGCCGCTCAGTGCACGCCGAAGGACGGGATGAGGAAGACGAAGGCGGCAACACAATAAACTGGAAATACGCGGTCGCATAAGCTCGGCTCGGCGAGATTCCCGCAACCCGCGGCGCGTCGTGCGTGACGAGGCGGGCGGCGGAGGAGGAGTGCGCGAGGGCTCTCTCTCTTCTCAATCACTTACAAGGACTAGAACAACCCACCTTATATACCACTCCAACTCTCTCTCAACTAGCAAGGTGGTACTAAACTTTAGTCCCACCCCTTTGTCATCCCCACACGGGCCAAGAGAATTTCGGAATTTGTATTGGGATATGGGCTAAGACCCAAGGCCAAATTCTAGCAATATCTATCTATGATCAAGCGATGATAGCGCTTGTGCAATGTTTCTTTCTTGGAGGCGTCGGTTTTGGAGAACTTGGATTTCAGTTGTTGTCGTGGTGGTGTTTGTGTTGCTGCTCTAAGAACTGGAACACTATAACGGGACTTTTCCTTTTTTAGCACTTTCTTTTTTTTTCGACTGTGTGCATCCATACTATCGTTAGGGTATTGATGTTGTTGCACCTTTTGGGTTGTTCAAAAATCTAAAGGGATTGTAAACCCTATCTTTAATAGTTAGGGTATTGATGTTGTTGCATCTTAAGGTGTACCTTTAGGGCTTGTTTGGTACTAGAGTTTTAGTAGGAATTAGCGGGGATAATCTGCTCCAAAATTCAAATTCCCACTTATTGTAAAAGCATGTTTGGTGCTAGAGTTTGAGCGAGTTTAATCCCCACTTTTCTCTAAATTTTAGTGTAATTTTTTCAATTCCTAATACTCTACCCCTACCTAGTGGATTGGAGATGGGGTTTTGTGGGGATTAGATGACAACAGAGATTCACCCAATACTTTAGAGTATTATTCCCACTAATTCCCACTAAAACACTTGTACAAACTGGATTTAGATAGAATTTCTATCTCCTATTCTATAAGGATCATCTAGAAAGCAGGAAGCTTTTGGTTCCATTCAAATAGAAAAGCTAACATAGATGTTAAGTGGTGGGAATATCCATAAAGGAGCCGAATGAAATAAAAATTTCATGTAGTAGCGGCTTGATGGAAGCCCAGAGTCTTTAGTTGATCCAGTATGTCTTACAGAGAAAATACTCCATGCAATGAATCTGCTATGCCTGGTGGATGTGGATCACGGTAATCCGGATGGTTTTGCTAACTTGAGACGGTTCACGTCGAAGTCGCGCAGCGTGTGAACTCCATTACTCCATGACATGACTTTTCCACATGGTCAACCCACGTCAGCATCCTACTTTGACTTTTCGGCTGCATCGTCGATCAGTTCAGGACAAACCATGCTGAGCTAAGATCGACTCGAGGCCTGGACAAGCTCTGAAATCCAAGAGGCGGCACGAATGGCAGCGACGCATGCCAACCTCGTTGACACTGAGGCACCGAGTCAGAGAGAGCGGCGGATCGGTTCCGAGCAGCTCCACCGGCTGATGACTGATGAGCGATAGCAAACCCAGAGCTTTCCTTATATAAACGCAGCGGCCGGCTCCGGCACCGCAAGTCTGCAGCGGCCACAGATCCCACGACGCAACCGCAACACGCAGAAGCACACGGACATGGCTGCCGCCATGAAGCTCTCGCTCACCTTCGTCCTCCTCCTCTCCGGTAAGTGTCCATCCGTAATTTCGTATATCCTTGTCCTTATGCTTCAGCTACAGCACTCTCTCTTTGATGCTCTGGATCAAGCAGGGCTGGTGGTGTTCGGAGACGTGGGAGACGCCGCGCCGACCTGCGACATCATCCGGTGCATCCAGGGAGGGACCATCACCTGCGCCAACCGCCCCGGCGAGGTGTTCCAAGGGTGCGCCTGCGTCTGCGCGCCCAAGGACGGCAAGCGCTGCGTGCTCCGCCTCGACGACGGCACCAGTCAGAAGTGCCCCAAGACGAGTGGCTGAAATCATAAAATGCAATTAGATACACGCCCGCGTTCCCTCCTCTTGAATAAAACTGCAGCAAGTTTGTCTTGGAACTATTGTAGCGAATAAATGCAAGTTTGTGTGATTGTGTGGAGTAGTACTAGCATTTTTGCATGGTTTGGCAGGCAGAGTGTAATGAACAACTCGATTTGATCTCGTACGACGTCAAGAGAGGAAATCGAAAGAGTACTCAACATAAAAAAAAACTAAGGCTTAGTTTTTTTTTTATGTCTTAGTCACCTAAAAAAAATATAGTAATTGCGGTTTGTAGAAAAATGTAACTGGAAACAAGATGCATAATTTTTTTTCTTCCAAAACTAGGTTTATTTGGTAACCGAGATTTAAGAAATTATCGTTAACTGAGACATAGCAAATCCGTTGATTTTAAATTACATGGAGCAAACTGAAAACAGGATAGCTCGGAAGCGGATAGCGTGTTAATTAGTCTAAACCAGAAAAATAATTTCAGGTCATGTGAAATGTTAGATTCTAACAGAACTAGAATACTAATATCCACGGTGTTCATTTTATCCACCTTGTATTCAATCTATTTCATGCAACAAATATCACCACAACTGCGGTCCTTTTCCTCCCTGCTACTCATTTGTACAAGAGAATATGATTGCAGCCAGCCAGCCACAAATAAAACTAGACAAGTGCCTAATTATTAGGGTTGATTAGTTTTGTGCCACTTCTATTTTCATGATTACACATATACAACTACAAAAATTGAACTCCAAGATATGCCACCCTACTTTTCTAATGCCTCCACCTATGCCATTTTTCTTCAATATTAGGATGTGCGCTCGGTTGGACGAGGGGATGGCCGAAACAACGAGGAGGAAGGCGAACTGTGGCGGCGCTTGAGGCTTTTCCCCTCTCTAGTTTCCTTTTGTGAGAGTGAAGAAAAGGAGGGGTAGGATAGCTAGATCGGGATGGAAGGTTGTTCCGGAAGCTCCAAATAAAGCGAGGCGAGAGGGGGACTCACACAGGGAAGGTTGGGGACGTCGCTGTCATGGTCCTTGCACTACCGTGTAGAAAACGTGAGGTCGGCGAAGGAAGGAAGAAAAATAGAAAAAAGGAGGCCAGAGCGAAGGGGTACAACTTGGGAGATGGGTCGGGTTGGCATTGCTAGGCTGGTCCGGAGGAAAAAGAAGCCCAGTGAGAGAAGAGGGCCTAGGTAGATCTAGGGTTTTGTTTTGAAATTTCTTTTCCTTTTATTTTCATGTTTTGAAAAGATTTGAAAGAGAGTTTAAATTCAAACACAGTTTCAATTCAAAGAGAGGTGAGAGAGAGAAACCAAAATAATTAGGTTTTATAAAATAATTTTATTTATAAAAACATGGATGTGATGCATGCATGATTATGGAACGACGAGGAAAAACAAAGTAACAAGAAAAATCTAATATTAGGGTTTTCCGGGTCGTTACAACTATCTTGCCCCACCTTTTTGTCCTGGATCAAAGGGTGCCACACCGTCGCGAGGCATAGTACCTCCTCCAAGAGCACGAACTTGACAACTTGGGTAGAGCAAGAACCAAACACAAACACCCCATCAAGTGAAATCGCAGATATCATAGTCGACCATCACACTAACCACTCATCAAGACTGCAAATTTTAGTCTGAGATCGCTGAAAGAAGACACGGCAGGAGAAATAGCCACATAGCCACCATGAAGGGCAAATACATAAGCCACTATCTCACGGCAGCCAACACGACCCAACAGCCGAAGAGGGGCTCCCTACCCGCTCTCTCCTAGGATTGAGAGTGCCGCACCATCGGCGGACTCGGACCACACTTGCTCATAGAGCACGACAAGCCAAGGATGTCGAACAAACATGGCGACACGTCGCCTCAACAAAAATGTCGCCACCAGCAGCCTCTCGCATTGCACGACTCCACCACCACCCCATCCCAAAGCGATGCCTCCAAGGAGGAAACGCCGCCAGCACGCCGCTTCCAGGGTTTAAAATTTTGCAAAAGTTTTGTGAAATTTCGTTCGTTTCGCAGGTCGGCCAAAGATATGAATTTCATTCAAATATTTTGCCATATTCAAACTTACCGAGTAAAAAATCTGCAAAATACACTCGTTTCAACAAGAATTTCCCTAGAACGGTTGTTAGTCTTCCAGGCTGCTACCTGGCCGTCTTTAGTTAAGACTTCAAGTACTAGGTCACTCGAGTATTTCGATTATTTTGGTTTAGTTTCATTTTTATGCTGAAACAAAGAGAAAATTGCCGAGTCAATTAAAAGAGAGAGTAGACCACTAGGAGGGTAAAGTCTCAATGTTGATAGAATACTTAGTTTATTGTTTGGTTGGAGTTTAAATTTATTCCAATTCAATAAAATTTCGTTGATTTTTTTGGTCAGCGAAATTTTTACCTAAAGAAATATTTTTCTTAGCCACCGTCCAATCAAAGGAATTTGAGTTTTCATCCGGGAGGAAGGAAGTGGGAGGGGAGGGACCTCCAAGAAACGGAACGGCGCAAGGTGTCGTCGTGGTGACGGCTGCTGCTGGTCAAGGGTTTCCCCCGGTCAGCTTTACCAAGAAAACAAAAGATCGAAGCATTACTAAGAAGTTCACATGATGAAATGTCTGAATTACACATTTACACCAAGCCAGAAACATCATTTGTCACCAAGCTAGAAGCATTACCAAAAAGACTATACTGTTCATCTCTTCAACGGTATACTCTTTTTTTTTTGGCAGGCTCTTCAGCAGTATATATCGATACAATAGTCAGGTGGAAGTGCACCAGACACTAGAGCCGATCAGTTACAGAGTTGAGCGCCATGACCATCCTCTGCAGGTCCTGATACGACGACCCGCCGGGGGCGGCGGCCTTTGCCGCCTTGGCCTTCCACGCTGCGGCCCTGCTCCTGATCTCCTCCGCCTCCATCGCCCGCCTGACGTGGCCGGCGACCTGCTCCCTCCGCACCTCGTCGTCAAGCCGGAGGCCCACTCCCCACACCTCGCAAGCGTACTTGCAGTTGGTGTACTGGTCGGCGAATCCCGGCCAGCACACCATGGGCACGCCGGCGGCCAGGCTCTCGCAGGTGGAGTTCCACCCGTTGTGCGTGAGGAAGCACCCCACCGCCGGGTGCTGCAGCACCTGCTCCTGCGGGCACCACGTGGTGAGGCGGCACCGGCCCGCCGTCGCGGCGACGAACCCCGGCGGGAGCGCGGCCAGGCCGCCGCCGCCGGGGACGAGGTTCTCCCTGATGGACCAGAGCAGCGCGTGGCCGCTGTCCGCGAGGCCCCACGCGAACTCGGCGAGCTGCGCCGGTGTCAGCACCGTGTGGCTGCCGAAGTTGACGTAGACGACGGATCTTGCCTCCTGCGTTTCCAGCCACGTGAGGCATTCAGTGTCCTGCTTCCACAGGCTCAGGTTGTTGGTGGACGAGTCTTTTCCGTCGACGGCGACGGAGACTTCGTTGAGGAGGGACCCTAGGGGCCCGACGGTGTAGATGCACGGGTACTCGGCGCGGAGCGCGGCGAGGACGTCGGCCCCGAGGTCTTCGAAGGTGTTGAGGATGAGGGCGCCGGCCTTGGCGCAGTTGGTGGCCTCCGACTCGTTGAACCGGAGTTCGAAGTCGTCCGGATCGGTGGTGCGGACGAAGCTGGATATGTCGCCGAGGCTGATCGGCGGCACGCCGGGGATCCAGTCGATGAGCGTCGTCTCCAGATGGCCGTTGGACAGGCAGCTCTCGTCTGCAGAGGCACATATCATATCCATTTAATCGAATGTTCGTGGAAACCGGAAAGAAATTGGCAGAAGTTAATCACACCTTTGAGAGGTAGGTAGCCTCGGTCCTGGAGCTCCGGGAGGCGCATGTGGCACATGAGCGACGCGGCGCTGCCGCCCCAGAACGCCATGGTCGGGACACTCAGCTCCCGCGCCACGTCGAGCGCGAAGCTCATCAGCGCCGGCACCAGGCAAGTCACGGCAGGCACGCCGGGCGTGGCGTTGAGCCTGGCGACGAGGTCCCGCAGCGGCGCCGCGCAGCGGGTGCGCGTGGAGATGCAGAGGCCGCGGCCGTAGTCCTGCACGGCGCGGGCGGCCTCGTCCAGGCCGTCCGGGATGGACACGAAGCGGAACCCATCGTGGCCGCGCACGGCGTCGGCGCCGGCCTTGCGGTGGTTGTGCTCGGTGTTGACGAAGGTGACGTAGACGCCTCGGCGGTGGAGCAGCTTGGCGACCTGCAGCGCCGGGTTGATGGTGCCGGAGTACGGGTACGGCAGCACCACGGCGTGCGGCCTCGGCGCCATGCTACGCGGCCGGCAGCGATGCCCGCGTCAGAGGCTATGAATGTGACTGCCGTGTTAGAATTGTATTTGTATAGGTATTCGTATACATATTGTAACAGTACTTTATACACTATAAATATATCAAGACCCCTACCCGATGAGGCACATCGGGGTAGGCTTCTCCACATACGGTTTTCCTGGTTTGAGCCGCGCGTATCCTTGATCTAGGGTTGCGCCGCCGTCTTCCGCTGCCGCCGGCGTCCTCCACGCCGTCCTCTCCTCTGCCGCGATGGCAACCTCAACCGAGTCAAGCACTCTGCCGGTGGTCTCTGATTCCACCGCGACTTCGACTCAGGGCGTGTCTCCGCCGATCCCTGCGTCGCCTGTGGACATGAGCGCGTCCCTGCCTACGGACCTGGGCGCGTCGCCGGGCGCGTCGTCGCTGCCGGGCGCGTCGCTGCCTACGGACCTGGGCGCGCGGCTGCCGCAGCCTGCGACCCTTCCGCCGCCTGCGACCTTTCCGCCGCCGGCCTTCTCTGTGTTTCCCGCGGGGCCGCCGGGGCCTGCCCTCTACACCGACGCGGCGTTGGTCGCCGCCTCTCTCGGTCAAGGCGCCGGTGGCGAGGGACACTTCCCAGCATACCCTGGGTATTACCCGGGCGGATACCCTGGATACTATGTGCCTCCTTCCATGGCACCACCTGCCTCAGGGTTTGGCACACCGGGGCCGACCACAGCACTAGCCTTGCCGTCGTATGGCTCTACTCCACCATTGCCGTCGGGCCCTGCTGCTCCTCCATCGCCCATGCAAGTGCCTCCGTTTCAGCAAGGTTTCCATCATCAACCGTTCCCAGCACATGGCCTGCCACCGGTTGTTACTATCGCCTCGTCGATCACCATCAAGTTGACAAGCGAGAATTATCTGTTCTGGCGTGCTCAAGTTGGGCCGCTTCTTCGCAGTCACATGCTCATGGGATATGTTGATGGCTCTCTTCCGTGCCCTAGTCCTCATGTTGTTGTTTCTCATGCCGGTGCTATGCATCATGCGCCAAATCCGGCTCACCAACACTGGACTCAGCAGGATCAAGCTATTCTCTCTGGGTTTGTCTCCTCGATGACTGAAGGCGTCCTAGGCATGATCATGTTTTCGGGTACCTCTCGCGAGGCTTGGGAGACCCTAAGTGGAGCTTTTGCCTCCACTTCTATTGCTCGGTCCTCTGCGATTCGACAGGAGATGGCTGAACTGAAGAAAGGAAACAAGACCGTCAACACTTATTTTCATCAGATGAAGGCCCTCTCAGATTCCCTCACCAGCATTGGCGAGCCCCTGCGCGATGCGGAGTTTGTCTCCTATATACTTGCTGGACTTGATGAAGAGTATGATGCACTCTACCAAGTGGTGACGAATCGTCCCACTCCTATAGCAATTCGTGACCTGTTCTCTCAACTTCAGGCTACAGAACAGCGCAAATTCGCTCAGCGTCGCTCCAGTGGCTCCTCACAGTACCCTGCTGCACACCTTGCTGCACCTCCTGCACCTGCCGCTGCCTATGGGGCCGGTCGTGGTGGACCTCGGCCCCCGGCGCTCTCCGCCAAGACCACGCCTGCAGCCACCGCGCCCAAGCAAAATGGTGGGCGTACACCTGTCGTCTGTCAGCTGTGTGGGACTCCGCGTCATGTGGCCTCTCGATGTTACAAGAGGTTCAACCGTGATTTTCTGGGGCTTGGCAATGACGGGAGCGTTACAGAAAAGCAGCTTGCTATGGCGATGTCTGCCTCTCATGGCTCTCAGGGTGCTTCTCAGTCCGTAGACCCGGCATGGTATGCGGACTCCGGTGCCACTCACCACATTACTAGTGAGCTTGACAAGCTTACGTCGCGCGAGCCCTACCACGGCACCGATCAGGTCCATACAGCTAATGGAACAGGTATGCACATTCATAATGTTGGTCAAGCTATTTTATCCACTCCGTCTTCTAGGTCTCTAGCTCTAAATAATGTCCTTCATGTTCCTAAAGCCACTCGAAATTTGTTATCTATGAGTAAGCTTTCCCATGATAATAATGTGTTCATTGAACTTCATCCTCATGATCTTTTTGTAAAGGACCTGGACACGAGAGCACCCATCCTTAGAGGTCGTTGCAGTGGAGGTCTCTATGAGATTAAAGCGCCTGTCATCAAGCAAGCCCTTTCCAGTGTCAAGGTGTCGCGTGATACGTGGCATCATCGTCTAGGACATCCAGCATTACAAGTTGTTCAACATGTTCTTCGTAGTCATGAGTTACCATCTACACATGAGTCCAATAAAATTGAGTCTGTTTGTGATGCATGTCAGCAAGGGAAGAGCCATCAGTTGCCCTTCTCTTTGTCTACCCGTGTAACACAGTTTCCATTAGAGATTATTTATTCTGATGTGTGGGGTCCTGCCCAAACCTCTGTTAGTGGACATCGCTTTTATGTGAGTTTTGTTGATTCTTACAGTCGATTCACTTGGCTCTATTTACTCAAACATAAATCTGATGTCTATGATGTGTTTCTTCAGTTCCAAAAACATGTTGAACGTCTCTTAAATCGCAAGATTATTCATGTACAAACTGATTGGGGTGGGGAGTATGAAAAACTCCATCCTTTCTTTCACAACTTGGGTGTCTCACATCGTGTGTCTTGTCCTCACACACACCAACAAAACGGCACTGTTGAGCGTAAGCACCGTCACATAGTTGAAACCGGTCTTACTTTATTAGCACATGCATCTGTTCCCTTGTGTTATTGGAGTGATGCTTTCGCTACTGCTTGTTTTCTTATTAACAGGCTTCCGAGTCGCACCATTGCGATGAAAACACCTCTTCAGAGACTTCTTAATGAAACACCTGACTATACCTTTTTTAAGGTGTTTGGGTGTGCTTGCTGGCCACACCTTCGACCCTAAGCTTGATTTCCGTTCGAAGAAGTGTGTGTTCCTGGGATATAGTTCCCTTCACAAGGGATATAAATGTCTCCATGTTCCGTCTAATCGTGTCTACATATCTAGGGATGTTGTTTTCGACGAAAACGTTTTTCCTTTTGCGAACATGCCAAACTCTCATGATCTACCACCTGTTTCGGAGTCATTTTACTTTCAGCTGACCACTTTATGGATGCTGCACATGCCTTGCCTTTGCTTGCTCACCATGGTGCAGGTATCGGACGCGGGAGTCGCCTCGACGTTTTCACTCCAGCACCAACTGCTCACGTTGACCTTGGCTTGCATGGCATTGCACCGGGCTTCGTGCAGCCATGCTGACATGGGCATACCCTTCGGGTACCCATTATTAGTATACCTGACTCGGCCCAATATGGAGAAGACTCAATATGGAGAAGGTCCAACAAGGCAACCCGAAGAAGTAGTCGACTAGGACTCTTGTAAAACCCTAGGCTGGTTGCATATATAAAGCTAGCCAGGGTACCCGATAGAGGGGAGGCCAACAGATAGACAACATAGCTCCGCTACAGGCGGCACCATGTAAACATACTTATGATCATATAGAGGATATATCACAATCTACCTCCCCCTCTATCCTTCTAACTCCATACAATCTCCACTCACTCCTTCACCCCTTTATATCCCTCGTCAATTAGCGCCGTCTGTGGGGATAGCGACGACTGGATTTCGTTATCCGGGCGAGATCCATCATCATCAACACCCGCCGGATGACATTTGGCGATTTTTCTACTTCAACGCGCTCAAGCTTCGTCGACAACTCGTGTGTCGCACGATCTCTCAGGTTCCAGCTGCAGTTTCGATAGCTGAGCCATGCGAGTTAGGCACGCTGCCAGCAAGTAGCATCGCATGGCACGGGAAGCACATGCATCGATCACGTAATACGATAGAAACCGTGGAGCCGTCCAGGACCAAAGCCTAAAGGAATCGTGGAATCGGCCAGGACCAAAGCCACGCCAGGGGCAGCTGATCGTACTCTTTTTTTTTATCATGAAAGCAAAGTTTATTATTATCTAACACATTGATTTTTCTATCTACATGCCGGAGCATAATTTATGGATCAAAGCAAACGGTGGTATTAGGATCCGTTTCATCTCCAGCTTGAGCAAATATTAGCCAACCTTCGGCAGCTACTTACATAAGGCAAAGTTTTCATCCAATACTCCAGCGGGTCCGCAACAGGCGGAAATTCGCCCCGGCATCTTCATCTTCCATGGACTCACCACGCGATACAAGCGTCATCAGGTGCTATATTTTCATGAATTACTATTCGTAAAATTTATTTAGCCAAATATTTCTTCGGCTCGTGCTATTACTTGCGCACAGAATTTTTTCGCTTCAATACAATTGCGGATCGGAATAAGCTTCGACTACTTCACTGCCGTGCAATTACCACGTGGTCGTGGATCCGCTACCTTGGCCGCATCCTCTTCTTCGACTATTTTCAGCCAGGCGCCGCGTGACTACATCGACATTGTCTACCGAACGACCTGCTTTCACGTTGGCTCCGCCGACCCAATAAAAAAAAAAGCGCTAAGTGTTCCTCTTCCAAGGGTCGATTATTATTTACTTTCGCCATACCCGAATACTCGGGGACTATGTCATTACAATATTACAGCAAATACAACCGACACTCGGGGCGCGACATTACATCGATACCGCAAATATACTCGGTTACTCAGTGAATTATCTTCTTCGTCTTAGTGGATTTATCTTCTTCGGCTCTGGATTTATCTTCCCCGGTTCAGTGAATTTATTTTCTCCGGCTCAGTGGAATTATCTTCTCCAGCGTAATGGAATTATTTTCTTCGGCTTAGTGGAATTATTTTCTTCGACTTAGTGGAATTATTTTCTTAGACTTAGTGGATTTATCTTCCTCGGCTCAGTGGATTTATTTTCTTCGGCTTACTGGATTGGTTTTCTTCGGGTTATTATTGCTTCATTCTTATACAATATTACCCGATGCGTTTCCGGCTCAATGGATTCATCTTCTATGGTTATTACTGGAACTATTTTCTTCGGGTCAATGGATTCATCCTCTATGATATCAACGGATTCATCTTTTATGGTTATTACTGGATTCTTCGGATCAATGGATTCATCCTCTATGATATCGGTGGATTCATCTTCAATATATGTTTCATCTTTGATGGTGTAATCTTTAATATGGATTCATCTCAAGTACCTCATCTCGGACTTCATCTTCAGTATTTCATCCTTAATGGCCTTCTTTCGGCGACACGGATAATACTCAGGGGCTCGACAACGACTTCGCCTCGAGTAACAACTGTGACACGGCGTCTAAGCAACAATCATGACAACACCTCAGCATCGCTCGGGGGCTCGGCTATTTCCTCATCAACAATATGGCGGCATTTATTTTCGCCATTTGGTGGTTTCTACTTCGGCTCGACTTCTTCTCCGCACTCGAAGACTTCATCGCGCCGACTCCGTCGTGCCCAATAAGCTAAGTGATTCCTTTGTTTTACATAAAGTTAATTATCATTTACTTTCGCCGTAACCGACACTCGGGGGCTGCGCCATACTTCTTCACTATACATCTCAGGTTCGCAAAAGAAGAACTGTGCCTACAAAAAAAAAATCAAGAGAGAACCCGAAGAAATCTTCTTCATGGAGGACCCGACGAAATTATCCTCAAGAGAGAACCCGACGAAATCTTCTTCAGGGAGGAACCCGACGAAATCTTGAGAGAACCCGACGAAATTGTCTTCAAGACAGAACTCGATGAAATCTTATTCAAGGAGGACCCGAAAAATTATCTTCAAGAAGGTCCCGAAAAATTATCTTCAAGAAGGTCCCGAAAAATTATCTTCAAGGAGGTCCCGAAAAATTATCTTCAAGAAGGACCCGAAGAATTGTCCTCAAGGAGGACCCGAAGAAATTTTTTCTTCAAGAAAGAACTCGACGAAATTTTCATCAAGGAGGAACAAAAAAAAAGAGATGGACAAATCTTTGGGTCCATTGACTCGTCATATTCTTCCGAGCAAGAGCATCGGTGATGAACCCGACAAAATAGAAGAATCCAATATATTCGGCTGTCTCATCACGCCCGAGAAAAATATAGAAGAGCCCGTAAAATGGGTCATTTCATCAGCCGAACAAGGCACTCGACAATATATTCTCAGAGCGCTAAAAGTCGCGAATAATCTCGAATGCCGCAAAACTTTGCGAAGGTAAGACCCGGATCCGTTGCGGCGTGGCACCGTCTCTGACGGCGGTTTGCTACTTTTTTCCGTATCAACAGATACGAAGAAAAATCCTAACGGACGCGTTAGGTACCCGATAAAACATGACTGGGACTCGACAGAATGGTAAGACCTTAGCGGCACCTGTCGAGTTAACACCATATCCCGATCATGTCCAGGACGTGATCTTGAAGTAGGTTTTTACGGATTGCCATTAGAGCAGTTAACTAGTACCTGATCCGTCAGATGAACTAGCCCCAATTACCATTATCCCTGTACAATATAGATATGGATGTCAAATAAAAATAGCAACGGCTTGGAGTCGATAAAAAGAGGGGCTGCGCCCAGAAATATAGTCAAGTTCTTTATCGAGTAGTACAACTTGAGCCTATGCCTAGGTGCAAGCACCTGCCCATAGGCTCGAGGGCTACTCTTATCGAGAGTATTGTTCACCCTCCCGATAAGATACAAGAAAGAAGAAAAATTGTGGTGTCGAGCAAGTTGAGCCTACACCCAAGTGCAAACACTTGGCTGTAGCCTCGGGGCTACTCCCATCGGGAGCGCTGGTCGCGCGCCCGATAGAAAAATAACTTCGACAACATCTATGACAAATCAAGCTTTATAGACTCAACTCGATTCTACGATTCGAGTGGAGCCTACTCCCATCGGGAGCCCATGGATTTCATCAAGTCCTCAAGAAATATAGTTAATCTCTTCATCGAGTAGTACAACTTGAGTCTATGCCCAAGTGCAAGCACTTGCCCATAGACTCGGGGCTACTCCCATCGGGAGCCGCGCACCCGATAATTTCAAGAATCGTCGACATCATCTACGCTACACATGATCTACGACATGGACCTCGCCTTGTATTTCTTTGACTTCGGAGATGGTTATGCTTGGAGTTTCTACGCAAGTCTTCGACTTCCCTATAAACTCGGGGGCTACTGACATGGGCATACCCTTCGGGTACCCATTATTAGTATACCTGACTCGGCCCAATATGGAGAAGACTCAATATGGAGAAGGTCCAACAAGGCAACCCGAAGAAGTAGTCGACTAGGACTCTTGTAAAACCCTAGGCTGGTTGCATATATAAAGCTAGCCAGGGTACCCGATAGAGGGAGGCCAACAGATAGACAACATAGCTCCGCTACAGGCGGCACCTTGTAAACATACTTATGATCATATAGAGGATTGCTAGCAGCACGTAGGGATCCTCCACCGAGGGACCCGAAGCTGGGTACGTCGTGTGCCTAATCTCGCTCCCGGAATCTCCATCGTCGCTCTCTCCCGAAACCCAAGTCTATAATACGTAGGCATTGGCGAGGCGATCCCTCGTCACATGCACAGCAGGACTGCCTCCTGGACTCGGCTCCGTCTCCGGCTGCAGGCCAGCCGAGCCTAGCTCCACTTCAGGCTCCCGCCTAGTCCCGCCAGGAGAGGCCGCACTACTGCAGCCGACAGCACCAGATCCCTGCCCCGTCTCGTCCACTGGCGTGGCGCGCCTTTCCGCGCTGCCTGAGCAGCCGCGTGCATGCGCACGCTCCGTGTCCGCCACGCCTGATGCAGCAGCAGAGGCCGCATCTTCGCCTGATGTTGATACGCACGCGCCTGACGAGGACACTTCTCCTGCAGCAGCTGTTTTGTCTGGCTGTGGATCTTCTGCAACGCAACCTGCTGTCTTGCCTGTACATGACGCTGCTGATTCTTCTACTGGTACAGGTGCAATTCCTGTCTCTACACCCGCAGATACAGCAGCGCCTGTGGTGACATCATCGACTCCTCCGCCGACGGGACCTATGACACGTCGGCGTCACGGCATTCATCAGCCTAAAAAGCGCACTGATGGGACTATTGCCTGGAATTGTGTGCTTGCAGCTCATGCAGCACTGACGCATAATCATGAGCCCCGTGATTACAAAGAAGCTCTTCGCATTTCTCACTAGCGTGCTGCTATGGAGACTGAGTTCTCTGCTCTTCAGGCTAATCAGACTTGGCGCTTGGTTCCTCCTGTTTCTGGTGTGAATTTAATTGACTCTCGATGGGTGTTCAAGGTGAAACTTCATGCAGATGGTTCTATTGAGAGATACAAGGCACGTCTCGTTGCAAAAGGGTACAAGCAGCGTTATGGCCTAGATTATGATGAGACTTTCAGTCCTGTAGTCAAGCCAGCTACTATTCGTCTGTTGCTCGCCATGGCTCTTTCTCACAAATGGCACCTTCGTCAGCTTGATATTCAGAACGCCTTTCTCAATGGTTATTTGGATGAAGAGGTCTATATGCGCCAACCGCCTGGTTTTGTTGATTCTGACAAACCTGCTCATTACTGCAAGCTCATCAGATCATTATATGGACTGAAGCAAGCACCCCGTGCATGGCATGCTCGTCTCAGCTCTGTTCTTGGGTCATTGGGATTCTCTCCTTCTGTGACTGATACCTCGCTGTTTGTTCTTCGGCGTTCTGGTATTACAGTCTATCTGTTGATTTATGTTGATGATATTATCGTTCTCAGTTCTACAGCTGCTGCTATTCCTAAGTTGATCAGTCAGCTTCGCTCTGAGTTCTCTGTCAAGGATCTTGGTGTCCTGCATTATTTTCTGGGCATTGAGGTGTCCTCGCCCTCATCTGGCAGTCTTCTTCTTCGACAGCGTAAGTATGCACTTGAGCTTCTTGCTCGTGCCGGCATGTTGAAGTGCACTCCTGTGACTACACCCATGGCATCTTCTGAGCGCCTTTGCAGTACTGATGGTGATTTGCTCTCTTCTGAGGAGGCTACTCAGTACCGCAGTCTTGTTGGTGGCCTCCAGTACTTGACTATGACTCGACCTGATTTGTCTTTTGTGGTGAACAAGGTGTGTCAATATCTTCATGAACCTCGCACACCACATTGGTCAGCAGTTAAGCGTATTCTCCGCTATGTTCGTTACACAGTTGACACTGGTCTGTTGTTTCGATCATCCTCCTCTACACTGCTTTCAGCCTTCTCAGATGCAGATTGGGCTGGCAATGTGGATGACAGGCGATCCACGGGAGGGTATGCTATCTTCTATGGAGGTAATTTGATCGCCTGGAGTGCTCGCAAGCAGTCTACTGTCTCTCGGTCTAGTACAGAGTCAGAATACAAGGCTCTTGGTAATGCCACAGCTGAGCTTATCTGGGTACAGTCATTACTGAAGGAGCTTGGTGTTGCTCAAATTCGGCCTCCGATACTCTGGTGTGACAATATTGGTGCTACCTATTTGTCATCTAATCCAGTTTTTCATGCAAGGACAAAGCATATTGAAGTTGATTTTCACTTTGTCCGCGAGCGCGTGTCTCGGAAGCAACTGCAGATTCGCTTCATCTCATCGAAGGATCAAGTTGCTGATATTTTTACTAAGCCTCTCCCTTTACCTTTGTATGATCGTTGTAAGCGCAATCTCAATCTTTCCCTAGTTGAGATTGAGGGAGGGTGTTAGAATTGTATTTGTATACGTATTCGTATACGTATTGTAACAGTACTTTATACACTATAAATATATCAAGACCCCTACCCGATGAGGCACATCGGGGTAGGCTTCTCCACATACGGTTTTCCTGGTTTCGTTACAGCCGGTGGAGTGGAGCTAAACGATCAGAGCAGACAAGTGTACAACTCTACACTGTAGATCTGATTGATCAGGCGGCATCATATAATTGCATCTCTCGCAGCGGCGAGGACTTCGACGTGACAAATGGTGCCAACGTAAACAGTTGTATTGCCTCCGTTCAAAAATAGTACTACTGTCTCAATTGCATCCAGGTGCGTGCAGCGAGCAGCGTGTTCCCAATCGAGGTGTGGTGTGCGTGGGCCTAACACTGCCCCTTTGTACAACTACCGACGTACACGTTGTATCTGTTTCGTTTTTTACGGATCACGAATAGTACATGCCTGTCTAGATCTGCCACCAAACAGCAAAGGACTGATGAATCTCGTGGCTGAGTGAGAATAGTACCCAATAATTCAGCTTTAGGATTCCCATCTTCAACAATCCATCGTCGTCCAGCCCGGTTAGGATACCTGGCTTTCACCCAGGCGACCCGGGTTCAAATCCCGGCGATGGAGCTTTTTATTGCTTGCTGCCCTAAACTTTTTTGTTTCTTTAACATCAGACTTCGCTCATCTCAAATATGTAAATGTTTGGCAACAAATCTTAAAACTCATGTAGCGTCACGGGTTCAGATCCCAGCAATGGCCCCCTTTTTGTTTGCTTCTGCCCACACTTCAGCTTTCGAGTCCTTTTTCGTTTGCTGCCCAGACTTCAGCTTTCGAGTCCTTTTTCGTTTGCTGCCCAGAGCTAATGTAGCAACCCAGGTTTAGGATCCGATGAAAATTGCAGATCCAATCCGTGGATCGGACCATGGTGGAGCACTATGTTGTCCTTCTCCAAGGTATCTATGCGCGCTTGCTTGGAGAGGAGCTGGCTTTGGTTTACCGGCGCAAGGCATGGAAGGGGTTCTTCAGTAAAGAATTTCGACACTTGTTTCTTTTCCTTCCCCGTTCAACTGGATGCGGTGAGTCTGCTATGTCTGATGGATCTCGATGAACACCAGCACGTCGAGAAAGGAATGGATAATGGTGATTGTTTGACTGAACCGCCTTGGATCTAGAGCACAATCTTTGACTACTTGATTATCGCTACTTACTTCAAAAAGTCAATGTAGAAAGTCAGCAAAACAGAGTCAATGCAAAGCTGTATTTGCTGACTTGATAGCCACATTCCGCTAGAGACAGAGTAAGTAGCAAAACACCACACCTAAATTTCTCTCCACCAAGTTTCATACTTAAAAAAACTGCATACTTGCAGAGCTAACAGGAACTCAGACATGGCTTCCACCAAGATTGCTCTTCCAGTGGTTCTCCTGATGTGCGGTAGCTGCCTAGCTCCACTCCCTTCCTTTACTTCTTGCTCCAGCTCCTACTGTCGACGCTCTCATATAACCATCATGATTAATGGAGGTATTTTCTTATATGTTCTCTGGATCCCGCAGGGTTCATGGTGATTGGATCCATACAGACCACGGGGGCAGCAGAAGGGAAGATTTGCCCATTGTTCTGCGTGGCTGGGAGGAAGTACATGACATGCCCGTCGACGGGACGCAAGCAGCTGGAGCCGGCGTGCAACTGCTGTCTCGCCGGCGAGAAAGGTTGCATCATCTACTTCAGCAACGGGAACGTGACGAGGTGCCCTAGCTAGAGAGTGATCACAAACTCTTCCTTGTACTTGCCGATCAAATAAGATTTGTCTTGAGGCTGAAGAAAATCGCCCTGGTTTTTACTATGTAAGTATGTGTCATGATGATTTTGCAAGTACCCAAGATTGCAAAATTTCCATGGTCATTCAAAAGATATATGAAATGCGGCATTTAATGAATCCTATGATTCAACATTCCTGCAAAATTTGTCAGCAACCATAGTGTCATTCCTGGTATGAGTACCGTGTCACGAATCCTATGATTCAGCATTCCTGCAAAAAAAGCATAATTTGGTAGATGCCATGTTTCTCTCATGTTTAGGAGTAAATTGTTGTCACAAATAAACATCAAATTTTAGAATAAAAAGGCATGGTTCTGCCATATCACGTACACATGAAATTCTGGAAGCAGAAATGGTTTCTGACTTGGCGAGAGCACACACACAAGAAAATCTGAAATATAAGGAACATGACGTAGCAACTGAAAATAAACGAAAAGTGCAATTCTAGTTTTCTTCCACCATCAGTCTTGTATGGAAATCTGATGTAATTTGGTTTCCACCATCAATGCATGAAGGTGCAGTTATCTCACTGGTTCCTGTTGAATATGATAGAAACAATTGCTGTGAAACTACTGACTATGATATCAAGCAACAAGGATCGCAAAAACAACTAACAAGTAAAAATACTTACTTTGGATTTTGTTTGCACTTGCGAATGTTATGACCTGGTTCGTGGCATAGACTGCAGCGGCTTGGGGATGTTCTCTTGAAGTGGACCTTTTGTGTTTTGCTTAGTGCACCTTCGGTGGAAAGTTGAATAGCATCACCCACTACAGCTGTAGTTCCTTCACTTGTCTGTGCATCTTGATTGATGGAATTTTTGGAACCATCCTCTCCATTCCCGTACCAATATATCTTTCTTTGATATAATTTTTTGAAAACATTCCATCAGCTCATGGTACAAGATTGGGTCCTGAGATGCCACCCAGCAAGCTTCCTCCGCTAATATACACAGCTCGTTGTATCTTCTTTTCTGTTCCATCGACCATGATTGCATCTCGTTGCATCTTCTTCTTTCTTCCATCCACCATGCTTGGTGCCGTCCTAATCAGGTAGATCATTTAAGCCTTGACCATTATGAAAAGTTTTTGTTTCGAAACAGCATACATATTACTATTGTCTGCTAGCATATCCTACCATCTGGTGGATACTGTGTTGTGAGTTTCATGGGGTCCTTCAACAATTAATTATCCCTGTGGCCCATGCTCCGTTGGCTCTACATGCATGAAGCGCTTGGCTTTACTTTAAAAAACTGATAAAATATGATTCGACATTTCGACATAGTTCTGTTCTTCATGCGGAAACTACAAAACACAGGTTACCTATATTTCACTCTTCATCACAAGTACCAAATGAAAAAATATGCTGCTTTTGGAGTTTTGGCCCTAGTGTTTTAGCAGTCATGGATACGTTAACAATTGGTAACCTTCACTGATGCCAGTTTCTATTGGACTTTGCATTCCTCTTTTCACAGATTATTCTGTGAAGGAAAGAATGGTTCACATTGCCTTTACCATGATGATGAGTTTTCTCGGGCAGATGTTAACAGATTAATTATTCAGAGGAGCCAGCAGAATCATGGAGGCTGCTGAGTTTTCCTCGGGCAAATGGTTCGTGCGGATTAGATATACTCCCTCCTCTTAGATTAATAGGTACGCACGTAGTTTAAGAAATTGCTTTGATCATTATTTTAGTCAATAAAATATAAAATATATGGCGCAAAAATTATATCATTGGAAAGCTTTTTTGCATACGAATCTAACGATATATATTTTTGTAGACATAAAAGTTATATTGTGTTAAATCAATGGTCAAAGTTTGTCTTAAACTGCGTGCGTGCCTGTTAAACCGAAAAGGAGGTAATATACCGGTTCGTAGGCATAGGAGAGTAGCTGTGTTGCGTAGGGACACAAGGGCGCACGGGCTTCGATTTGGATTGCGACAGAGTGACAAATTTTAATGTGATTATCAACTATTTAATGGTAAACATTACCAATTTAAACTTTGTGTAGGGGTTGTGTGTGTAGGGAAGCAGACTGCGCATATTGATCATTAATTCATTTCAAAAAAAAAAATTGGGGTTTTTCCTCATGCATGATCTTCGTTTTGTCTCGGCTTTGGTCTTTCGATGGCTTTTGTGTTGTCCATTGTCTTTTGTTGAGGTGTTCTCATCTAGGGTTAGGTTGCATTGTGCAAATGTTTGGGGGTTGCGATTTTGTGTGTTGGGAGAGTTCACCGGACCATAGTTACCAGAAACGGGGTCGAGGGCACGTTCCAGGATCCGGGATCGATCGACCTGGAAACTGGGTCGGGAAAGCGAGCGGATCCACCTGGTTCGGCGTCGGATCACGATCCCATTCACTCGGTCTTGATCCCAAATTCCAGGTCGGAAAAATGGTGATTCCAAAGCTTCGGTATGGATGTATTAATTCCCTTAATGCCGCATCTCTTCGTCTTGCACTCATGCGCGTCTTCCTCTCTTCATTCTCAACATCGGGAACACAATTCTATAATCTGGATTCAAAGGGTCGTATCTAGGCATATTAATGCCCCTGATTCCTTGGTTCTCTCAGTCCTAAAAAACTTTTTCAACGTACTGTGTGTACTTTATACACTTTTATCCTAAAGTTGTGAACTTATGTGTTGAAGTCTAAATTTCTAAATTATTGTATTGCTTTTAGTTTCTTTTTGTTTACATGCATGGATCTGTCTGTGTGTGCGTACCAGGGTCATCGAATCAGAATTAAGTGGATCGCGACCCACGCCCCAAATTAGCGTACCAGAGATGTATACCCCTCGTCGATCCTTGTTCCCTGTTGTGTCGACCCTCCACACGGTTCCTCGACCCGGATTTCTGGCAACTATGCACTGGACTACTTATGCGGGTGTGAGGTTTTCATACTTTGTGAGTAGTCACTGTACCGGTTTTTGCCTGTTTTTCGTTAATTAACTTGGAAATTATCTCCTCTTAAAGAATGGATTGGACAAAGCCCTCGTGTAAAAAGAATAAGTTCAGAGTATAACCAAGTAACAATAAGAAGCGCAAAAAAAGTGCGGTAGCATTATCGCATAACCAGGACACGTTTTTAGTACCTAAATCAGACGACACCGGTCTTGATGAGTAAGTCTCTGATCTCTTTGTCCCCTTCATCCTCTTCTATGTAACCAGATTGGATAAAAATAGTTAATCCACAATCAGGTAAACGTAGACGTAGCAGCTGAACGACTGAAATTGACTTCTTCCCATCATCGGAATTCAGACTTTGCATGAGGAAAAGAGAATTTCCTATGGGCAGAGGCAGAGCAGGTCTGAATCTCAAACGGCGCGGCGGGGATCTTCGCGCGCGTCTGCGTTGGCGGCGGCGGCACGATCGAAAAACAAAGGTAATTCCTATGTTATATGTGTGCACGCGCATGAGATGCGATCATGCGAACGTGCGCTTTCTTGGTGGGCTTTTGAGAGTAGCCCTGGTCGTATGGCCCATTTTACGGGCTGGGGTGCTTGTTGGTCTACAAATTTCGGTGGAATTTATAGGTAGGGTTGTAAATGGTACGGATAATTTCCGCTCCGAATCCGCATCTGTATCCGTTTTTGAGGATATGGTATGCATTTTTAGAAATCCACCGGATATGGATGCGGATGCGGATAGTGCTCAAGCGGATATCCGACGGATACGGTAGAGGATATGGTATTGATACGATCCGACGGATACGGATTATCCGCCATTTTTTGCGGATTATCCGAGGTCCTCAACGAGGATAATCCGAGAAAATTAGCCCAACCCTAAATATTTAGACAATATAGTTAGTTCATCGGCTAAAATATGTATGCTATTAGCACGCAATTTGCTTTGTTGTACAAACATGTGTGTACATTTAGCTATAGCCTATAATTACAAACATATTATACATAAAAAAGCATACTTCTATTTTTATGTGTATATTTGCTTAATAATCCGCTTCCGATCCGAGTTCGGTCCGAATCCGCTCCATATCCGTAATCCGATATAATCCGCATCCGACCATTATCCGCTCCGATCCGAATCCGTCATAAAAATATGGTAAAGGATATGGTAATAGAAATATCCGATCCGATCCGATCCGTTTACATCTCTATTTATATGATCATGGTTGGGCCGGGGCCGGCCCCACTCCTTCCACTCCTAGCGCTCAGTGAAGACTTTTGAGTAGAGATGTAAACGGATCGGATCGGATCGGATATTTCTATTACCATATCCTTTACCATATTTTTATGACGGATTCGGATCGGAGCGGATAATGGTCGGATGCGGATTCGGATGCTGATTATATCGGATTACGAATATGGAGCGGATTCGAACCGAACTCGGATCGGAAGCGGATTATTAAGCAAATATACACATAAAATATGATTTTTATGTATAATATGTTTGTAATTATAGGCTATAGCTAAATGTACACACATGTTTGTACAACAAAGCAAATTGCGTGCTAATAGCATACATATTTTAGCCGATGAACTAACTATATTGTCTAAATATTTAGGGTCGGGCTAATTTTCTCGGATTATCCTTATTGAGGACCTCGAATAATCCGCAAAAAATGGCGGATAATCCGTATTGTCGGATAGTATCAATACCATATCCTCTACCGTATCCGCCGGATATCCGCTTGAGCACTATCCGCATTCGCATCCATATCCGCGGATTTCTAAAAATGCATACCATATCCTCAAAAACGGATACGGATGCGGATTCGGAGCGGAAATTATCCGTACCATTTACAACCCTACTTTTGAGTTAGCTCAAAAAAAAAAAGTGAAGACTTTTGAGTTTTGACACTCTTGGTTTCTTTTCTTCCCGGTCCAAGTCGATGCGATGGATGCCGATATACAGCACTTCGAGTTCGAGAGGTACGGACAAAAATCGATACCCCTCTTCGAGAGCGTATTCTAGAGAAGAGAGAGGCATGGACAATGCTGATTGTTTGACTGGACCGTCTTGAATGGAGAGCGCAATCTTGACCGCCCACATTCGCTGACTTGAAATGCGTCAGGTGTCGCGATCGGCAGCTTAGAAGTTGCCGCATGGTCGATTCATACATTATGGTGGACGAATGAACACGAAAGGGAGAGGGAGGATACTGCTGTGGAAAAAACGTACTGGAGCAAGAGGATAAGGGCACGTGGCTTCAGTTCCATACTAATCGCCGCCCTGGCCAAGTTAGGCTGCACGCGAGCGCGGCCGACTACCAGGAAATGTGCCTCGACAGTGATTTTTTTTTCCTTATATAGACTGCAAAGTTTGCAGAGAGCTAAACAGGAACAGAAACATGGCGTCCATCAAGCTTGCTCTCCCGGTGGCTCTCCTGCTCTGTGGTACTAGCTGCCTTCGCTCTCTTCCTTCTTCCTCCAGCTCCTATTTGTCGACGCTCTCATAGATAGATAAAAACCATCATGATTATGACGGTGCTCTCTTCCACTTCTCTGAATTCTGCAGGGCTCATGGTGATCGGATCCCTACAGACCACGGATGCGGAGTTTTGCCCAACATACGACTGCCAGGTTACGGTGCAGCACTATGTTGTTGTCCTTCTCGAAGGTATCATGGCGTTTGCATGTTGGGTGGCATGGCGGCGACGATGACTCGTCAAGGGTGGCCGGTGGCTTCGTGGGCGGCGCTCTCCAATTGCGGTCTTAGTAAAGAATTTTCGACACTAGTCACTTTTTCTTCCCGTTCAACTGACAACTGGATGCGGTGAATCTCCTATGTCTGATGGATCTCGATAAACACCAGCACGTTGAGAAAGGAATGGATAATGGCGATTGTTTGACTGAACCGCCTTGGATCCAGAGCACAATCTATGACTACTTGATGATCACTACTTACTTCAAAAGTCAATGTAGAAAGTCAGCAAAACAGTGTCAAACCAAATCTACATTTGCTGACTTGATAGCCACATTCCGCTACAGACAGAGTAAGTAGCAAAATACCACACCTGAAATTCTCTCCACCCAGTCTCATATATAAACTGCAGAGCTAAGAGCATGTCTAACAGGCCCCTTAAAACCCGTCCACCCCGTAAAATTCCGGCGGGATACAGGGTAAGCGCGGTTTGGACCGTCTAGCAGGCCCCTTAAAAGGGCCGGCCCATTTCGGCGGAATATAGGGCCCATGAAATCCGCACCGCCGCCCCCTACTTATACCGGGCGAAGGTGCGAGTGAGGGGTTAACCCCTCACTCGCAACCCTAGCTTCGCCGTGTGCCGCCGCCTCCCCGCTTAGCTCCGGCGAGCAATCCAGCAAAGCACGCCTCCCCATTTCCCCCACTGAAGGCCATGTCTTCTCGCCGGTCCACTTCCGCGTCGTCCGCGAGCGGATCGAAGCGATCCCGCTCGCCGGACAACCTCGAGGACGCGTGGCAGCGCCAATGCAAGCGCTCCGCGGGAGTCGCCGGCGCGTGCCGATGCCGACGCGCTGAACATACCGGCGTCCCTCCGTGAGTTCGCGGGCGGCGGTCGTGCACAAGAAGACCCGCCGCTCAAGCCGATGAGCGGCGGCGACTTCAAGAAGTGGCGCGCCGAGTGGGAGCGTGACCGCGCGTCGAAGGCGGCGTAGGCGGCGCTCATCGGCAGCACAAGCGACAGAGGAAGCGGAGGGGATCCGCGCGCCGGCGAGGAGGAAGCGGAGGAGGCAGAGGAGGACGCGGCGTTCCTGCAGGCGGTGGCCGCATTCGAGCGGGATGCCGCCGAGAAGGCTCGGGCAGAGGCAGAGGAGCAGGCGGCGGCCATCGCCGCCGTCAGGGAATTCGAGGCGCGGGAGGAGGCTGCCGCCAGGGGGCCGTTCATGCCATTCGTCATCCTTGACGATTAGCTAGGATCGCAATGTATGTATGATCCGTAGTATGATCAATGGAGATGAACTATCGATAATTTTTCCGGGGTTTTAATTTTAAAAAATACGGGGTCTGCTAGAAGGAATGAGTCTGCTAGACGCAAGTTTTTGATACGGGGCGAAAAACTCATGCTATACGGGCAGAGAAATACGGGTTATGTTAGACATGCTCTAACAGGAACAGAACATGATGGCTTCTAGCAGGCTTGCTCTTCCGGTGGCTCGATCTCCTGCTGTGCGGTAGCTGCCTAGCTCCACTCCCTTCCTTTACTTCTTCCTCCAGCTCTTATCTGTCGACGCTCTCATATAACCATCATTCTGTTCTCTGGATCCCGCAGGGTTCATGGTGATTGGATCCATACACAGCACGGGGGCAGCGGAAGGGAAGATTTGCCCATTGTTCTGCGTGGCTGGGAAGAAGTACATGACATGCCCGTCGACGGGACGCAAGCAGCTGGAGCCGGCATGCAACTGCTGTCTCGCCGGCGAGAAAGGTTGCATCATCTACTTCAGCAACGGGAACGTGACGAGGTGCCCTAGCTAGAGAGTGATCACAAACTCTTCCTTGTACTTGCCGTTCAAATAAGATTTGTCTTCATGCTGAAGAAAATCGCCCTGGTTTGTACTACGTTAAGTATTTGTCAGGATGATTTTGCAAGTACCCAAGATTGCAAAATTTCCATGGTCATTCAAAGATATATGAAATGCAGAATTTCATGAATCCTATGATTCAAAATTCCTGCAAATTTTGTCAGCAACCATAGTGTCATTCCTAGTATGAGTACCATGTCACGAATCCTATGATTCAGCATTACTGCAAACAAAACATAATTTGGTAGATGCCATGTTTCTCTCACGTTTAGGAGTAAAATTCTTGTCACAAATAAACATCAAATTTTAGAATTAAAAGGCATGGTTCTGCCACATCACGTACACATGAAATTCTGGAAGCAAAAATGGTTTCTGAATTGGCGAGAGCACACACACAAGAAAATCTGAAATATAAGGAACATGATGTAGGCAACTGAAAATAAACGAAAAGTACAATTCTAGTTTTCTTCCACCATCAGTCTCGTATGGAAATCTGATGTAATTTTGTTTCCGCCATCAATGCATGAAGGTGCAGTTATCTCACTGGTTCCTGTTGAATATGATAGAAATAATTGCTGTGAAACTACTGACTGTGATATCAAGCAACAAGGATGGCAATAACAACTAACAAGTAAAAATACTTACTTTGGATTTTGTTTGCACTTGCGAATGTTATGACCTGGTTCGTGGCATAGACTGCAGCGGCTTGGGGATGTTCTCTTGAAGTGGACCTTTTGTGTTTTGCTTAGTGCACCTTCGGTGGAAAGTTCAATAGCATCACCCACTACAGCTGTAGTTCCTTCACTTGTCTGTGCATCTTGATTGATGGAATTTTTGGAACCATCCTCTCCATTCCCGTACCTATCTTTCTTTGATATAATTTTTTGAAAACATTCCATCAGCTCATGGTACAAGATTGGGTCCTGAGATGCCACCCAGCAAGCTTCCTCCGCTAATATACACAGCTCGTTGTATCTTCTTTTTTGTTCCATCGACCATGATTGCATCTCGTTGCATCTTCTTGTTTCTTCCATCCACCATGCTTGGTGCCGTCCTAATCAGGTAGATCATTTAAGCCTTCATTATGAAAAGTTTTTGTTTCGAAACAGCATACATATTACTATTGTCTGCTAGCATATCCTACCATCTGGTGGATACTGTGTTGTGAGTTTCATGGGGTCCTTCAACAATTAATTATCCCTGTGGCCCGTGCTCCGTTGGCTATACATGCATGAAGCGCTTGGCTTTAGTTTAAAAAACTGATGAAATATGATTCGACATTTCGACATAGTTCTGTTCTTCATGCGGAAACTACAAAACACAGGTTACCTATATTACTCTTCATCACAAGTACCAAATGAAAAAATATGCTGCTTTTGGAGTTTTGGCCCTAGTGTTTTAGCAGTCATGGGTACGTTAACAATTGGTAACCTTCACTGATGCCAGTTTCTATTGGACTTTGCATCCCTCTTTTCACAGATTATTCTGTGAAGGAAAGAATGGTTCACATCGCCTTTACCATGATGATGAGTTTTCTCGGGCAGATGTTAACAGATTAATTATTCAGAGGAGCCAGCAGAATCATGGAGGCTGCTGAGTTTTTCTCGGGCAGATGGTTCGTGCGGATTAGATATATACCGGTTCGTAGGCATAGGAGAGTAGCTGTGTTGCGTAGGGACACAAGGGCGCACAGGCTTCGATTTGGATTGCGACAGAGTGACAAATTTTAATGTGATTATCAACTATTTAATGGTAAACATTAGTACCAATTTAAACTTTGTGTAGGGGTTGTGTGTGTAGGGAAGCAGACTGCGCATATTGATCAGTAATTCATTTCAAAAAAAATTGGGGTTTTTCCTCATGCATGATCTTCGTTTTGTCTCGGCTTGGGTCTTTCGGTGGCTTTTGTGTTGTCCATTGTCTTTTGTTGAGGTGTTCTCATCTAGGGTTAGGTTGCATTGTGCAAATGTTTGGGGGTTGCGGTTTTGTGTGTTGGGAGAGTTTACCGGACCATAGTTACCGGAAACGGGGTCGAGGGCACATTCCAGGATTCGGGATCGGTCAACCTGGAAACTGGGTCGGGAAAGCGAGCGGATTCACCTGGTTCTGCGCCGGATCACGATCCCATTCACTCGGTCTTGATCCCAAATTCCAGGTCGGAAAAAATGGTGATTCCAAAGCTTCATAATGGACGTATTAATTCCCTTAATGCTGCATCTCTTCGTCTTGCACTCATGCATGTCTTCCTCTCTTCATTCTCAACATCGGGAACACAATTCTATAATCTGGACTCAAAGCGTCGTATCTAGGCATATTAATACCCTTGATTTCTTGGTTCTCTCAATCCAAAAAAACTTTTTCAACGTACTATGTGTACTTTATATACTTTTATCCTAACGTTGTGAACTTATGTGTTGAAGTCTAAATTTCTTAATTATTGTATTGATTTTAGTTTCTTTTTTGTTTACATGCATGGATCTGCCACTGCGTGCGTACCAGGGTCATCGAACCAAAATTAAGTGGATCGTGCTTGTTCCCTGTTGTGTCGACCCTCGACCTGGTTCCTCGACCCGGATTTCTGGCAACTATGCACCGGACTACTTATACGGGTGTGGGGTTTTCATACTTTGTGAGTAGTCACTGTACCGGTTTTTGCCCGTTTTTTCGTAAATTAACTTGGAAATTCTCTCCTCTTAAAGAATGGATTGGACAGAGCCCTTGTGTAAAAAGTATAAATTCAGAGTATAACCAAGTGACAATAAGAAGCGCAAAAAAAAAAAAAAAACCGCTCTGTGAAAACAGATCCAGGAGGAGGCGACGCATCTGCCCCCAACTACTCCGGCAAGCCGCCGGTCCCTGCCTCCTCCGTCCGCCGTTCCGGCGACGGGAGGGGGTGGGGACCCCGGGCTTCGCTCCGGCCGGTAGTTAGGGTTGGCCTAGTCTTTCCTTGAGGTGCTCTTCCATGGAGGAGATGGCACCGCGTCGGAATAATTTGCCCCTGCTTTTCCTCCATCTCGGCGTTTCTCTTACCGGTAGCATCGAGAGGCAGGTGGCCCGGTCGTCTCGCCGGTCTCTTGATCCGGTGAGATTCGTGTGTGGTGGTTGGCGTTCGGCACTCTCGCGAGTGGCGGTCGCGTCGGCTGTTGTAGGTTTGTTTGCTGTCTTGCAGTTGGGTGTGTGGACGACGAGAGGCGGCGACGTTCCTCTTCTCCGACTGCGTTGGATGAAGTTGACGGTGTCGGGATCTGGTGACCACGGGGAATATCCCCAGCCGACGTGCCACAAAGTCTCGGTTTCGTCGCTTGCGACGGTCCGGTTCATCGGCTCGGAAAGCATCTTTGTATGCGAAGGTGCTTTCCCAGATTTGGGTATGGCGGATGTTTGCCTCTTTTTTCGACGCTTCCTTGGCGGCGGCGGAGAACGATGGTGTACTACAGTTCGGCGAGGCACAAATTTCTTCAAGGGTGAAATTTTAGTTTTACTTCTTGTGGGTTTGGTTGTGCAAGTTCGCTTGACAAGCATGTTTGTCTCGGACCATATATGTAATCTCCAGATTGTCTTATAAAATATATGGCTACTTCAAAAAAAAAAAAAAAAAAAAAAAGGTGCGGTAGCCTTAACGCATAACCAGGACACGTTTTTAGTACCTAAATCAGACGACACCGGTCTTGGTGAGTAAGTCTCTGATCTCTTTGCCCCCTTCATCCTCTTCTATGTAACCAGATTGGATAAAAAAAAGTTAATCCACAATCAAGTAAACCTAGATGTAGCAGCTCAACGACTGAAATTGACTTGTTCCCATCATCGGAATTCAGACTTGCATGAGGAAAAGAGAATTACCTATGGGCAGAGGCAGAGCAGGTCTGAATCTCAAACGGCGCGGCGGGGGGTCTTGGCGAAGTTGAAACGAACGCGTCTGCGTCTGCGTAGGCGGCGGCGGCACGATCGAATAGCAAAGGTATTCCTCTGTTATGTGTGTGCACGCGCATGAGATGCGATCATGCGAACGTGCGCTTTATTGGTGCGCTTTTCATGGGCTGGGCTGCTTGTGGTCTACAAATTTCGGTTGAATTTATTCGATGTACAACCTGTACTTCCTGGGCCAAGCCCTGGGCTGTCACCGGGCCGTCCGGGGCCGAGTTCCACAGTCTTGGAACTTCCACTCCTGGCGCTCAGTGAAGACTTTTGACTTTTGACACTCTTAGTTTCTTTCTTCCCCGTCCAAGTCCAACTCGATGCCATGGATCCCGATATACAGCACCTCGAGTTCGAGAGGTACGGACAATAATCGATACCCCTCTTCGAGGGCGTATTCTACAGAAGAGCGAGGCATGGACAATGCTGATTGTTTGACTGGGCCGTCTTGAATCAATCTTGACCAGTTGATAGCCCACATTCGCTGACTTGAAATGCGTCAGGTGTCGCGATCGGCCGCTTAGAAGTTGCCGCATGGTCGATCGATTCATACATTATGGTGGACAAATGAAAACGAAAGGGAGAGGGAGGATACTGCTGTGGAAAAAACGTACTGGAGCAAGAGGATAAGGGGCACGTGGCTTCAGTTCCATACTAATCGCCGCCCTGGCCAAGTTAGGCTGCACGCGAGCGCGGCCGACTACCAGGAAATGTGCCTCGACAGTGATTTTTTTTTCCTTATATAGGCTGCAAAGTTTGCCGAGAGCTAAACAGGAACAGAAACATGGCGTCCATCAAGCTTGCTCTCCCGGTGGCTCTCCTGCTCTGTGGTACTGGCTGCCTTCGCTCTCTTCCTTCTTCCTCCAGCTCCTATTTGTCGACGCTCTCGTAGATAGATAAAAACCATCATGATTATGACGGTGCTCTCTTCCTCTTCTCTGAATTCCGCAGGGCTCATGGTGATCGGATGCCTACAGACCACGGATGCGGAGTTTTGCCCAACATACGACTGCCAGGTTGCCAAGTACATGACGTGCCCGTCGTCGGGGAGCAGGCAGCTGTTTCCGGCGTGCAACTGCTGCTTCGCCCGCAACATGGAGAAAGGATGCATCATCTACTACAACAACGGGACCATGTCGGATTGCAGTAAACAGTGATCGCAATCCCTTTCTTGTATGTGTTCAAGAAAGATTTTTCTTGATGCTGAATAATATCCCCATGTGTGCCAGGATGATACTGGAAATACATAATGGGTGTCGGAGCTATATGGCAGTCATTCAAATGAAATATGAATGAACACTCAAAAAAAAAAAATCAGCGGCTGCTCGCGTATCATCATGTCACTGGAAGATAGGACCATGTAGTTATTCATTATGTGGCAGTGATCTCAAACAATTTGAAAGGACTTGAAACCGGGCAGTTAAACCAAATATTGAACCGTGAATACGACCAAAAGTTTTTTTTTTTTGAATTAAATACGACCAAAAGTTATCTAACCTATATGGAAGATGCTTCAATCCATTTAGGCCAGAGGTTAAACCTGAATATAGCCTTCAGAATTGGTACTCGATACGCAAAACTGCAGCACTTTCATATCTTTTTTTTTTGTGAAGATCACAAACAATTTGAAAGGACTGGAAACCGGACTGTTAAACCAAATATTGAACCGTGAATACGACCAAAAGTTATCTAACCTATATGGAAGATGCTTCAATCCATTTAGACCAGAGGTTAAATCTGAATATAGTCTTCAGAATTGGTACTCGATACGCAAAACTGTAGAACTTTCATATCTTTGCACGTGCAGTATTTCGATTCCCCACGTCTTCCATGCTACCAGCTCTTGATCATATACATTGATGAAACCTCTTGATACTGATATTTGACCTTGGGCATCGGGGCCAATAGCAATTTCGCAACCAATTAGGCAAGAAGTTTGGCGTTTCTTTGAATGCAAGAAGTGTGACCACCAAGGGTTAACGAGCAGACCCTTTGCCTGATTCGGAGGAAAAGAGAGGGAGAAAAAGAGAGAAGAAAAAGAGAGGGGAGTGTTCCCTCTCAGGGTTTTCACCCTGGAAAATGAGAGGGAAAAGAAGGAGAGGGGCAGGGATGAGAGAGTGCATGCAAGGGACTTGCATGTGCCAAAATTTTGAAAAAGTGCATAGCACAAGCATTATAGAAAAATAGAATAAGAGAGGGGTGTGACGATGGTGGTGATGGTGCCAATCCAGGTGGTGGTGTCTCCACCAAAAATAAGAGAGGAGAGTGTTCCCCTTCATCTTAGGGAATTTCGGCATCAAGGGTTAGGGTCCACTAGGGTGTAGATCAAGTGATGAAGAAAATTGAGAGAGAGGGATATCAGCAAGAGGGAAACCCTAATGGTTCAAGATGGTCTCCAAAATTGGTACTTAGGGTTTTAGGTGAGAAGCTACTCACAAAAATGAATTTTAAGCTCTACCATAAGCAACATTCTATCCTATGCACACTCAAAGTAGCAAGAATAAAAGTTTTTGTTGGCTCCAAATTCTCAAGACTAGAAAACATGCAAGTTATGAAAAGTGGGTTGTGACAGATAGCCTTGATACTAGTTCCTATACGGCACTCACTGCACGTTGATAGAATGCGATTATTAGAGCATCCCCACTCGTTGGCGCTCCCCACGCCCAAATCCGGCGAAATTTTCGTCCGGATTGGAGGAAGATTTGGCGTGGGAGTAGTTTCCCAGCCGCGTGCCCGGCGAAGTCGACGAGGCGAATTTAAAAACGGAAACTTGACAAACTACGGCTAAAAACGGGTGAATATAGACTAAATTTAATGATATTTATTACATAACGGCGGAGTTCATACATAGAGGCCGAATTCGACTATATTTCGAATTCGGCTAGGGGAATTCAAATGCTAATTTTAAAACACGGCGCTCTACATGCCGAAATGGCGGTAGAACACTGTGTAGTCGCCGCGTCGTCGGAGCCGTCGTCGTTGACCTTCGCTGCGCGGCCGGCTGCTGCCTGGTCCGCCTCCCCACCCCGGGGATGGCTTGTACCATTCGTCGTCGGAGGACTCGAGGTCGACGACGGGGACATCGACGCCGGATGGAGGTGTCGTAGGACGGCGGTAGCGCGCGACATCGTCGTTGGCGGTTGGAGCGGTGATGGCGTGTAACTCACACGTTCGTTGGGAACCCCAAGAGGAAGGTATGATGCACACAGTAGCAAGTTTTCCCTCAGAAAGAAACCAAGGTTTATCGAACCAGGAGCCAAGAAGCACGTTGAAGGTTGATGGTGGCGAAATGTGATGCGGCGCAACACCAGGGATTCCGGCGCCAACGTGGAACCCGCACAACACAACCAAAGTACTTTGCCACAACGAAAGTGAGGTTGTCAATCTCACCTGCTATAACAAAGGATTAACCGTATTGTGTGGAAGATGATTGTTTGCGAAGAAAACAGTAAACAAGTATTGCAGTAGATTGTATGCGATGTAAATAATAGGACCGGGGTCCACAGTCACTAGAGGTGTCTCTCCCATAAGATAAAATCATGTTGGGTGAACAAATTACAGTCGGGCAATTGACAAATAGAAAAGGGCATAACAATGCATATACATGATATGATAAATATAGTGAGATTTAATCGGGCATTACGACAAAGTACATAGACCGCTATCCAACATGCATCTATGCCTAAAAAGTCCACCTTCAGGTTATCATCCGAACCCCATCCGGTATTAAGTTGCAAGCAGACAATTGCATTAAGTATGGTGCGTAATGTAATCAACAACTACATCCTTAGACATAGCATCAATGTTTTATCCCTAGTGGCAACAGCACAACCACAACCTTAGAACTTTACACTGTCCCAGTATCAATGGAGGCATGAACCCACTATCGAGCATAAATACTCCCTCTTGGAGTTAAGAGCAAAAACTTGGCCAGAGCCTCTACTAATAACGGAGAGCATGCAAGATCATAAACAACACATAGGTAATAGATTGATAATCACCATAACATAGTATTCTCTATCCATCGGATCCCGACAAACACAACATATAGTATTACGATGATCTTGATCATGTTGGCAGCTCACAAGATCCAACAATGAAGCACAATTAGGAGAAGACGATATCGCTCTGCTATGGACCCATAGTCCGGTGACTACTCATCACTCCGGAGGCGATCATGGCGATGAAGAGTCCTCCGGGAGATGATTCCCCTCTCCGGGTGCGGAGGCGATCTCCTGAATCCCCCGAGATGGGATTGGCGGCGGCGGCGTCTCGGAAGGTTTTCGTATCGTGGCTCTCGGTCGGGGGTTTGCGACGGAGGCTTTAAGTAGGCGGAAGGGCAACGCGGGGGCCACACGAGGGCCCCACACACCAGGGCCGCGCGGGCCAAGGCCAGGCCGCGCCGCCCTGTTGTGACGGAGGCTTTAAGTAAGCGGAAGGGCAGGTCAAAGGGCGTCACGGGGGGCCCACACACTAGGCGGCGCGGCCGGGCTTGGGCGCCGCCTGGTGTGTCCCCACCTCGTGGCCCCACTTCGTCTCTCTTGACTTCGGAAGCTTCATGCAAAAATAGGACCCTGGGCGTTGATTTCGTCCAATTCCGAGAATATTTCGTTACTAGGATTTCTGAAACCAAAAACAGAAAAATGGCTCTTCGGCATCTTGTTAATAGGTTAGTGAAAATGCGTAAATACGACATATAATGTGTATAAAACATGTAGATATCATCAATAATGTAGCATGAAACATAAGAAATTATCGATACGTTGGAGACGTATCAGCATCCCCAAGCTTAGTTCTGTCTCCGAGCAGGCAAACGATAACAAGGATAATTTCTGGAGTGACATGCCATCATAACCTTGATCATACTATTGTAAACATATGTAATGAATGCAGCGATCAAAACAATGGAAATGACATGAGTAAACAAATGAATCATAAGGCAAAAACTTTTCATGAATAGTACTTCAAGACAAGCATCAATAAGTCTTGCATAAGAGTTAACTCATAAAGCAATAAATCAAAGTAAAGGTATTGAAGCAACACAAAGGAAGATTAAGTTTCAGCGGTTGCTTTCAACTTATAACATGTATATCTCATAGATAGTGTCAATGTAAAGTAATATAACAAGTGCAATATGCAAGTATGTAGGAGTCAATGCACACACAAGTTTTTTCTTCTTGAGAGATAGGTAAATGACTCAACAATAAAAGTAAAAGAAAGGTCCTTCAAAGAGGAAAGCATCGATTGCTGTATTTGTGCTAGAGCTTTTATTTTGAAAACATGAAACAATTTTGTCAACGGTAGTAATAAAGCATATGAGTTATGTAAATTATATCTTACAAGTTGCAAGCCTCATGCATAGTATACTAATAGTGCCCGCACCTTGTCCTACTTAGCTTGGACTACCGGATCATCACAATACACATGTTTCAACCAAGTGTCACAAATTGGTACCTCCATGCCGCATGTACAAAGGTCTAAGGAGAAAGCTCGTATTTTGGATTTCTCGCTTTTGATTATTCTCAACTTAGACATCCATACCGGGACAACATGGACAACAGATAATGGACTCCTCTTTAATGCATAAGCATGTAGCAACAATTATTATTCTCATATGAGATTGAGGATATATGTCCAAAACTGAAACTTCCACCATGATTCATGGCTTTAGTTAGCGGCCCAATGTTCTTCTCTAACAATATGCATGCTCCAACCATTAAGGTGGTAGATCTCTCTTACTTCACAAGACGGACATGCATAGCAACTCACATGATATTCAACAAAGGATAGTTGATGGCGTCCCCGGAACATGGTTATCGCACAACAAGCAACTTAATAAGAGATAAAGTGCATAAGTACATATTCAATACTACGATAGTTTTTAAGGCTATTTTGTCCCATGAGCTATATATTGCAAAGGCGAACATGGAATTTTAAAGGTAGCACTCAAGCAATTTACTTTGGAATGGCGGAGAAATACCATGTAGTAGGTAGGTATGGTGGACACAAATGGCATAGTGGTTGGCTCAAGGATTTTGGATGCATGAAGTATTCCCTCTCGATACAAGGTTTAGGCTAGCAAGGTTATTTGAAGCAAACTCAAGGATGAACCAGCAAAACTTACATAAAAGACATATTGTAAACATTATAAGACTCTACACCGTCTTCCTTGTTGTTCAAAACTCAATACTAGAAATTATCTAGACCTTAGAGAGACCAAATATGCAAACCAAATTTTAGCAAGCTCTATGTATTTCTTCATTAATGGGTGCAAAGTATATGATGCAAGAGCTTAAACATGAGCACAACAATTGCCAAGCATCACATTATCCAAGACATTTTAGAATTACTACATGTAGCATTTCCCAATTCCAACCATATAACAATTTAACGAAGAAGTTTCAACCTTCGCCTTGAATATTATGAGTAAAGCCTAAGGACATATTTGTCCATATGCAACAGCGGAGCGTGTCTCTCTCCCATACGGTGAATGCTAGGATCCATTTTATTCGAACAAAAACAAAAACAAAACAAACCGACGCTCCAAGTAAAGAACACAAGATGTGATTGAATAAAAATATAGTTTCGGGAGGAACCTGATGATGTTGTCGATGAAGAAGGGGATGCCTTGGGCATCCCCAAGCTTAGACAGCTTGAGTCTTCTTAAAATATGCAGGGATGAACCACGGGGGCATCCCCAAGCTTAGAGCTTTCACCTCTTGATCATAGTATATCATACTCCTCTCTTGACCCTTGAAAACTTCCTTCACACCAAACTTCAAGCAAACTCATTAGAGGGTTAGTGCACAATTAATAATTCACATGTTCAGAGGTGACACAATCATTGTAACACTTCTGGACATTGCACAAAGCTACTGGACATTAATGGATCAAAGAAATTCATCCAACATAGCAAATACGCAATGCGAAATAAAAGGCAGAATCTGTCAAAAACAGAACAGTCCGTAAAGACGAACCTGAAAGGGGCACTAGACTTGCTCAAATGGAAAAACTCAAAACTAATGAAAGTTGCGTACATATCTGAGGATCACGCTCGTAATTGTGCAGATTTTTTCGAATTTTCTACAGAAACTTGTGCCAGAATTCGTGACAGACAGCAATGCTGTTTCTGCGCAGCGATCCCAAATATAACATCAACTTTAACATAAAAACTTTACTTGGCACAAAATGATAAGGAGAGGTTGCTACAGTAGTAAACAACTTCCAAAACTCAAATATAAAAAAAATACTGTAGTAAAAACATGGGTTGTCTCCATAAGCGCTTTTCTTTAACGCTTTCAGCTAGGCGGAGAAAGTGTAAATCAAGTAACATCAAGAGTAGAAGCATCAACATCATAACTTGTTCTAATAATAGAATCAAAAGGCAACTTCATTCTCTTTCTAGGAAGTGTTCCATACCTTTCTTGAGAGGAAATTGATATTTAATATTACCTTCCCTCATATCAATAACAGCACCAACGGTTCGAAGAAAAGGTCTTCCCAACACAATAGGACAAGATGCATTGCATTCGATATCCAAGACAACAAAATCAACGGGGACAAGGTTATTGTTAACCGAAATACGCACATTATCAATCCTCCCCAAAGGTTTCTTTTTAACATTATCAGCAAGATTAACATCCAAATAACAATTCTTCAATGGTGGCAAGTCAAGCATATCATAAATCTTTTTAGGCATAACAGAAATACTTGCACCAAGATCACATAAAGCATTACATTCAAAGTCATTGAATTTCATTTTAATGATGGGCTCCCAACCATCTTCTAACTTTCTAGGAATAGAAGTTTCAAGTTTTAGTTTCTCTTCTCTAGCTTTTATGAGAGCATTTGTAATATGTTTTGTAAAGGCCAAATTTATAGCACTAGCATTGGAACTTTTAGCAAGTTTTTGTAGAACTTTATAACTTCAGAGATGTGGCAATCATCAAAATCTAAATCATTATGAGCTACAGCAATGGGATCATTGTCCCCAAGATTGGAAAAATTTTCAGCAGTTTTATCACAAGCAGTTTCAGCAGTTTTAGCAATTTCAGGCAGTTTTGTACGCTTTGCTCTAGGAGTAGAAACATTGCCAACACCAATTATTTTACCATTGATAGTAGGAGGTGCACCAATTATTTTACCATTGATAGTCCAAACTTTAGCTACATTATTCTCTTTAGCTAGTTTTTCATTTTCTTCTCTATCCCACCTAGCACGCAATTCAGCCATTAATCTTATATTCTCATTAATTCTAACTTGGATGGCATTTTCTGTAGTAATCTTTTTATCAATATCCTCAGGTTTAGCAGCCATTTTATTAATTAAAGAGGATTGTGATGCGGATGTCGGGTTTCAGCATTTGAAATTTTAGTTTGCAAACCAGAAATCTCCCTATTCAAGTTTTCAAGTTGATTTCCTATATTTTTCAACAAGGTAGATTGTTCATTCATAGTTTTAGTAAACAATTGATTTTGCTCATATTGTGATTGCATAAAGTTTTTAGTGGATCTTTCAATTTCTAGCATCTTTTCCTCATATCTACCATAAGAATTACCATAATCATTACCACTAGCAGGATATGGCCTATAGTTAATACCAGAATTGTTCCTATAAGCATTGTTGTTGAAATTATTATTTTTAATGAAATTCACATCAACATTTTCTTCTTGAGCAACCAATGAAGCTAAAGGAACATTATTAGGATCAACATTAGATCTACCATTCACAAGCATAGACATAATCACATCAATTTTATCACTCAAGGAGGAGGTTTTTCAACGAATTTACCTTCTTACCTTGTGGAGCTCTTTCCGTGTGCCATTCAGAGTAATTTATCATCATATCATCAAGAAGCTTTGTAGCCGCCCCAAAGTGATGGACATAAAGTACCTCCAGCTGAATCCAATAAATTCTACGAAGAAAAATTTAGTCCTACATAGAAGGTTTGGATGATCATCAAGTAGTCAGTCCATGGGTTGGGCAATTCTTTACCAAAGATTTCATTCTCTCCCATGCTTGAGCAACATGTTCAGTATCTAATTGCTTAAAATTCATTATGCTACTTCTCAAAGATATAACTTTAGCGGAGGATAATATCTACCAATAAAAGCATCCTTACATTTAGTCCATGAATCAATACTATTCTTAGGCAAAGATAGCAACCAATCTTTAGCTCTTCCTCTTAATGAGAAAAAACAATTTCAATTTAATAATATCACCATCTACATCCTTATACTTTTGCATTTCAAAAAGTTCAACAAATTATTAAGATGGGCAGCAGCATCATCAGAACTAACACCAAAATTGATCTCTCATAACAAGGTTCAGTATTAAGGTTTAATTTCAAAGAATTCTGTAGAGCAGGAGCAATAGGTGTGCATAGGAAATCATTATTATTTGTGTTTGTGAAGTCACACAACTTAGTATTTTCAGGGGTATTCATTTTAGCAACGGTAAATAAAACAAACTAGATAAAGTAAATGCAAGTAACTAATTTTTTTGTGTTTTTGATATAAAGAGCAAGATAGTAAATAAAGTAAAACTAGCAACTAATTTTTTTGTGTGTTTTGTTTAGGTGCAGCAAACAAAGTAGTAAATAAAATAAAGCAAGACAAAAACAAAGTAAAGAGATTGGGAAGTGGAGACTCCCTTGCGTGTCTTGATCTCCCGAACACGCCAAAAGAGCTTGATGGCGTGTAACTCCACGTTCGTTGGGAACCCCAAGAGGAAGGTATGATGCACATAGTAGCAAGTTTTCAAAGAAACCAAGGTTTATCGAACGGAGGAGCCAAGAAGCACGTTGAAGGTTGATGGTGGCGAAATGTGATGCGGCGCAACACCGGGATTCGGCGCCAACGTGGAACCTGCACAACACAACCAAAGTACTTTGCCCCAACGAACAGTGGAGGTTGTCAATCTCACCGGCTTGCTGTAACAAAGGATTAACCGTATTGTGTGAAAGATGATTGTTTGCGAAGTGAAACAAGTATTGCAGTAGATTGTATGCGATGTAAAGAATAGGACCGGGTCCACAGTTCACTAGAGGTGTCTCTCCCATAAGATAAAATCATGTTGGGTGAACAAATTACGTCGGGCAATTGACAAATAGAAAAGGGCATAACAATGCATATACATGATATGATAAATATAGTGAGATTTAATCAGGGCATTACACAAAGTACATAGACCGCTATCCACATGCATCTATGCCTAAAGTCCACCTTCAGGTTATCATCCAACCCCATCCGGTATTAAGTTGCAAGCGCAGATTGCATTAAGTATGGTGCGTAATGTAATCAACAACTACATCCTTAGGCATATCATCAATGTTTTATCCCTAGTGGCAACAGCACAACCACAACCTTAGAACTTTACTGTCCCGAGTATCAATGGAGGCATGAACCCACTATCGAGCATAAATACTCCTCTTGGAGTTAAGAGCAAAAACTTTGCCAGAGCCTCTACTAATAACGGAGAGCATGCAAGATCATAAACAACACATAGGTAATAGATCGATAATCACCATAACATAGTATTCTCTATCCATCGGATCCCGACAAACACAACATATAGTATTACAGATAGATGATCTTGATCATGTTAGGCAGCTCACAAGATCCAACAATGAAGCACAATTAGGAGAAGACGACCATCTAGCTACGCTATGGACCCATAGTCCAGGGGTGAACTACTCACTCATCACTCCGGAGACGATCATGGCGATGAAGAGTCCTCCGGGAGATGATTCCCCTCTCGGCAGGGTGCCGGAGGCGATCTCCTGAATCCCAGATGGGATTGGCGGCGGCGGCGTCTCGAAGGTTTTCCGTATCGTGGCTCTCGGTACTGGGGGTTTCGCGACGGAGGCTTTAAGTAGGAAGGGCAGGTCAAAGGGCGTCACGGGGCCCCACACACAGGGCGGCGCGGCCGGGCTTGGGCCGCGCCGCCTTGGTGTGTCCCCACCTCGTGGCCCCACTTCGTCTCTCTTCGGACTTCGGAAGCTTCGTGCAAAAATAGGACCCGAGCGTTGATTTCGTCCAATGAGAATATTTCGTTACTAGGATTTCTGAAACCAAAAACAGCAGAAAACAGAACTGGCTCTTCGGCATCTTGTTAATAGGTTAGTGCCGGAAAATGCGTAAATACGACATATAATGTGTATAAAACATGTAGATATCATCAATAATGTAGCATGGAACATAAGAAATTATCGATACGTTGGAGACGTATCGCGCGAGCGGAGAGTGGGGGTGCAGTCCAATGGCTGCTCCGCCTCCTGGCGCTCCCAGTCGCGCCTGGCCCAGTCCAGTGCGGCGTCGTCCGCGCGCTTCTCCTCCTCCATGTCCTTCAGCGACCTGGCGATCGCCTCCGCCATCGCGGCGTCCTCCGCGCGCTTCGCCTCCTCCTCGGCGAGCTGGTTTGCGGCGGCCTCTTTCTTCGTCCGCTCTGCGGCGCGGAAGGCTGGTCGCGGATGACGAGGCGCGCTGCGCCTACGGTCGGCGGCGGAGACGCGGCTCCTTCTTGACGCGCACCGGCACCGAAGGCGACGTCGTCTCCTCCCTCTTCACCGGCGCCAAGGATGACCTCGGCGCCGATCCGGAAGACGAGCTGGCAGCCATGCGTCGTGGCTGCCAGACGTTTCCCCGGCGGCGGCTCGCCGATGCCCTCGATGGAGGGGGCATCGTGAGCACTGGGAAGTTGCCGCCCTCGATGTGCTCGAGGACGGCCTCGAGTGTCCGGTCCGTCGCGCTCCACCAACGTCGGGCGGCCCGCGGCGTTGTTGCGCGGAGGCGGAGGCGGCGGGCCGTCGTACGAGGCGAGCTCCCGCTCCCACCGCCGCAGAGTACGAGTTCCACGCCGTGTAGTTGTCGGGGTGGTGGCGTGGCTCGGCGCGCTCCTCATCCGTAAAGGTCATCCGCGCTCCTCGATGGCGACGTCGAGGAGTTGGCCCCGAGGCGGCGGCGGGATTGGTACGCCGCCACGACTTAGCCGCCACCCACCGCCGGGAGGCCTCGTGTCCGGCAGGGGTACCCGCCTGGTGGAGGAGGTGCCCTCCCACGCGTGGAACGAGCGGCGGGGAAGCCGTTGTTGGCTGCGCCGTCGTCGTCGGAGAACGCCATCGTCGGAGAGTAGAGGGAGAGGAGGAGAGGGAGGAGAGCGGAGCGGCGATATAGGTGCGGCGGCGCGGGGATTAATGCCGCGTGGAGTGCGACGCGTCCGCGGCGAGCTGACCGATGGCAGCCTTTAGTGCGCGCGGAAGACGATGCGTGCGCGGAAGACGACGACATTAACTCGCCGGTCGCGATGCGGACCGGCGGCAGGCTTTACGAGCGCGCGGAAGACGATGCGATGAGGACGACGATCGGTTTCTCTCGCCGACAAGTTGGGGCCACCAGACGCGCGGGAAGTTTCCTCGGTATTTCCCGCGCTTACGTTTCGTCCGGAGTTCCCGAGCGCTCCCCGGGGGGCCGGGGATGGCGTGGGATCGCCGGATGAATTTAGGCCCAATTCCGGACGAAAACGAGGAATCGGGGACGCAACTGGGCCGAATTACGCCGTCCGGATGGAAAAAAGGCTCGCCGGGGGCCTCGTCGGGGGGGACGAGTGGAGATGCTCTTAGGCCTTTTATAATAGGAGGTTTCAATATGGTATTATAGAAAAAAATACTTATGTGGCATCATAGTTAACGAGAAGAGATGGTGATATTGTATCTTAGCTAAGATAAACCCTCTAAAAAGTCATAGGTAAACAAAAATGGCTAGGCCAATCACATACCTACATATCAATAAAATCATTAAATATAGAGACAACTCTTAAGAAACAATCCATTGCAGAGATTGTCTCTTATATATTTATTTCAGGTAAAGGATGTGTTTCCTCCAAAGGCTGCATCACACGCTACCTTCAGGTCACGCGTCGTGCGATGCTTTTTGATCACGCCTCCTCGTTGGTCGCTCCCGGCTAGTCAATCCTCCCACCCCTTTCTCCAACATCACGACACCAAGCACAAATCCGAGTACAAGGCCGGCATCTAGAAAGTATTCATAACTTATGAAATGTATGAACACTATTAAGGAAGCAAGGAAAACATAAACATCAAATTTATTTCTATATATGAAGCATGTTACAATCTATGTAGTAGCATACATATTGACAAGTATAATATACATTGGCTGCTGCCAGTTTATCTGAATGTGTACCCAAGTTCACCATTAGCATCAGTGCAATTGAATAACGTTGTAAACATGAAGCATGAAAATATATCTAACACAATATAAACAAGCAATACATGGAGCAGCTAAAGTAGCTTTCCAAACATAAACATTGAGAATAAGTAAGTGGGCGATTTTGACAAAAATAACACTTTTGTGAAAGTAAAGCACAGACTGACCATCTGACCAAACTATTTCACTCATCTAACCCTTTTGTGTGGCGTCCCTCCCATTGGCGCCAAACCTCACTGTGTGGCGCCCATGCGAGCGGCGCCACTAACCCATCCGACGTGGTGTGGTCGACGTTGACCAGTGCCGCGCACATGGCATGATGTGGCGCCGCGCAAAGGCGCCACACTTTAAAATGTGGCGCCCATGGCATCGGCGCCACACACAAGCCAAAACATAAGGTAAGGACCCCCGGAAGTTTTGACATATAAGTTTCAATGTGTGGCGCCGATGAAGGGCCACACATCCTGCCACGTCGGCTGGTCATCGTCGACCACGCCACGTCGGATGGATGGTGCGGCCATCGCCACACGTGAGGTGTGCAGACCGATGGGAGGAGCGCCACACAAAAGGGTTAGATGGGTAAAATAGTTTGGCTCGTTTATCTCCACCGATTGGTGGAAGTGTCGCACGGTGGTTGGCTGGGGAAAAGGAGATAGAGACCAAGGAAAAACTAACGGCATTCACTCGGGTACTGCCGCCGCCTCCCCTGCTTCTCCCTCTGGCGGTTCCCCCTCCTCACACGCAACCTCGCCTCCGTCGCTGAGCGCTGATCCGCCGACCTCCCTCGTCTCGTCCCTCCGCCCACCTCCTCTTTTCCCACCTCTATTCCACCGGCCTCCCTCATCTCCTCCCTCCACCTTTCTCATCTTTCCCCAACGTCGTTCACCGTGTATCTATCACGCCTCTTCGTCGTCAAGAAGACGGGTGCTCGTCACCGGCCTCCCTTGACCCTTGGTAGAGGGGTCGGTGGTTGCAGCAGCTGCGGGAGGGGGCAAAGAAAACCGGGCTCCTTCCTCTCCACGTCGCACGCCCAGGACATGTCCACGTTGAGGGGTTGAAGCCTTGGAGGTTTGGACACAGGGGGCGGGGAGCAAGGCATCTCACAGTCTCCCTACACTTTTCCTGGTAAGTTCACCGTTAACTGTCCGGCGTCCTGAAGATGACTCCGCGGTGTCAAAACGCTGGATACTGCTGCAATCCTCAGGCCATCCGCGAGGCACCAGACCTAGCAGGTTTGTGCCACGCCCACCATATGTTTGTTGAAACGCTCCACTGCAAAAATAATAGGACTAAACACGAATTTCATGTTATGAAGAAAGGGAATACACCGCTGCTGGGAAGGTGATTGCTTTGACACCAATCTGGTCGTATGAGCATGGATTCCCTACATTGTAGCTACCGCTTGTATTGGGTGTCGGCGACGTCATGACTGGCGACATTGGTCGTGGGTGTGTGGTCATAGCTGTGGGGTTGTCGGCCGAGGCGGTGGAGTCTGGGAGCATATGGCGCCGACGACGATGGCATTGGGGCTCTGGATTGGCTGCGGAGTGCTGCAGATGAGCTAACACAGAGTACATATGGTAAGTTAGCGATAGACTTCTGCTTGGGTTGTTGAACACGAGTAACAGAGATGATCATTGGCCAGGATCTTTTGGAGTGGAAAATACGTGATGCAAATGGAGAACGCCTACCATTATCCTAGGAGCAGGTCCCTTAAATGGTAATCCCTCTTAGGATATTCATGATTTCATCCTAAACACTTGCACATGCTTTCTTGGTGTCACGCTTCATCTCTTTATTAGGTATTCGACCATATCCTTCAGTTTGCTTTTGTGCTAAACTGAGGGAGTATTCTTCCACACATCTTAAATATTGCTTCCTATTCATGTTGTGAAACAGTTAGATTTTACTTGCAGCTTTCTGGAGTAGTTGCAGTAAGTCATTGGGGTCCATCTGTTGAGTTCGTTCCTGGAAGATGTGTATGTAAAATCTCATCTCATTTCCTTATAAATGGATGCAATGTTCCTGATGCTCACACATTGACTGCTTTCAATAATGTATCAGGATTCCTCAGTTTGCCCCCATGAAGGCCATCTTCCTGATGCTAAGAGAGGTAGAGCTGCTGCAAAATTTCTTTTTACTGGTCAATATTTTTCATCACTTCACATTCAAACATTTTGATTTCTTAATATATCAACCAAGAATGTGATCTACAAAGTTATGCGCATGTACTCCCATGGTATATTTTCTGGACTGGTCTGCTCACGTTCATACTCTTGCATATAATACTTTCTGGTATTTCACTGAAGTAGATTTGTCTGGTTGTACATTTCCTCTGTTTGCACCCACTTTTTTTTCATATACACCACATTTTCTTCAAAACTTGATAGCTCAACTAATCTTATCTTCATGCATCACCAGTAGTTCTATTTTACATGATGTATTCGCATATAGTTCTATCGTCTTATTTCACTTGTTCATATATAAGAGTTGTTTCGCCCCCTCCTGATATGATTAGTCTTTCAAATAGCAGTGTTAGTATACTGATGGTATTGCACTGCTTATGTTCGTTAGTACTTGCTACAGATTGTACATCTATTATCGGATGGGCCAAGACCTTCTACCTCGGTTAGAGTGCCGGCAACAAGAGGATGCAATCATGCAACTGGTTGTGCCCCTCTCTGTCTACATGCTCACCTCTATGCTTTTGTATCTGAAGCCGCTGCTTTCACGAACATTGCCATCTCCTTTGCTGGTGAGAACGTGGCAAACTCCGCAAGTCCCATCTCCCCCTCCCTTCTTGTTATTTTTTCCCCTTCTTTGCGTCAGATAAGAAATATGTGGTAGCGTATAAGTTGAAATATAAAGGCTGGACCAGAAGCTCAACTAAAGCATTGGACTGAAGATATACTTTGATTGTTTCTTCTTTCCATTTTGTTATGCATCTCCACAGTGATTGAAGCATCCAGATCCAGATCTAGATCAATAGTAGTGATTTATTGTTATTTTTAGGCTTGATGATGCAGTTACATGTGGTAATTATAAAATTTTAAAGGCACCCAAATTATTGGCATGTACTACCAATTTACCAAATGGATGAATCAACATTTTCGCATGGTACTATGATTCAGAAGGTTTGTGGTACTGTGCTCACCGAAGTTTTTGTTTTCAATAAAGAATTATACTTTCCTTACTGAGTTTTTGATGCATATGAAGGAACAAGTCAATCACTACATTTTTTTTATCTTTGAAGAATCTTTAATTAAGATATAATAGCATGAAGCAGAATGTAAAATTGCAGCTGCTAACTGAATTCTCTACTCTACACTAATTGGACAAAAAAAGTTTTGTTAGTAGTCCATTCAAAATAAAATGTTTCATTATGTTTCAAAGTTCTTTTAAGGCGCTAACTGAATTCTCTACTAATTGTCCATTCTTTCAGAAAGCACTCCCTGAATTCTGGTTCCAATCTATAATGGGAGACATACTGATGAAAAGATCAATTAATGATGGGATTCCCCAGAGGTACATTTCCAAAAGGCACATATTCATGTGACCTTTATGTATACACTCCTATTTGTTAAGCTAGGCATCTTCATATTTTGAAATTAAGTATCCAGTTTTGGATAATGGCCAAACAAATACAGTTTAGGTGAAAAAAGTAATACGGTAGATCTATAATGGGATACCATTCAATACTATGCCCTACAAAGTGCATACTTCTACTTTCTTGTTCCTGGAACTTCATGTTAACTTTGTTACTGATAACTGATAGAATCAATCTGATGAGTCATGGGACTATATATGCTTTAATGTATTCCTTGTTAGATATACTTACCACTGAATTGGTGTACCCAATGCACTGTTACCCATATCTATTGTTGATTGGATGTTCTGATCGCAAAAGTTGAAATTCTGCTACTAAGGTTTCATTCATGTCATGTGATTCCAAAGTATCGATTACAAATGTGTGCATTGGGGAGGATGTCAGCTTTCTTGCTACCATTTGATTTTTCAGAATTCTAATATTGACTTGGTAGACACTCAGCATCAATATATATGCACCCTTGCTGAAGCATGGACTGCAATAACAATACTATTCGGTAAACTTTCCAGGTCGACAATGTGAAAGTCTTGCATATTCCCTTTCTAATTTACCCTCCAAAGGAAAGAAAGAAGGTGTATTGTGGAGCTTCCATACAATTTTTCTATATTTGTATTAGACTGGTTAGATACCTCAGACTTAGCATTTTTTTATGATTTTCTTTCGGTGTATATCTTCGCCAATGTAAAGTGCAAAGTGTACTCTTGGTATTGCATTCATTGCAAAATTTAATGTAAAGTTAATGGTGTTCATTAAACATGTTGTGCCGTTTTGGGCCATTTAACTATGGAGAGTTTACTGTGTAAGTGGATCTAAATAATAAATAAAGAAAAGTAAACATGGGCATAGGAAATGCCCATCAGACTCAGTAAATTTACTTTCATGCGCATGAATTGGGACGCATAGCTCCAGGGAGGAGACGCCCCAAGGGGCGCCCCAACCACTAGTTGCTAATATAGTTCTCACACAGTATAGCCAAGCATCAATTTGCTTCCGAGAAATTAGGTATATGGATTGGAGGAAAATATTGGAAGCACAGAACATATGTGATTCAAATCTATGAGAACATACATGTATATATTCCGGAGGAAAAAATGGAAGCACACAAATATCCTCTATGACAGAAACATCTATAAGAAATAAAGAAGCATGTCTAACATTTTTTTCACCAAAGCTTCTGTATTAGCTACACGAATGAGAAATAAAAGTAGCGATGTTTATGTGTTTGCCTACTAGATCCATCAAATATATTGTAGGGATGTGAGCTTTAATCTGAAACTTTTGATAGATAAATCCATGACACTAAATCGTTCCATTCACATAAATCTAAATTCTAGAATCTAGAAGTAGATCTAACACAAGTATCATGCTCGAGTAAAAAACAAGAAAATACAAAAAGGATATACACATTTGTAGCGTGCAAATATCATATGGCTAGCTTAGAGCATCTCCAGCCGCGTCCCCCAAACCGCGCCGGATTGAGCGTTTGGGGGACGTGTTTCGAAGGCGTTTGGGGGTCGCTCCCCCGCGTCCCCAAACAAAATTTCAAATTTTAAACTTAACTAGATTCGATTAGATTCGTCCAAACTTACATAGATTCGAACGAAATTTGACTAACTTTAAAACTAAACCTAATCTAGAACCACTTGCGGCCGGAGGCGTCGTACTGCTGGAAGTTGTACATCTCGCGGTGACGACCTCCGCTGACGCGCTCGGACGGGCTCGTCGACGGGCTCGTCCTTCACCAAGCCGCTTGGTCCTGCCTCGCCGTCGTCGGTGAGGTCCACCAGCGGCTTGCCGGAGTCGCGGATGGACATGGCGATCGCCGCGTCCAGGTCGCCTCCAGGCGTCCTTGTCGTCCATGGACGCCAAGAACGCCGCCCGCAGCCCTCGGGGGTCGGGCTGAGCCGCTGCGCCGCCGCGTGCCGCCGGAGGGCCCTCCTCCCCTCCGGCTGAGGAGGTGAGCCGCGCCTCCCGCTGCCGCCCGCTGCCGCTACCGCCACGCCTCGTGTTGACGGGCGCCGGCTCCTCCTTGACCTCCCGTTTGGGGACGGTGTAGGGCGCCGACCGGTACGACGAGAACGGCGTCGATCGCGCCGGTCCCGAGGAAGAAGAGTGCGAGGAGGACGAGTACGTCGTCCTCCGGCTGCCATTGAGGAGACGGCGGCGGCGACGACGGCATCTCCAGCCTTGGAGCGCCGTTGCGGAGGCCGCGGATGACGTTCTCGAGGGTGCGCCCGGAACGCCCCGAACAGGCGGCCTTCCCTGTTCCAGCTGTTGGGGCCGCCGACGAGGTTGTCGGTGCTGTGCATCTCGATGTCGTACTTCGGAAGTACGTCGTCCACGTCGTTGTCGTTGACCGCCCATGTCGGATCCAACCGCTCCTCGGCGGTGAGTTGAGCCCGACGGGCCTTGATGGCGTCCCTCCATTGGTCCGTCTTCGGCGGCGGCGCGGAACGCCAATGCCGTTCACGGCCATCTTCCAGCCGCCGCTGGGCAGCCGCATGTCCGGCGGGACTGGATACCGGCGTGGTACAGCGCCCACGCCTCCGCCACGGTGAGGCTGCCGCGTCCGCGCCGCCGCGATCTTGCGGGAGGGAGCTCGACATTTTTGAGCGGCGAGAGAAGATCCGGGAGGGGGAGGCGGCGGCGACGAGAAGGATTACGGCGGCGATAACGGGCGTCTTAAACACGGCACGTGGTTGGCGCAATAACTCCGGCGCGACGGCCACGCGGCCATGCACGACGAGACGCGTCCCTGCGTCGCCTGGAAAACAGGGACGCCATTAACGTCGCTTGACCAAAGGTAGGCGACGGGGTTTTAGCCTTCCGTGCCGCTGACGGTCGGCCCCGGCTGGCTCGTTTTGTCCGGGCGTCCCCGGAGCGCCCGTGGGACGGGACGGCTCGGGCACCGGACACCGTATCGGGCCGCGGACAAAATGGGCTTTGGGACGGTGAACTTTTTTCCGACGCGCCCAAATGGGGACGGTTTGGGGGACGCGACTGGAGATGCTCTTAGATTGAGAAGGCACGCGGGCCGTTGTTGCAGGTTAGGACGTGGTCTGCCGTCTGCGGCCTTCGCCCGCGATGATGGATGCCGTTGCTGATCGTTGTTGTAATGGGAGCCGAAGCTGTCGCCATGGAGTGGGGTAGGCCACCGTCACCACCTAACAGCCGACGACGTCGGGCATCGCGTGGGCGCTTCAGAAGGGCGATATGCAGGAGGACGCAAAGGAGGGATGGCGGGCGCAGCGTGGTGGAGAAAGCAACGTCGGCGGCGCATTGAGGACGAGTGATTTGGGCGAAAAGCAATGCGGAGCGTAATTTGGGAAAGAAGAAATTCCACTTTTCGTCCTTCAACTTTACGAAAAGTTCATGTTTCGTCCTAGAACTTTGATTTGGTTTAAAGTAGACCCTAAACTTCCTAAATCGATCACTATGACAGTTTCAAGGATTTAATGTCGATGTGCGCACCGGGTTATAAAAAAACCACATACTGCCCGATCTAACCGGACCAAAGTGAACCGGATCAGTTTTAGATGGTTGAACCGAACGTGCTAGCGAAAAAGAAGGAAACCTCCCTTAATCTCTCTCGTGATTCTCGTGGAGTCTGATCTCGTCTCTTTCCCACGCCCACGCCGCCCTCTGCAGCGCCGCAAGCCACACGCCGCCGTCGCCCATTGCAACACTGAAACGCCGTCGTCGCTCTAGAGGTGAAACCTGAGAGAGCCGCTCAATCCCACCTGCACAAAAAGAAAACGAGATCGCAAGGTGTCCGATACTGGGTGAACTGAAGGTTCGTCTACATGCAAACTTATGTACGATGTATACGATTAAGACGAGACCTAGGTTCTTTGCACCTCACCTTGATTTCTTTTGAATTTGTTTGCACTAGAATTAGATATGGTATTTTATTCCATCAATTTCTGTACGTGTATGATTAGAACTGCACCTAGGTTCTCTTAATATGCCCCCTTGATTTTCTTTTGAAATAAGATATTGTTTTTCATTGAATGGATCTAGACGTGTATAAGTTGTTAATTAGCTCAAAGTTAATTGGGTGTTTGATTCTGATGTAGTGTCGACTGACATCTATGCAGATCAATAGTGTGGTTTTGCTGCAATTTTGGTTTAGCCTTTCACACGGTTTTAAATTATTAACTGATTTTTTATTTATCTTATCTCTGAATAGGTGTTGGCATGGATGACTCTGAGTTCCTTCATGTCAGATATCATTACAATGGGGAATTTTTTAGTGCAACAAGGAGTCTAACCTATGTTGGTGGTACTGTAGCATCGTCGTTCATTAAGGTGACAAAATGTCATATTTGGAGCTGATTGGGCACCTTAATTAGAAGAAGAAAATCTCCTGTTATTGTTGCATCTAAATTGCTACTGAATTTATTCATTTGTTCATGTCAGACTACTTCATTCCCACTGAATTTCTTGTGCTTTCATATGCAACTTGAATTTTACAGATATGTTATCTAATGTCTGTGCCAATGTATGTTATGAAAACACGTGTTGAATTACCTAAGGCTGATATGAATGCATCTGTCAGCTGTAGCCTGAATGCTCAATTTCAGTTGTCAGGAAGCATGACTAAGTTGCGGCGTACATGCTCATTTCATTTGAATACATAATACTGTCCAGCTTTCCATTGATATAAACCCAAGAAAATTTTATTTCAAACACAACTGCAAATACATATTAGCATACACTATATTCTGAATTCTGACCAGAACTCATTTGCTAATTACAATGTGAGAAAAAATGACACGCGCCTGCATTTTCTGCACTCACAGACTAGACCACTCCTCTATTGTTTTTCCACACTTGTGAGGGCAGCTTGTTTCCGTAACAAAGGGAAGAAGAGGAAAAATAGATCATGATTTTCGCACAGGAAGGCTCACAAGCGGCACGGCGAGGAGGACGGCAGCCGCGTCATCAGCATGTCTTGACCGCCCGCAGCATGCGAGTGGCGGACGAGCGCACGGCAAGGACGACGAAGCAGCGCAGTCAGCTTAGTTGCAGACGAAGAGGACGAGGAGACTACCGCCGCGCCGTCGACTTAGTGGCACACGAGGTGGATGACTACAGCGAGGTAAACGCCGGCGGCAGCGTCGGAGAGGTGTAAGCCGACAGGCGGATGCGCGGCACGTCAAGGCTGACCGCGACAGAGAGGAAGACAGCCCCGCGAGGGCTTAGCCGGACGGCGGCACCGGCGAGGAGCTAGGATGGGCGGGACAGCTAGGCTGAGGCGCCGTGGAGCGATAGCTCGGAGTGTGGGGATTTTGACCACGACTAGTTAATTTTGACCAAAATAGGGTGGTGGGGATTTTAGATTTGTCCAACCGGTTTGGTTTTTATTTGGCCCGGTTCAGTTCGGGTTGAGATGTCCCTTTAGCCAGGTTTTTTTCACGTCAAGTGGAAACTGTGATAGTGATCGGTTTGCAAAGTTGAAGGTTAGTTTTAGACTAAACAAAACATTTAGGATGAAATGTGAACTTCCTGGAAAGTTTAGGGACGAAATATGGACTTTCTTCTTTGGGAAACCATTGGCGTGCGGATTTTTTTCTTGGACATGGAAGCACCCTTCTCATGTGGGCCGAGCGATGCACTAATCGACGGTAACCAATCGGTCCGACGATTTCTTTCCCGTCGGACCATCCACGATATGTAGGGTTTACCAAAAACCATTGTCTAGCGCCTCCAACAGTCCAACTCCCTCAAAAGAGAAAGAGAGAAAATCTCTCCTGCCATGGCCGCCGCCCCATCTGCCTCCCCGTCTCCCACCGACGCTCCCTTGAGCTTGAGGCACACCATGTCCATGCACTCAACGGAGCTCATCAGGGGTAGCCACCAGTTCAGTATAGCCGGTTATAGTCTACACAAGAGGATTGGTGTTGGAAAGATTGTCAGATCCGGCGCCTTCGAGGTCGGAGGTTATAGTTGGAAAATCAAATGCTACCCTGCGGGCCATGCCAAGGAAGAAGAAGGGTACTTATCATTGTTCCTCGAGCTGATGAGCACTGCGGTAGATAAGGTCACCGTGGATTACAGCTTCGAGATAATTGGCCCTATGGGAACTTCGTCACCGTTCGACCAATCATACGTGTGGAACGACTTTACCCCTAATTACAGGACATGGGGGATACTCAAGTTTCTCGAGATAGAGTCTCTTGAGTCGCAATACTTGATGAACGACTGCCTTACAATACGTTGCAACGTCGATGTTCAGAAGGAGTCGATGACCGGAGCAACCAGACGCTGCTTGATCACAGTGCCACCCTCCGGTATCTGCCAGGATCTTGCGCAGCTCTTGGACAGCAAGCAAGGATCAGACGTGACCTTTCAGGTTGGACAGAACGACTACGACGCGCACAAGGTGGTGTTCGCGATGCGGTCGCCGGTCTTCAGCGCCCAGTTCTACGGCTTACTGGCGGACAACCCCGGCGGCAGCGACAGTGGCCGCCACGTGAGAATCCACGACTTGAAACCGGCGACCTTTGAGGCCGTTCTCCATTTCATTTACACGGACACCTTGCCGCCTGTCGAGGACGACGACGACGATCTCCTGCTGAGTCAGTCTACCAACTACCCAGGTCTCAGAGAAGCTGCTGCTGGTTGTTCCAAGGAGAGCCATAGAGAGATGATCTGCGATTGGCTAGCAGCGGCAGACCGGTACGACCTGGAGAGGATGAGGCTTCTGTGCGAGAGCGCGTTGAGCGAGACCATCGACGTCGAGAATGCTGCGGGCACGCTGGAGCTGGCCGACCGGCACCATTGCCCACAGCTCAAGGCTTTCTGTGTAGACTACATCGCGTCTCCTGGAGTCCTGAAGGCTGTGCTGGCAACCGGCGGCTACAGAGAGCTAAAGGCGAATTCTCCCTCTGTTGTTGCCGATGTCCTGGAGAAACTTGCAAGTTACGGTAGTTGTTAACGCTCAGCGGTACTACGACGCAAGCGTGCAACATTACTTGCTGACGGATTCTATTTTGCTGCTCAACGATAGTACGTTTATCGCTCTTTATTACCTAATTCTTATACACACCCGTTGTTGGGGCAATTATTTTGAACCGGAGAGAGTACTTTTATCAATGTGCAAGACTTTTGTTTATCACTAGATTTCTGGTGTTTTGGAACATGAGAGCATATGCTCTCTCTATTTTAAAATTTATCTTACACATATTTTGAATTTCAAAAAAATTGAAACGAAAAATTTGCATGTACATCTTCACGTGTTGCACACTCACAAAGTTGTTTCATAAAAAATAGACTTGTCATGTGACGTGTGTAAAAAAGACAAAAATCAGTGCTAAAAATAATGCTTTTTACAAGATAGATTTTCTCTTTTTTACATAGATCACAAAAAATATTATTTTTTCGTGAAACATGACGAATGCACATATATTATGGAGATGTACATGTAGAATTTTTTGTCAAAATTTTTCAACAGCTCGAAATATAATATTTTGGTATAGGGAGCATACGCACCCGGGAGCCGAATTGAATTTCCGGAGAATCATCTTCTTTCTTAAGGCCTTTTTGGCTCTTTGATTCATCCGGGAAGTAGAAGACAAGATAGTAATACAGTTTCTTGTTGGTGGCACGTGCAAAGAAAATTTTCTCTTAGAGAGGATGGGCATGGGCGCATGGCCATGGCACAAGATTGCCCAGGACTCGGACAGGTAGGTGAACCATGCACAAAGCACCATAGCCACGAGAGATTATAGATGTTTCTCCAAAGCAGAGATTTTGCGCAAAGAAATGTCATGTGGAAATACATCATGTCCATCATCAAAGAAGCAGCTGCCCAGTACTTCAGAGTTCGGATGATAAAGCCCAGCTGGTGGCAACTTTATTCAGTGAATAATAATAATAATAATAATAATAATAATAATAATAATAAGTACTACCTCTGGTCCGATTAAATCGATGCATGTGAAGATCACGTGTATTTGTACGTTGTATGCGCATCGATTAAAACGGATCAGAGGCAGTATATTGTTAGGGGACGTTCCATCTTTACACACACAAAAAAAAAAATCTGTTGCTAACTAGAAACAATACATTCTGGCTCTTCTCATGTGAAGGCTCACACACGGGCAAGTATAACACCGACAGGCTTAAAACATAAACAAAAGAGTGATCACAGACTCTTTTTTGTATGTTCAAATAAGATATATCTTGATGCTTAATAAAGTCTCCATTGTGCCACTACTTACTAAGATGGGTGTCTTGATGACTTTGCAAGTACCTAAGATTTCGGATTTTCAACAGTCATTCAAGAGAAATATGAAATGTGGCAGCTGCCCGCAATTTATCATTTCACTCGAAGACAACACCATGTAGTCATGCCCTATGTTGCAGTGTTCACAAGTAAATTTAATAGGATGGCATGCGGACACTTAAAGCAAATATTGCAGCATCGCACAGCTGATTCAGCTAGTAAGCCAGCAAGAACCAAGTACATTAGCTTCCAATACCCATAATGCAATACATTTCTGCACAATGAACAACCAAAACAGAAACAAAACACGCAAGGTTCACCAAATGATAAAATCACTGATAGATCTATTCACGGAAACACGGTTGCTCCTAATTTAAATCTCTACAACATGTTGTAGATCCTGCACTGCAAGGTAACGATAATGTGTGCCTTGCTTCCTTCAAACTTACACTGGCGAAGGGGCACATATTGTTGTCTAGTATACGAATTTATTTTCTCTCCCCTAAGTGGTAGGACAATCAGGATGGTACAAAGCACAACGTCCATTGGGACCAAAACAGAAGCAGGAGGATAATTACAATTACCACAAATATAACCATAAGTAAGCTGGCTGACCTATATAGAAGATGCTTCAGTACAATTAAACCAGAGGTTAAGCTTGAATAGTGTCTTCAGAGGTGCATATTTATGCAGTATTGACATTTTCCACTACCTCTCCATGCTATCTTCTCTTGCTCATGCACATAGATGGTACCAGAGTTAATGGAAAATTGGCAACCACTGAGGCAAAGAGCCCTTTCTTGGACTGCACTGCACAACACATGCCCATCAAGGACGAAACAGCAGGCGCTTTACGGCTTACCTGATTTGTACAGTCAGAACATTTGAAGTCACGGATTTACAAAACTGAGAAATTATGCCCTGTTAAACAAAAGAGCTTTTGTTTCCGCAAGTTACAGCAGAAACACCTAGTTCTTATGGACCAAAATTAGTTACAACTAACAAGTAACAGTCCTCATGCCAAAACATTCAGGTGTTTTTATTACCAAAGATGAAAGATATACATTGATCCTACTTTTTAAACTTCAACTGCACCATCAATGCAAGATATAGACGAAAATATATTGAAAGTGCATTTGAGGTTGAGAGAGTATGTCTCCATTTTATCTTCTCGAACAATACATACTACAGTAGCTCACATCGTTTTCAAATTCTCGTATATGCAACCATCATGACTGTAGTTACACATGTTGTTGATCAAAGGTACATAAACAGAACAAAGATTAACTAGGGGTCAAGGCCATAACAACTAGCGACCATCTGGTGCCACTGGCCAATTTCACAAAACTATGCTTCAGTGTTAATGAGAAGACCAAGGTAACATGCGTTACAATAACTCAAAGCATAAAGAAGTGGGTCTCTGTTTCCACCATCTGTTTCTAAGCATGAGTAAGTACTTCAGAAAACTCATGTCATCTCTATATAAAGAACTAAAAAACCCTCAACTATAGAGGTTCTCATAGAGCTAGTTTGGAATCTTCAGCTCAATGCAACCTCAAGCCAATTACCGTAAGCCATTTGAGAACAAATATAAAAATTGAAAGTATTACCGAACAGAGTTTTCACAAACATAATCAACTAATAAGAAAATCATTTCCATATTTGCTAACTTTTGTCAGACCAAATTTGATCTCAAACAACATCGTCAATACATCAGCAAGGTCTCATTTCAACCAGAACAATAACAACTTTTCAGTTAAATGCACCTTGGACTATGTCTGCTTGCAAATTTCATATCTATTCATATACTGCAGAAAGAAAATACACTGGCTATTCCAACTAATTACTCCCATCTTGATCAGATTGTTTGGTCTAGTTCAAATTAGTAGCTAGCTAGTGCTCCCAGACATAATAAGACCTTTCTAAAAAAATCTTGTTCATGCAAACTTCAGAACACCCTACCTAGCAACAACTGAACACTGATACATGAAAGATGCATTACCGACAACATCTGTGTAAAATACAAATCACTGCTGCAGTTGATAAGACAGAAATCCAGTTGTAGGTAATACACTATCTCTTGCTACGTCAAGGAACAGGCATGTGACAGCTCCCGGTCTAGTTCAAATTAGTAGTTAGCTATTGCTGCTAGATATAATAAGACCTTTCTAAAATCTGAATTTCATATTCGTGCAAACTTCACAACACCCTACCTAGCAAAAACTGAACAATGATACATGAAAGATGCATTACCGAGAACACGGTGCGGTTGATAAGACAGAAATCCAGTATTAAACTAGTTGCTCTTGTTCTAGGTAATACAATATCTTGCTCCGTCAAGAAACGGACACAAGACAGCTAAAAGATCTATCGCTAATTCTGAGACCATGTTTTCCAAAGCCCAACTGGCATTGCTGCTATCAACGAGAGGATATCAAGAATTCCAGAGTTAGCCTCGTTAATTATTGAATCCTTGGTTCCAAAATTTTCTCTTTTTCTTCGTACAATAAACAGAAAGAAAGAAATCAAGAAACAAAGCCATACAGAGATCTCGTCCTCTCACTCGAGAACAATCTTGGCGCCCAGTGCCCGCAACTTCTCAGCAATGCCCTCGGCCTCCTCCTTGGGCACTCCGGCCTTCAGCACGGCCGGCGCCTTCTCCACGAGCTCCTTGGCCTCCTTCAAGCCCAAGCTCGTGAAAGCCCTCAGCTCCTTGATGATCTTAAGCTTCGCCGCGGCGTCGAACCCCTCCAGCTTCACGTCGAACGCCATCTTTTCCTCCTTCGGCTTTGCCTCCTCGCCGGCCGCCCCAGCGACGCCATCCCCGGCCAGCGGAGCTGCTCCGCCCATTAGGATAGCTAGGGGAGGGAGCTGGTCAACGCCGAGGCGGCCGCGCAGGGCGTCGGCGAGGGAGGAAGCCTCGAGGAGGTTGAGGCCACAGATCTCGTCTACGAGACCGGAGACCCGCGGGGTCGGGGTGACGGAGGTGGAGAACGCGGCGGCGGCGGCGGACGGGCGCGCGGCCGGGAGAAGGCGGCGGAGGTGGAGGAGGCGGGAAGCCATTAGGGTTTTGGTGGATCGGCGACAAGAGACTGACGATGAGAAAGCAGGGGAGAAGCAAGACGAGACAGTACCATTCATAAACTGAATACGTAATAACCGTGGTTACGTAAGTAGATAGAGAAGGCGTATTTTTTAAAAAATGCTAATCGTTATTTGACATAGAGTAAATTACACCCGCGGTACACCATCTTGCACGTAATGTGATACTTTGGTCCAACAACTTGCAAACCGTGAGACCGCCGTCCAGGAACTTTCGAAATGCGTGAAGATTTGGTCCTGGCCAATCAGAAGGCGACGCGTGGATGCCACGCGTGGATGCCACGCTGGCGATACGGAGACGCGTCGGCCGTCGATGCCGGCGGTGGCGGTGGCGGAAGCTCGTGGGCGGAGGAGGAGTGGAAGGAGACCTCCGTCGTGTACTACCAGGCATCGCCGACGAGGACGCCGCCGAGGGCAAGGACGCTGGTATGCTCTCTGTTGTCGAAATCAGCTGCATTGCTCTGTTATTGGCAAATCCCCTTGCAAATTATCTCAATTGTTGTCTGAAAAAGTAGAGCAATTTGTTGTTTTGTAGGATAAAATAGAAGATGTAAACCAGGTGCAGCATAGAAGGTTGAATGTGAGGGAAATTGAGGAAGAAAATATGCTCCTTTTAATGAGATTGAATGAATTAGAGGATGAAGTAAGGAAGAGGAAGGCAGGGAAGAAAGCAATGCAAATAGAACATAGGGAGGAGCTTAGAAGTAGAGATAGGAGAGAGTTCTTGTTTCTCATAATTGTAGCTAGTTGTGTAGCATTGTATTTTGTTTCTGCTTTGATGAAGGGCTTTCTTTGAGTCAACCTGTACTGTTTATATGATGAAATAAAATTTGTTCTGCTTACTCAAATTGTGTTCATTCAATTACAGTATGAAAATCAATTGAAATGGCATCAAAGTGTCACCAGTTTAATGTCTACCAAATCAATTTGTCATGCATTGTTCAGTACATAAATGAAGCAATGTCATATGCATTGTTCAGTACATAACCAGAAAACAAGTTCATGTCATTCATTCTCATGCTAGTTGTCAGCTGTGGATGGTGCATTTTGACTCAAAGGCATCTCATGTGCATTGCCATCTGCACTGATTTCTTCATTCAAGTCTGGAAATGCATTGAGGTCAATCCTGTCATCACCAAAACACATGTAGTACACACTGCCAGGTCCTGTTGCATAGCCTCTTCTTGATCTTCCTCTGGCATCTTGGTGTGCAGTTCCACTTGTGCTTGCTTCAGCTGATCTTTTTCTGGTAGCACATGTAGATCTCCCCCTTCCTCTGAATCTTTGTTCATCAGTTGATGTTCCCCTTCCCCTTGTTGCTCTTCCTGTTTCAGCACTTCTCCCCCTTCCTCTTCCTCTTTCTTGCTGAGTTGATGCACCCCTTCCCCTTGTTGCAGTTGCTGCTCTTCCTCTTCTTGTTGCTGTAGTTAAATTGTGCCTTCCTACAGGGATGCTTTCTCTAGCTTGTACCACAAAATCACTTTCTGGTAGTGGTTGTTGCACTCTAGCAGGTGGTACATTGTTTGCTGCCTGCATTTTCCATTTTAGAGGTAATTAACTGTCATGAATTATTGACTGAAGAAAGTTGCTAGCAATTAATTTGCATACCTCTTGGCCCATCATGTACACCATGCTGTGCAGTGTATTGGAAGGGTCTAGTCGTGGGTCAAGTGCTTGGGGGAATATGCTCTGCAGAGATTAAGACAAAATCGTAAGAGCTTGGCAAAGGCAACCTAGGAACCATAAAAAGCATGCAAGGCCAACCTGCTGAATGACTATGCAATGACAACCAAGTGAATGACCATGCAATGACACAAGGGTGATTTTAAATTGAAGTGAATCTCCTGCCAATGTTACTGTTAACTTGTGAATTTGGTTGTTTTCTACCTATCTTGTTTGCATATAAATAGCACCTGCTGCTGTGTTGTTAGCAATAGAAGCAATGGATACCACAGAAGACATAGTCTACCATAGGAGAAGGTCGACTGGTAGCAGTACACAACCAAATGACATAGTCTACCATAGGAGAAGTGTGAGAGAGTGGGAGTTGGCAGATGCTAGGACTAGAAGTGCTAGGGAGCAGGAAGCTGTTGTTGCTTTGGAGCAGCTTGGTGAGTGTGTGGTCAGAACACAAGTCATGGCTTTGCCAACTCCAAGATTTCCAGGTCAAATTAGAAGGGCTTGTCGACCTGAACAACCAGAAATGTCTGAGCTGCCAAGAAGAGTGCATGGCATGCATCCTAGGGATGCAAGGAACCAGAACATTTGTTCAGGTGAATTCCCTCCACTTGAACAACTGGAGAGGGCACTGGATGGGCAGTACCTGCATGCACTTGTTCCTCCAACAATAGAAAAGGAAGTTACTGCTTCCATTGTGCTTTGCAAAGTGAGGAAGGCAGTGAAGAAATGGTTCAGGAAGGTGAAGAAGGCAGGGAAGAAGTAGACTGTAGGTTGTAGAATCATGTGTTATGCAATGTGTTCTGTAATGAGTTCTTCTGTAATTGTGTTATGCAATAAAGTGTGTTGTTGTTCCTAACCTGAATAATTTCTGGGATGTCATAGTCTTCATCTTCCTGGATAATTCCATCCTGTTGTTGTTGCACTTGATCTTGCACAAATTTCAGGTGCCCTCTCTTGTTGTGATCAGCTTTCCCACAGACAGAGCAATGGATTGTCACACCAGCTTTGGTAAATACTTTTACTCCTTTTTTCATCTTCTCTTCTGGTGCTTGCCTTCTGTTTTTCTTGGGTCTACCCATAACCTTTGTGAACAGAGGTGGATGCACAACTGGTGCACTGACTTTTTCCCAGAATACTCTTCCTCTAAGTGGGACCAAGTTGAAGCTATATGCTCTTTTGTATGTATCAACAGTGTAACAACTGTGCACAAGGGATTCAGGGTTTTTCCTATCTGTCCTGCAGCAAGCAATGGCATGATGACATGGTATACCTGTTAATTGCCATCTTCTACAATCACATGTTTTACCCTTCAGGTCAACACAGTAACTTCTCTCCAGCTCATGAGATTGGACAGAGAATAGGTGATTTCCTGCTGGTTTAACAATGCAGTTCAAACTCCATTCAGTTAACTTGTCCAGTTTCTTCTTAATTTTAGGACAGATCCTTCCATGCCATTTTTCTGCATCCATCTGCTTGGACAAGTTTCTCTGCATCTGCTTGTGGAAAAGCATGTCAAGCATTGACAACACAGGATTTTCTCTAGCTGCCAATATATAGCTGTTGAAAACTTCAGAGTGGTTATTCAGCAGCATATCACACTTGCAAAAATCTGAGAAAAATGCTTTGATCCAAGTGTTTGGTTGAAGTTCTTCTACCCACTCATATGCTTGCTCACTGTCCACTTTCAGTTTGTCCATATTTGCTTGCCATTTTGGAATGTTGGTTGATCTAGCAATTGCCCACATGTCATTCTTAAGTGTCTCTCCTCTATGGCCTGCCTTCTGTAAATTTTGAATCATATGCCTAACACAGAATCTATGCTCAGCATCAGGGAAAACCTTCTGAACTGCATTAATCAATCCCTTCTGCCTATCACTCATTACAGTCCAGCAAGATGTGTTAGTAATGTTCAAGTCATCCCTCAAGGTTGTCAGAAACCACTCCCATGCACTTGTGCATTCTACCTCAACCATGCCCATAGCAATGGGGAAAATGCAGTCATTTGGGTCAATGCCAACTGCAGTTAACAGTACTCCCTTGTACTTTGTCTTAATGTGGCAACCATCAATGCAAATAAGTGGCCTGCATCCACTGAGAAAACCTCTTTTGCAGGCATCATAAGACCAATACATTGTTGCCAAATGTTCCTTGACAATGCCACTGCTTGGATCTTTCACAGAATTAGTTGATAGAAAGAATGTGCTTCCTGGATTAGCTCTCTTTAGCTCTTGGCCATAATCCCTTAGTAGACTGAATTGTGCTTCCTCATTGCCATGGATTTCCAGCAGAGCTTCTTTTCTTGCTCTTCCAAGCTTCCACCTGTCAGGGCACATGTCGAACTCTCTCTGCACCTTAGCAGCAAATGTTTGCAGATCCATTTTTTGGTTGTCCCTGAATTCATCAATGAACTTCTTGCATAGAAACCTAGCAGTAAGTACCCTCAGTTCATAGACTCTCTCACACCTGTGCTCATCTTCATAAGCTGTTACCACAAAACCACCTGATCTTTGGAAATCAGTGCCAACCTTGAGAAACCATGGACACCCTTCATCACATACTGCATGAACTCTGGCTCTGTTATTTTTTATTTTCCTTATCTTCACTCTGTTCCTGATGCTGTATGCATTGACTGCTTGTCTAACCTCCTCTATGTCTGCAAACTTCATCCCTATTTTAAATACAGGAGAATCCATGTCAACCTCTGGATTGAATTCCTTGAACTTTAGCTGCAGCTGCTGCCTTTCATCATCTACCAAATGGAGGTCTCTATCATCTAGTGCATCTTCATTTTCAGTTTCTACAAACACAGCTCTCTCATTGTTGTCATTCACACTGCTGTCAACATTATCAATGAACAGATCATCATCTCCTTCTTCTGCATCATAGTCACTGTCATATATCTCATAGTCACTTCCACTGTCAGAGTCATCATCCAAATCAGCCAGAGTTTGTTGCTCAACTGGCTCAACAGCTACAAGTGATGCCTCAGATAGGGCAGGTCTTGACCCAGATGAAGCTGGCCTAGCAAGTGATGGAGCTGGTCTACCAAGTGATGGAGCTGGTCTAGCAACTGATGGAGCTGGTCTTGTCATTGGTGCTCTTGCAACATTTTGCCTCACAAGCTCAGCCCTAATAGTTCCAAGAAAATTTGTGTGATCCACAAATATGCCCAGAGTGTTATCAGTAGCAGCTGCTTTCCTCATCTCACTCAGGTCTGCATCACTGACAATTGGTAGCAAACCATCTTTCAGATTTTTTCCAGGAAACAACCAATACACGTGTACTTTATGATCCCTCAAACAGCCAAGCATTCCCAGAATTTCATCAAGTACTATGTTGGACCAACTATCAGCACTGAGATAATCAAACACTGAAACTGTATCATCAACATACTGCAGCCTTTCTCCCAATCCACAGAAAAATCCATTGTGGCATACTTCTAAAGAGAAGTACCCTGAACCAGTTACATTATGCACCACTGAAATCAAACAATGATAAATTAATGCTATCTCATGCACACACAGAAGATTGGCAAACAAATACAGTCAGACAGAGCATGTAACACTTGCAGTCATAAAATTCAGAGTTAAGGATTCTACAAACGAGCAGAATTTTGAAACTTTTTGATTCTACTCCATGCACAGGGGTTAAACTAAGCTAAACAACACACAATATGCAGCAATGGTGCTTTTGATTATCACATTGAACGAAAACAATGCCATGTTCTTCCGCAAATACTCGGCTACAAATGGCCAATGCAACCCACGGATTTGACTCCTATCAGCTGCTCTTGAACAAGTCGACGATGGTGCTTATACGGGTCCCATGACGCAAGGATTTGACGGACCTCCGAATCCATGGCGACGACGGGCGCTACGGTGCCGGCGGCGAATACAATGCACAGGGAGACAGAGGAGGGACTCGAGGAATAGCATACCGTAGGGAGGTGGATCCTCGTTCCACATCCGCTCGCGCAGCTCCGGCGGCATGACGGCGGCGCGACAGCTTCTCACGGCGGCGCGGAGACGACAGGGAGCAGAACTGGACGACGCGCCGAGACGACGCGCGGAGAAGACGCCTAAATCAGCGCAGGGGAGGGGGCATCGGCGATGGTTCAGGCCGACGGGGGGCTAAGTGCAAAACCATCCATGCATCACCGTGCGTTCCGATTGGCCACCTGGCGTCCACGCGTCGCCTCCTGATTGGTCAGGACCAAACCATCACGCAAATGACAAGTTTGTGGACGGCGGTCTCACGGTTTGCAAGTTTGTGTACCAAACTATCACATCGGGTGCAAGATGGTGTACCGCGGGTGTAATTTACTCTTTGACATATCAGAGCAAAAGATTTCCATGCTTTATGAATCTTCCAAGGTTTACTCGAACACTGACGCGTACCATGTGACCCAGTGACGGCGCCAAAACAGAGCTCTGAACTAACAAACATTGCATAAATGAGGAGCTGTCATGGCTAGTGTTAATAAGAAAATCGACTATCGCCGCATAGCGAAGCACGCTCATTACCCAAACAATAGTTGCTTGACAGCTCGAGCAACATATAGGTGAAGATGACTACTCAACAAGAGCGTGCCCTAAATATGACGTCCGACGGTCAACTACCAGCGCCGAAAGAGCTCCAAATTCTCTCTGCAGCACCGAGATGACCACGCTCATAACCCAAGTTCATGTTGTCCATGTAGGGCGCTTATTGATTCTCCTCATGGGGATGTCTTTTTCGAAAATTGGATGTTGCATGAGACTCTTCTTGCTCGGCATGACTTAGATGTCAGCTATGAGCTGCCAGTGTGGCAGAGTTGTCGGCTCAATCAAGACGCCCTAGAGGGCGATCTGACTTTCTACGAGATTGTGGATCCAAATGTGTTTGGTACAAGGGTCGCCATCTAATGCGAGATTTGGGAATCAATTTTTTTTGATAAAGAGAATATATTAACATTAAAAGATATCAATTACACCTAGCTTCTACAACAACGCAACACCCTAATGACAGTACGGATGCACACAGCTAAAAAAGATAAAAGAAAATTAAGAAAGAAAAGTCCCGCTATAGTATCCCAGGCCTAGCAACAGTAATACATCCACCCCAAGCTGGCATTTAGCAAGGACGGCCGCCCCTCCCTGACCTAGCCGCCGCCCCTCCACCCTCCCAGCGCTGTCATGGAATCAAATTACGGATGATCCTTAGCTCCATCAAAACTAATGAAATTATAGCGGGACTTTTCAAAACCCCCTAGACCAATCAAATGGAATCAAATTGAGTGATCATTAATATACATCCCAGATCAAGGCTGATCATTAATATATAATGGAATCAAATTACGGCTGATCATTAGCTCCATCAAAACTACTTGAGTGATTTATGACTGGCTTTCTAAACGTGTTAAATATTCTGCTATGGTGCAGGTGGTTGGGTCGTGCCACACTGTAGCTCGAGAATGATGGATGGTATGTCTAGGATAGCAAGAGTAGGAGGCAGCCCGAGAAGGTGGTGCTGAATGATCGTGCGTGTCACGGTAAAAACGATGAACATTCGGACAACATCCCCGAGAACTGTTGAAAGCCTTGACCGTGCATCTCGTGGGCTGAAAGCAATTTCGTCCCATTATATAAATTCTGTTGGTCTACTAAGAAACTAGAGAAGGAGTGTTCTTGTGGACGAGAATTGCTTTTGACATGGCACTTAAGATGATAATTAGCCGAAGACAATTTCGTTGCATTGTTGTAATCCTAATCTGTACTATATGGGACAGTTTCCTTGCCCTTTTCAAATTTGACTTTATTTTCTACTATTCTACTCGGGGAATCAAGTTACGATAATCATTCGCTCCATCAAACTAATTGGAGTGATCCATCATAAACTTTTTAAACGTCTAATGTTCCACCAATTGCAAGATTGATTTGACATATTCCACGTGATTCGCGAACCAAGTTAAGGCTGATCATTAATTAGCTCCATCGAACTAATTGGAGTGATCCATGACTGACTTTTTTTTTCGATAAAAAGAATATATTAATATCAAAAATACCAATTACACCTAGCCTCTGCAACAACGCAAGACCCTAATAACAGTACAGATACATACAGCCAAAAAAGAGAAAATAAAACTAAGAAATAAAAGTCACAGTATCCAAGATCTAGAAACGACAATACATCCACCACCAAGACAATACCTGAAATTGAAATACAGACTCTCCAAAAACAACACCTCCAAGAAGGGAACAATGCACCAGCGTCGTGTCGCCCGATCAAAGATCTAAGGTTTTCACCCTGAAGATAGTCCCCGCTCAAAACAATGCCTCCAATAAGATCATTGCTAGGCAAAACCAGTTAAGGGACTTTCACCATGAAAGATAGGACTCTAAACTCCACATGTGCTGCCGCCCACTTTCATACCACTGCTGTGAATCCCGGAACACCAAGCAAGTTTCTCAACATCGCGAAGACTTGGACTTTCTTTAGCTAATCCCACAATCCCGCCTTCATGATATTCTCTGCTTCTGACTTCACCATGGACAAAAAGTCTCTTGATGTCAACAGCTTCACGCCGCTCTCTCCAGAACCAAACGTTCGGAATAAAAGCATGGGTGCGCGTGACCGAATACCCCCCGAACCTGTGAACTCTAGGCAAAAGATGCACTGTTCCATTCGCTATCGGACCCTTTCGGAACTCATCACTCCGGCTTGATGAAGAAAGATCGACATCCGGAACATTTTCATCTTCGCGAAAGAAGAACCCTAGGACCACCACCATGAAAGCCGGAACGGACGGCCCCCACACCGCCGCCATGACTGCGAACCACGGTCCATCTTCCTCCTCCAACCCAGCCGGTGGAGGCCAGCAGCCGTCGGGATAGAGGCTACGCACGCCCACGACGCGGAGACGGGCGGCTGCTGCCCGCCAGGATAGCCTGGCCAAGCCTCATTGCCGCCGCCTCACGACCATGTACCTTGCCACCGCCGCCCGGTCCCGCAACCGCCCTTTCGTCTCGCCGAGTTCCGCCACACCACCGCGTCCCCCGCCATGATCCAGGTGATGTAGCCGAAGGCCACCACCACCAGATCCGTCGTCCACCGTCGCGGCCCCTGAAAGACCCCGCCTCCGCGCGAAGGGGAGTCCATGGGCGCACCACCACCGCCCCTGCCTTTGGCAGCCGGGCGCGGCCGCCACCGCCGAACCCGATAGCGGTGGCGGCCGGTAAGAGGAACATCAACTTTCTTTTTCTAGGGTTTGGGTCGTCGCCCGGAGCCGCCTCGCACGAGACGACCCCGGGGCAAAGATCGGGTGGGGAGGGAGGAGAGGAGGAGGGAGGGGACGATGGTGGAGAGTGGAGGGGCGGCGGTGCAGGGAGGGGTCGGGTGGGGTGGGGAGGGAGGCGGCGGCCATGATTGACTTTCTAGACGTGTTGAATATTCAATTAAGACAAAACTAGAATTTTTTTCAATCATTTTAGAACGGATCCAAAGACAATTTCTTTGCATTGTTGTAATCCTAATCAGTATTGGGCAGTTTCATTGCCTTTTAAATTTGAGTTTATTCCATATCCCACTCGAGAATCAATTTACTATGATCGTTGGCTCCATCAAGCTAATTAATGGAAGTGATCAATGATAAAACTTTCTAAACGTGTTGAATATTCCGCCGGCAGCAAGATGGATCAATCAAAGTACGCCTGAAAGAATCAAAAATAGCACAGCGGACCAGCTGCTTCGTCCAGATTCGTTGTCCAAGCTAACTACTCCGAGTACTACGTAATGCATAGCTAGGACTCTTCTATAGTACGATTCCATGTGATTAGCGTATCCAACGACCGCTGAAGGTCAGTAGTAGGTACTAAACCGAGCGCGCTCCATAATTTATAGTCTTGTGTAACGTGTTGAATAATCCGCCAGCCGCATGATAAAGTCAGTCGGCGCTGGAGATGACTCATCCACCCAACCCACGCAACCTCGTCCAGTTCGTCGAACTTTGTACATCGTGTTGTGCAGTTCGTCGGTCCTCGGCAATTTCGCTGACTCTGCCGTTCCTCGAACAAGAGTTTTTCGATGCTCGGTGGTGGCAGATTTGGTAATCAAACAGACAGACGGGATCAATTCATGACAAGTGCAGGTGAGAAAATTACTATCTTTCTTTGATCAACTCCAGCACGGGCAAAAACGAAGCAAAGAATGGTGCTATACACAGGCGGTACAATCGATCAATCCTTCGTTGGCCGCAAAAAACAATCCTCATCCAATCCAAGAGATGTCTCCTGAAGAACTAACTAACTCCTCGCCGTCGCCGTTCTTCATTCATACGACCTCGTAGATGAGGACCTGGGCGGTGTCGAAGCCGAACCCCGACGGTTGCACGCCGGCGCCGAACCCCGGTTGCAACGTGGCAGCGAAGGGCCGGAAGGCAGCTGTGGCCGCAGCCTCGTGGTCGAAGCCGGCGGCCTTCCGATCCGTGGAGGCGCCCGCTGCCGACGAGGAAGAAGAGGAGGCGGACTGCGGCGGCTTGTAGTACATGCGCGCCGTCTGCGGGCAGTGGGAGTGGAACCTCGCCGCGATGCGCACGCCCATGTCCAGCATCTCCACGTACCGAGCCATCTCGATTGCTCTGCGTCTGTCTCTGCCGAGGGAGCAAGGAGACGCAATGGCAATGGCTTCTTCCCCTTTGAGCTCGATCCTGCTATGGTTGGCACGGGGAGAGGGGGTGAGCTAGGCTCCGTTGTTATATAGCAGGGCAAGGGGGCCAGGCGTGGGCGAGGAGGCAGCTGGGAAACGGGATTCCGCGGCGCGCGTGTTGCGTGTGTCGTGTGTTTCGCGTGGCTTTCGTTTCACGGTGGCTCCTGCGGTGCGGTTGCGGATGCGGTGGGAGTTGACTTTTAACGTGTTACTTTGGGGTTGCGTTTTGGCAGCAGTTGAGGCTAACTGATTTCTTTTACCGATCTGTTGTTTTTTTTTACCGATCTAGTATTGCTAATCGTTAACGGTAGTAGTAGTACAAAGAGCTTTAAAAGTAAACTAAATTATAAATAGATTTTTGGACGCGTGTTGCTAGTGCCCGCTGGAGTTAAGTGTCATGTGTTTCGTGTCGCATTCGTCTCACCTGTTATATTGGTCCGCCTTCAATTGTTCTGACAAATATATGGGTTTGGATTGAAAATTAGACCACACTAACATGGTATCCGTGCGCCGGCCTGTATTTTTTTTATAGGCCACCGAAAAGGCACCCACAACACCACTACACATGTACCTTTCGGATGGGTTGATATGGGCCAAGAACGTACTCCCTACCGCCGCTTCCTTGCCCCCTTCGTCGCAATCCCCACCATGCATTTGTCGCCAATGACCGCATCCATGTTCGGATCCCATAGATCCAACACCACGTGATGTCGTCAGGGAGATACTCAAATGGACATGGGGGTGGCCAGGTGGGTCGCATGGCTTCCTCGCGCGGATGTGGAACCTCCACCGTTCGTGGCAACGATGAGGCGCGGAAGTGGCGCTCGGACGCGGCACACATTCGAGATGTGGCGCTACACCAACAACAACCTCAACTGTTGTCGTGTTCAATCGGGGCGAGACAAATATCACGGAGACGGAGAGCTCGTGCGCCACTCCGAGGCGACTTCCCCCCGCCTCTCCCGATATAGGTGGAGGTCGACGCGGAGGCGAAGTCCACCGGTGAGGACTCCAACGACAAGGAGGTCACCGCCGGAGGCCCGCGCGAGGGGATCAGTCCCTAGGACATCATCAACGACGCAGAGATCGAGTGTGTCACTGCATTTCTCAAAGAACGCTCGCGTCGGTTCCTCGGAGCACCGCCACAAGGACGAGGAGGTGAACGGCCTCCCCCTCCGCATGGGCTTCACCACCACCGAGGCAGAGCACCGCGCGTAGAAGGTGGAGTGGCGCCCGGAAGCGGAGCTGCATGCGACGATCTTCATTGACCTCAGCTCGGGCAACGACGATTGAGAACGCCGCCCGTGTCGCCACCTCCTCACCGGAGCCGCATTTTGGTAGAACTAGGGTTGGCGCGAGCAGATTGGCTTAATTGTGTGACGTAATTTCGTATGAATTATGTGTGAAACTGAATGTTATTGTGTTCATTTTTATCTGAATGTTTCTCCCGCGCGCGAAGTCTTTTCTCAAAGTTTAAAGGTTTGTGCACGGTGTCTGGTATCTGCTTTACGTGACGAATTTTAAGACTCCAAATTTGATTTCCGGTGCACTTTTAGAGTTGCTCTCATGCGGTTTGACCACGTACGTACGGAGACGCCGTGGCCCGATGACCACGTAAAAGCGAGCGTGGCCGCGACGCACTCGGCTAGCTGTGAACCAGTGAGGCTTCGAGACGCACACCCACCGCTCGATCGGTGTGGACCGAGCTGACGGACGAGACCGTTTCTTTCTGCCGTACCTTTGCGTTCACCATCGGCCATCGCCGCTCGGTGGCCGGAGCGGCTGGGTCCGTACAAGCGAGGCATATATAGTTGACCGGGAACTGATGGTGGAAGGGCCATTTTCTCTCCACCACGCGATGTGACATGAACCAGAGAGCCGACACTATCTCGGCGAATAGGGAAGAGAGGCCGGAGGCGACGTGCTCCTGAGAAATAATTTTAGGACCGTCGTTATCGCGTGGCTTCCTCACTCACTGGACTCGATCTCTGATGAATAATTAAGACAGTAGATAGGGATAGATCGTTGTCGTGCGGTCTTGGATTTTAGCTTTACGCCGGTCGCCATCTCGCTAGCCACAGCTAGCTCGCATTAATCCGTGCATGTACTGCTTACATGGTTAGGTGCTATTTGAGCTGTCATGCAGATAGCAGCGTGTATGGTACTACGTACGTCTCAAGCGTTCATCACGTGTACAAATCTATTATATACTAAAAGCAAAATGCGGATATATAATAGAAGCACCACGTTAATCCACATCATCTAAATTATTATGATAGTTAGATCTAAAATTTACGGCTAGGATTTAATGAACAAATATTAGTTACCTAACCTATCAGATACCAGTTTGACACGTAACCTGCCTCCACGTTCTTATCCGCCTGCAAAGTTTGCTTTTTTTTAAACGGATCTAGGACATATGCTGTTTGGTTTTCCTTTCTTTTTAAACGGACGCATGCCTGCATAATCTAGAGTTTTATCTTTGCACGATATCATCAGATTTTTTTTTTAATCAAAGCTAGCTTAAAAACAACGGTTCAAGACCTACTTACATAGGGAAGTACATGTCAGCTTAATTATTTTTCTAGGACTAGAATTTAACAAGTCTAATTTCGGTTCTCTTTTTAAAATTATGATACGAAACTGCCATTCTAGATTAGCGTAAACAAAGTGACACGGCTTGACAAGTTAAATTATGGAAGATACTTCCAACGTGATAAAAGATGATTTACAAAGAGGTATCACATTTGGACTCAGCTCCAACCAAAAAATGTACTCCCTCCGATCCGAAAAAAAATGTCGGATTCATTAGTACAATGTTATTTTACAAAATAATCCATGTAGTAATCTAAAACTAACTAAAGCTGCCTCAAGATCTGGATCGGCCGCTCCAGGTCATCGTCGGAGGAGATGCAGGCCGTCCAAGAGGGCAAGGGGAACGACTGCTGCTCCACGCGAGGGCACCGCCGGGGAAAAATGTCGGATTCATTAGTACAATGTCATTTTACAAAATAATCCTTGTAGAATCTAAAACTGACTAAAACCGCCTCAAGATCTGGATCGGCCACTCCAGGTCATCGTCGGAGGAGATGCAGGCCGTCCAAGAGGGAAAGGGGTGCGACCTGCTGCTCCACGCGACGGCGCCGCCGGTTCCCGGTAATCCATGCCGGCGAGCGGCTGAACAGGGAGGCGAGGGAGGGGCGGGGGCCGCGGCATGCTTCCCCACGTGATGGCGCCGCCGGGTCCGGTGAATCCCTGCCAACAAGCGGCTGAACATGGAGGCGAGAGGGGGAAGCAACCTGATGGTCCACATGAGGGCGCCGACAAGTCTAGGGAATCCCTGCCGGCGAGCGGAGGTGAGGGACGATTGCTCTGAGCGGTGGAGGGGGGTCTTGAGCTCGGACCTTGCGTGCGTGAGGAGGGATGCTTCGCGTTGGATGGCTCGAGGAAGAAGAACTCCGGCCGGTGTTGTGGGATATCCGGCCAGCACCGGCGAGGTCGCCGCCCACGTGGACTGCAAAACGAGGTCGCGCGGTCGGAGATGTGCGAATGCGGTGTGAAGATAGTTGACTGCAGGGTGAAAGAAATTAGAGGACTGTTTTGTAAAATGACCACTTCCAGCACTTTTTCTGGACCGGAGGGAGTAGAACTCAATTGCCTTCGCTAGGAGAACGTATCAGCCAGGAGATTTACATGTATATATAAACGGTTATTTTGTATAAGTGCAACGTAGTTTGACACCAAGCTTATTTTTTTAAGAGAGACATGTGTGAAGATAATCAAATTAGCCACCCCATATTGGTAGAGTCTCTCTACAAAAATAAAACGTTTGGGAGAGTTTGTTACTAATAGATATAATGCAGTATATTCTAATTGGCTACGTTGATATACAGAAGTAGAAAGCTTCAAATTAAGTTCATCGGTAGAGGCTTTCTATAATCTAGACTAGGTATAAAACAATACAAGAACACGGTCAAATTATAGTCACCCCAGGCAGGCTAAGCGTACATGAGCGTGTATATACAAATGCTCAGCATACATCAATCTTGCTAAATAAAATTTCAAATCTGAAAATTGATACCAACCTTATAAAATGTACCATACAAAATATGAGGATACGAATTGTATAGAATTGCGCAAGGCTATACTGCTGACCACGTACATGAGCGTGCATATACAAATAGTAAAAGTACGTCTATATTGCTAATTAAAATTCAAAACACAAAATTTGATACTCAAATTTTGAAAACATTCCAAAATAATAGGACACTGTCCAAACATATTAGCACCAAGATATACAGCTGGCTACACGTACATGAGCGTGTATATAAAAATACTTTAAGCACATCTATATTGCTAATTAAAGTTTAAAATCTAAAAATTGATATCTAAATTTGAAAAACAGTACAAAATAGTAGGAGATGGTCTGAATATATACACACCAGGCTATACTGCCAACTACATATACATGAGCCTGTATATATGATACTTAAAATACATCTATATTGCTAATTAAAAAACACAGTCCTAATATATTCATGCCAGGCTACACTGATGGCTACACGTACATGAGTGTATACATACAAATAATTGAAATACATAAATATTGATAATTAAAATGTAAAATCTAAAAGATACCCAATTTTTAGAAACTGTATAAGATACTATGGCACGGCCGGCATATATAAGCAAGGCTGTACCGCCAGCTTCGTGTACATGAGCGTGTATATACAAAGACTCGAAGTACATCAATATTGGTAAATAAAATTTCGATATCTAAAAATTGATAGCCAAGTTTTGAACAAAATAACATGACATGATCCCAATATATTCAGGCAGGCTACAATGTGGGTTATGCGTACAAGACCGTTTATCTTCGGTGAAGTTGTAATATTTATTGCAAGATGTCTTTGGTGGTTACAAAATCATATCATATCTTATTGACATAATATGGATATACATGATTACAAATAATTAAACAAAAAAAGTTAACAAAATAGCTAATGAGTGAAGATGTTACGTTGATCCACATCATCTAAATTATTTTTGATAGTTAGATCTAAAATTTAAGGCTAGGATTTTCCGAAACATTATTATTTACGTAACCGCATATGTTGCGTTTGACACGTTACATATTTAATAGGCATGCAAAAAAAATTAAAGAGCCATATCCGTAGAAATTGGAGTCCTAACAGATACAGACTCTCCTACTTGATGCAACGTGCAAAGCAATCACTTCCAAAGAAAAAAAAAACGTGGAGTCCGTTCAGGAAAACAAATCGTACAGTAAATAGCTTGCCTAATCCATTAGAAAAAAAAAGACATATACTAAGAAACACCTTGCGAATAACTGAGTCTCTCAAGAAAAACAGCTACATACGGGCTAGCTTAGCTAGCTAGAAACGCTGAAATTTTGCTTTCACATGGGAATATTTGCTATGATTTAAATTTGTAACTTAATAAAATAGAAATGAACAATATAGATATGTGCATGGATGAGTACATAGAAATAACCAATATACATATCTATATTTTTAATTTAAGTATGAAACATAAATAAAATTTTGAAACTTGATTTACTAAATCATTTAGAGGACACCTGAAATATAATACTCTTTGAATATCTGTTATATAGTAAAAGAATCTTGAAGGGTTTTTTTCGGAACACCACATTAATCCACAAATGCTAAAAAAATATAAACCCATAATTATAATATTAACGCCTGAGATATAAAATAGTATGTACAAAAATATTTAGATACAAAAGCAAACTTATGTCAGATAAGCGCAATGTAGACACACATTTTTCTTAGAACAAGAGTACATGACTGATAAGTTTCGATAGATTTGAAATATGCGACTGTGAATTAACTCAAGGACACAAGTTATAAGTCACATAATTCAATTCCATGTTGTTTGATTTCATAGGGAACGTGCGAAAATACATGTTTAAAACCAAGTCCTTGCCATATACGGTTAAGAAAGCAGGGTGAGTGTGGAAAAAATCAAGAAGGAACTATATTAGTAGATTATACGAATACTGGAACACAGAAAGCGTTTACTTAAATCTTTTGTTTTCTAAAACCCTCTCATGAGGTCTGCATGTAGCTCCAAAAAACTCGATTGACCCATTAAAATTACTTGATAGGTAAGAAAAACAAAACATGTGTAAAAGAAAGACAGATTGGCCCCTAAAGAAGCAAAAGCTCCGTCAAAGTCCATCGGAGTTAGAATCAAATCTCCAAAGGTTAGAATAACCTTATAAATTTAAAAAAAACTGAAACAAAAGCTCACCTAAAAAGTGGGATCCTAAGATTATTGAAATCACGTTTTCCTCAGACATAAGCATGGTCAATAATATGGTGCCCATAAATATATAGTCTTCATATATTCTCTATATATCATGTCTGATCGATCAGAGTCTATTTTCAAAGGAACTTCCTAGGGGACTCTCAGATGGTAAAATGAATAGTAATATTTTTAGCTAACATATGACATTTATTAGCATAGATTTCACGAAGATGATTAATTTGTAAGTATGCATGTACCTCAAAAATCTTTGTTGATCCACTAACAATTAAGATAATGAAATATATTAGATTCCATATAAAAATAAAAGCTTGCTCTAAGCCGTCAAAGTTAAAATAAATTCTCTAAACAATAGAACCATATTATTATTGCATAAGATATATAACTAATTTATTTCTCATTCCCTATAAAAACATTATAGATGGTGGCCTCGCATTTGCGAGGGCCACCGTGCTAGTTGTTGAAATAATGGGCTAATTCTTTTGGTCCATCGTATTTTAGAATTTAGCTAAATTTTAAAGCTCACATACATGTCAGCCTATGTGAGTTTTAGTCTATGTTGGTGGCATAAAAGAGTGGCAAGAGTAGGTGCAAAGTTTAGTACCACATGAAAAGTTGATTAGATCAATTTATAAGGTGGGCTGTTTCACCACTCGTAAATGAGTCAGAATAGTAGTGGTACACACGAGCTCCTCCTCCTCGTCACTCACTCATCTCGACTCGACTCGTCACGACGCTCGCTCGCGTTGGCGAACGGGACAGCGGGTCCCCCAGAATAACTCGCCTTTACGATCCTACACCGAAGGGGGTGAATTAGGTTTTTATGAAGCGCTCTGGACGACTGCTCAAGATCTTCATCTGGGGTCGTCTACAGGACAAAACGGGTGGTTCCCTCGTACCGTCGTCTCTGTCCCCGCCTACTTCAACCCGTCTTCACCAAAATTATAATCAACAACGTTACCGCTGCATCAACAACTACTACACCTACAACAAGCGGAGGCTTATCCCCAAGATCCTTTATACATTTCTCGAGTTTGGTAATCCGGCCATGAAATCGGCCTTAGCCTTGTTAAGAGCTTCACATGCCATCATTTCCTTGAGCTCTTTGACCGTGTACCTGGTCTCATCCTCATCATCGATGAGAACCATCTCACTCTTAAGGCGGTAAAGTAATTAAAAAGAGTCTTTATTTTGATACCAATTGAAACGATAGAGATGATAACCTAGAGCGAGGGTGAATATGTTCTACAAAAAAAATTATAATTCTTTTGCAATTTTGAACTTTGCAGAAATTTAAGTGTGCCTAATGAAACAAGGTGAGTCAACCTAGATGGTGATACAAGGTACTTCAACAACGAAGGCTATCACAAAGGTAAATAGCACAAGTAAAGAGATCGGTTAGGAATAAAGGAAACACGCGGAGATGAAGATGTATTCTCATGTTCTCTTCCTTGGAGGAAGGTATGTCACATTGGAAGGTGTTGGATCTGACTATTTGTATGGCAAATAGGAGGTCTCTAACCACCTTCCAACAACACTTGCAAACTAAAACTCGCGTAGACACGTACTCGGAGGTAACATTGGTCTACACTTTAGCTCCTTTGTCATCATTGACTAAAATAAGAGGGTAAAATACTCTTACAACGGGCGAACACGATGTAGGAGGACAAAAGTAACACCACCATCTGATCCCCCTTTACCCCCTTTTGGTGGACTACCCCTTTGATTACCACCCCACAGTAACGAGAAACCCCCATTCATAGTAGTCAGGGATTAAATTTATAAATTGTCATTTGTATTAGCTAGGGACTGGATTTACCTAGGCACCCCTAGCAGTTGTGGATGATCCGATGAACTGATAAACTACTACCTTATTTCCTTGCATGTGTGTGATGTCGGTGTAGTATGCTAAGGTCACCACTAGAGAGAAGAGGTGACGACAATCGTTACCTAGATGCTACCAAACACCAACGTTGCATCTCCAAGGCCATTTGGGCTTGTCTGCAGTCAACCAATCACCAGGAGGTTTTTCGCGCTACAGATGCAACCAAAACCACCAAACGTAGTGCCAATTTTAGTTGGTGGCTCGTTTTGGACAAGCTAACACCCACATAGTCTGCCTCCATGGAGTGTAAAATTCGCCTAACCTACCAAACGTGTCCATAATGTTGATTGATCATGCATGGCGCGACAGAGTGGATGAAAGTTAGGACAACATCCCCAGGAGCTATTGACCGGTTGTGGGATGAAATTCTAATCTGCATAGGACTATTTCATTGGTCTACGTAAGAAACTATGCTAGGCCTGTTATGTTGTGATCCAAATTCATATTAAAGGAAGGCTAACTTTTGACGAGCTGAGCGAGGCCCGTTGCCGGAGGCTTGGTACACATCGATGTCACCGTCTATATATACTTCTTTTAATCCACCGGCTAGGGTTTATCAGATTATAAGATAACCCACGGCATTTGTAAACACTCCCGATATATTGAAATTTTGCTGGCTGGCATCCGTGGTTTTTAACCCCTTTAAGTTGGAGGGGGTTTCCATGTTAAAATCTTGTGTCTTCGGAGCGATTTCCTTTTATGTATTCTACTAACTACTCTAAAAGTCGGAATTGGGATACGAAAATTATCTTGAAAGACCCTACACGAAAAGAGCTATCATGTCCGGAGTTATGGCTTTTACCGGAAATGATGTAGGAAACAACCTATGGAACTGCATAGTTTGTCAGAACGAGATCATATTTGGCACATTCATGCGCCCTGGAATGGGAAGCAAGGCCCCGGGCGTGAATTTCTAATCCGACCCACAGGCCGGCAACAGTATTTTCAATTGCGGGGTGCCTAAACGGATTTTTTGTGAAGCAGCTACAAGGACGCATTTTAGTATTGCGCGAGACCTTCACGCAGTGATAGGAGACCTCCTGTGCACCACCTATCACATGTCATATGCGCGCGTTTGCATGCGGCTTCCAGCGGTGTCCCACCGAATCCACTGGAAACTTGCTGGATTTGAACTAGGGGTCAACTTTCCGTCGCTCCAGAAATTCTGGGAAAAATGTTTTTTAGGTCTACGGCGCATTATTTTATGTGCTAAATGTTGTCAATTTAGCGCGTTGTTAAACGGGTGCACCCGCGTGCCCGGTACGGTCATACCGCATGTCCTCGGGCCTTGTTTTCCCCAGATGGCAAACTGAACGAAGTCAGAAAATCCCGCGGAGCCGCGTGGCGTCATTTTATGTGTCCTAGTAATCACTCCAAAAGTCGTAATTGGGATACGACAATTATCTGTGGAGCTCCCGCGGAGCCGCACAGCCTCCCGGCCCTTGTCGGGCAGCACCAACTCCCCACACAGCCGCCCCGCCACGTGAGGGAATGTAGAAGATTAAAAATACAATTGCAAGTGGACCTATATTAATATATTTTACTATAATTGATATTATAAAATATTTTAGAAAAAATAAACTGAAAAAGAAAAAGAAAATTGTCTCGCTATGCCGACGGCTGCCCTCGGCATAGCCAGGGTGTGTATTAGGGTCCAGCCGGACCACTGCCACCAGAGCCAGCCGCGAAGACCTTCTGTGATATGGTGGCCGCGACTAAGAAGCCTCTATACGAGGGTGCGTCGATTTCTCAGCTCGATGCCATCTCTCAATGTCTACCCGACATGACCCAGTATTCCACCACTGGATGAGAACTGCTTTTGACATGTCACTTTATTAGATGATAATTAGGTGAGGACAATTTCGTTGCATTGTTGTAAACCTAATCTGTATGGGACAATTTCCTTGCTTTTAAAATTTGACTTTACTCTAGTTATATTCCACTTGGGGAATCTTGTTAAGGAATATAAGGATGATCATTAGCTCCATCAAACTAGAGGATCGGTAGATCAAAGTCGCAAAATCAACTCATCCATACAATTTGTCCAGGCCGCCAGCGGGCGCATCGGAGGCATGGCATTAGCGAACCCAATACAAACTCAAGATGCCTGGGGGGCGAATAGATCAAAGGCACAACAGTAATGTCATGTCACTTTATTAGATGATAATTAGGTGAGGACAATTTCGTTGCATTGTTGTAAACCTAATCTGTATGGGACAATTTCCTTGCTTTTAAAATTTGACTTTACTCTAGTTATATTCCACTTGGGGAATCTTGTTAAGGAATATAAGGATGATCATTAGCTCCATCAAACTACTAGTTGGAATGATCCATGATTGACTTTCTAAACGCGTTGAATATTCCGCTCGCCGCAAGATTGACCAATCAAAGTACGCTACAACACCTTACTTCTCCTCGATCAGACCATTGTCCTGTACTGATCCGAGCGGGGGGAGAAGAGCCAGCTCCTGACCACCGTAGGCGCTCCTCGCCTCGATATGAAATTATGTGGGAGCGGGAACCTGCTTTGGCCGAGGTTGTACAACAAGCGTGGGATCAAGTGAGACCCACCGGGGATCTTGGAACAGTTGCGGAATCAATGAAGGGAGTCATGCATAACTTGCGCAGATGGAGCAAGGAGAAGTTCGGCCATGTTATTACTGAGATAGAAAGCTTAAGGGCAGAGCTTGAATCATTGCAAATTGCCAACACGGATCGAGCTGCCATACGTGCAAAGATCGAACGAATGGATGAGCTACTATACCGTGAAGAAATGATGTGGCTGCAGCGATCCCGCATACAGTGGTTAAAAGAGGGTGATCGCAATACGAGTTACTTCCACCGAAAGGCGGTGTGGCGAGCTCGGAAAAATCAAATTAAAAAACTGAGAAAAGAAGATGGGACCTGGACTAGAGTGCCTAGTGAGATGGAGCGGATGGCCTCATCTTACTTTCAAGAAATCTTTACAAAGGATCCAACACTAGTGCCAGATGCAGCTGTAGAGAACATACAGGCTAAAGTGACTATTCAGATGAATGAGCACCTTTGTAAAGAGTTCACCGACATGGAAATTTCGGATGCTTTATTCCAGATTGGGCCATTGAAAGCGCCTGGACCAGATGGTTTTCCTGCACGCTTTTATCAGAGGAATTGGGGAGTCGTTAAGGAGGAGATCATCGCTGCTGTAAAAATGTTCTTTATGTCGGGTGCTATGCCTAACTATGTCAATGACACTGCCATTGTGCTTATACCAAAGGTGGCACAACCAGAGAATATTAAAGATTTTCGCCCCATTAGTCTTTGTAATGTGGTGTACAAGATTGTCTCTAAATGTCTGGTGAATAGGTTGAGGCCTCTGCTAGATGAGTTAATCTCAGAAAATCAGAGCGCTTTCATTCCTGGACGCATGATAACAGACAATGCAATCATCGCCTTCGAGTGTCTTCACTTTATCCAACATAATAGCAGTGTTCCTTATTGTGCATACAAGTTGGACTTATCAAAGGCGTATGATCGTGTCGATTGGGGTTTTCTGGAACAATCACTTCTCAAATGGGGCTTCTCTTCTATTTGGGTGACATGGATAATGGAGTGTGTGACTAGTGTGAAGTACTCGGTCAAATTTAATGGAAAATTATTGAAACAGTTTTCGCCTACACGTGGACTTCGTCAAGGTGACCCATTGTCCCCTTTTCTTTTTCTATTTGTCGCTGATGCATTATCTGGTTTACTACACAAGGCGACTCAAGATAATATATTGGAACCGGTGAAAATATGCCGGAGATCCCCTGGAATATCCCATCTCTTATTTGCGGATGATACTATGCTTTTTTTCAAAGCTAATGCAGACCAAGCAACTGTGGTGAAGAATGTTATGAACACTTATGCGGAGGCAACCGGACAACATTTGAACCCGGGGAAGTGTTCCATCTTCTTTTCAGAGGTGTGTGCTGCTGATCTAGTTCTTGAAGTTAAACATATACTGGAAGTATCGCAAGAGGTGTTTGAGACTAAATACCTAGGACTGCCCGTACCGGAAGGTCGTATGCACAAAGGTCGATTTGAGTCCTTGCAAGCTAGCTTGTTGAAAAGACTGATTGATTGGGCAGAAAAGTACATGTCCACGGGGGCCAAGGAGGTCTTGATCAAAGCGGTGGCTCAGGCCATCCCAACATATATAATGAGTGTCTTCAAACTTCCTGCCTCTGTATGTGATGAAATGACTAAGCTGGTGCGCCAGTACTGGTGGGGTGTGGAGAATGGTAAGAGAAAAATGGCGTGGTTAGCCTGGGATAAAATGATCTTGCCAAAAACCCATGGTGGTATGGGTTTTAGAGATATGCGACTATTTAACCAGGCTCTTCTAGCTAAACAGGCATGGAGGTTGATTGATAAACCAGAAAGTTTATGTGCAAGACTGCTTCAAGCGAAGTACTTTCCTAATGGAAACCTCCTAGACACAGTTTTTACTGGAAATTCATCAGCTGTTTGGAAAGGAATTGAGTATGGACTCGAATTGTTAAAGAAGGGTGTGATCTGGCGTGTGGGAAATGGGAGGAAAATTAGAGCTTGGAGGGATCCATGGATCCCCAAAGGACCTACATTCAGACCAATTACTGTAAAAGGAGAATGTCGATATAATAGAGTTTCTGACTTCCTAGATATACATGGTGCATGGAATACTACACGGCTGAATGAATATTTTAGAACCGTGGATGTTGAAGCCATACTGAAAATTCGGACTTCACCAAGAGCGCAAGAGGACTTTGTCGCCTGGCAGCCAGAAAAATCTGGGAATTTTACAGTACGTAGTGCTTATCACCTAGCAATTTCAAACCATGTTGAGCATACTGCCGGAGGAGCTACAAGTTCCAGACCAGATGGAAAGAGACCGATTTGGAACTTGATATGGAAGTCGCCAATGCCACAGAAGATGAAAATCTTTGCATGGAAGGTAGTCACTGGTGCATTGGCTACACGAGGAAATATGAAGTGGAGGCATTTAGAAACGATTGGTACATGCCGTCTATGTGGCATCACTGATGAGGACTCGTTTCATGCTCTGATTACATGTCCGTCAGCCACTAAAGTATGGGACTGTATGCGCGATGTTTGGTCATTACCGCGAAATGAAGAAATTAAAAACTCTGGCCAGGAATGGTTGTTTGATCTACTTAGCTCGGTCTCAGAAGAAGTAAGGAATATGATCATCATGCTTACATGGAGGATCTGGCAGTTGCGCAATGATCTGATCCATGACAAAGGAATTCCACCAACTGAAGTAACAAAACGATATCTGACTAGCTATTTTGGATCACTATTCCAAATCCGACAACAGTCGGTAACAGAAATAGTCAAAGGAAAGAGGCCATGTGTGACTTCGGTACAGCCCAGTGTTGCCCCCCCACGGTCTATGAGCCCTCCTTGGCCAAAGCCCATCCCTGGCTGGAATGCTTTATCAGTTGATGGTTCTTTTGATGAGGAAGGAAGGGCTGGTACAGGTATGGTACTGAGAGACTCAAATGGGTCAGTTATCTTCTCAGCTCACCGTTGCCTGCAACATTGCAATGATGCCATGGAAGCGGAAGTAAGTGCGGTGATGGAGGGTTTAGCTCTAGCTCATATGTGGTCGGAGGAACCAATTATCATTCAAACTGATTGTGCATTGGTGGTGTCGGCTGTGAGAGAGGATAACCGCAACAAATCAGTGTATGGTCATCTTCTCGAGGAAGTTAAGAGGTTGATTAGTCTTCGTGAAGCAAGTTGCGTCAAGATTACTCGAGATCAAAATAGGGTTGCTCATGGTTTAGCAAATTTTGGTAGAACTGGAGGAAGTACTGACTGTTGGGTACGTCATACTCCAGATACTATATCACACCTAGTGCTAACTGATTGTAATTCTGTGGTAAAGTAATAAAATCTCGAGTATTCTTCACAAAAAAAAAAAACTAGAGAGGGCGTGTTCTTGTGGATGAGAACTGCTTTTGACATGTCACTTTATTAGATGATAATTAGGTGAGGACAATTTCGTTGCATTGTTGTAAACCTAATCTGTATGGGACAATTTCCTTGCTTTTAAAATTTGACTTTACTCTAGTTATATTCCACTTGGGGAATCTTGTTAAGGAATATAAGGATGATCATTAGCTCCATCAAACTACTAGTTGGAATGATCCATGATTGACTTTCTAAACGCGTTGAATATTCCGCTCGCCGCAAGATTGACCAATCAAAGTACGCCTGAAATAATCAAACATATACGCCGGACCAGCAGCTTCGTCCAGATTCGTTGTCGCTATGACGATTCCATGCATGTGATTAATTAGCGGTATCCAACGGCTGCTGAAGGTACTAAACCGAACGCTCCATAATTTAAACCTTTGTGACGTGCTGAATAATCCGCCAGCTAGCCGCGCCGGCCGCGCGCATGATTAGGTCAGTCGGTGCTGGAGATGACTCATCCACGTACCCAACCCACGCAACCTCGTCCAGTTCGTCGAGCTTCGTATATCTTGTTGTACGTGCAGTTGGTCGATCCTTGGCAGTTTCGCTGACTTCGCCGTTTCTCGATCGAACAGGACTTTCGATGCTCGGTGGTGACAGGTTTAATAATCAAACAGACAGATAGGATTCATGACAGGTGCAAGGAAGATATTATCTTTCTTTGATGAATTCCCACGCGGACAAAAATGAATCAAAGAATGGGGTTATACAAAGCTAGTACTCTACAATCGATCAATTCTTCGTCGGCCTCCAAAAGGAGATCCTCATCCAATCCAAGATATATCTACTGAAGAACTAGCTAACTCGTCGCCGCGCGTCATGGCTGCTCATACGACCTCGTAGATGACGACCTGCGCGGTGTCGAAGCCGAACCGGCCGGGCTGCACGCCGGCGCCAAACCCTGCTGTTGGCGTCGCGGCGAAGGGCCGGAAGGCAGCGGCGGCCGCCGCCTCGTGGTCGAAGCCGGCGGCCTTCCGATCCGTCGAGGCGCCCGCGGCCGATGAGGAGGAGGTGGCGGACTGCGGCGGCTTGTAGTACATGCGCGCCGTCTGCGGGCAGTGGGAGTGGAACCTGGCGGCGATGCGCACGCCCATGTCCAGCATCTCCACGTACCGGGCCGCCATCGATCGATCGGTCCCTGCTGAGGGAGCAAGGAGGCGCGGCCGCGGAGGGAGGGAGGAGCAGTGGCTTTTGAGGTTTGAGCTCGATCCGGCTGTGGAATGAATGATGCGTGTGCTGCTGGTTGGCACGGTGATCACGGCAGAGGTTATATGGAGTAGCTGGTAAACGGCGCGGCGCATGTCGTGGCGTGTGGTGTGTTTCGCGTGGCTTTCGTTTCAAGCTAGTTCTGCGGTGGAAGATGACTTTAAACGTGTCCCCTTCACTTTCGGACGGGGTTTCGGCAGCGGTTCCGTTGGGAAAGTTATAATAACGGACTAACGGCGCCATGCGGTTTGACGACGCACGCACGGAGATCACGCCGTGTCCCGAAGACCACGTAAAAGGAGCGTGGCCGCGACGCACCTACCCACGGCTCGATCGGTGGCTCGGTGCGGTGCGGTGTGGACTGCGCTGCGGACCGGACCGTTTGACCGTTTCCTTCCTTCTGGAGTAGTGTGCCAGAGCAATTCGCAAAAAAAAAAAAAAATACCATGTCAGAGCATCTCACGTAGATATACCTAGAAAATTATATCCACACTCTCAGTTTTCTATTAATTGACTTTAATTTAATATAGCATTTAAGTGTTGGCATTGTCTACCGTCTTCACCATCATTGTCAATATTGACCAGGAAGACAATACCACGTACTTTACTACATTTGTTATCTATATAATAAATGTAAAATGGTATGGTTGATAAAAAAACATTCAGTTTATTTAATTATGCTTTTATCTTTATTGTGTAGCAACACACATGTATTAAGCTAGTTATTATAGGTTCACTAGAAACTGAGGCTTTGCATAATTCATTTTTGAAGCGACATGTAAGCGACTGGTGGTACTTAACACCAATGTGTTTCCTAATTTCGTTGCAAAATGTGTTCTAGCCATTCTTTTAATTTTAACATGACCCATTGCTTCATAACAAACCTCATTTATTTTTGTAGCTTGGTGTCAGTGACATCTCACGCTCGTCATCCACAACTGTTGATTTCTTCTCACTACGGGAACCCGCCGACGTGCCGACGGCCAGAATCTGTGCCGACGGCCGCCGTCGGCACAGCCTCGCTCGCCGTCAGCCCAGCAAAGTAGCCGTCGGCACAGCTTGGCCGTCGGCACAGAACCACCAGAGCCGACGGCCGCCGTCGGCACAATTTGGCCGTCGGCACAAACCAAGTCTGTGCCGACGGCACGCAGCCTAGCCGTCGGCACATGGACATATGGTGGGGCCGCAGAGAGCCACCGACAACGGCGTCAGCAGGTGGCAAACGGCGTGATGTGGGCCGACGGCCAGGCCGTCGGCACAGATTCCCGCCAAATTTTCCTCCCTCCCGCCATTTTTTCGCGCCACTTTCCTATGTAGGCCGACGGCCAGGCCGTCGGCACAGGTTCCCGCCATTTTTCTCCCTCCTTCCCTCCCGCCATTCTTCTCGCGCCCATTCTCTCCCGCCAATTATTCCCGCCGTTTCAGCCCTCGTCGTCCTATATATAGCCTTGTTTTCTCAACACTAACATCAGCAGCAACATTTCTCTCCTCATCAACTCTCTCATCCAAAAACACCACAGAATCCTCTGAGCTCAGCTGCCGTCGAGATGGCTCCTCGTCGCCGTAGCAACACGGGCTTCATCGGCGTTCGCCGCGGGCTGCGGGCCATTTCGCGTCCGAAATCTCCGCCGGTGGTGTGCGTGTGTGGCTCGGCACCTTCTACACGAAGGAGGCTTGGAGGTTTGGCCGGTCGCGCCACGAATTGAACTTCCCGGAGGTCAGGTCTCGACGGAAGCCGAGAGTCTCTCTACGAGCCGCTACTTCGCTCGAGGGTGAAGCGCAGCGGTTCAGAGATGGCCAGCGGCGGATTGATACCACCGAGGCGGACGAGCAGTTCATGGCACGGTGGCGCAGAGACCATCCCGGAGACGCCGCGGCAACGGAGGGAGCGGCGACAGAGAGAGAGAGGGCGGAAAGCGGCAGAGGAGGGCCGAATATGACGCGGAGTACGCCAAAGGAGAGGCGTCGACATGGGGGAAAATGATGAACGGTGGTTTTCGTACCTCTCAAGTACCGCTTCAGAGGACACCCCTAGCGAGGACGAAGATTTCGAGAACTGATTAGTATGTGTGTGTGTCGAGTCCGTGTGTCTAACGGGTCATGTGTCGACCAGTGTTAAGTGCTTTGTTCATGTGTGGCTTTAGTTTTTTAAGTGTTTTGGTTTGTGTGTTAGTAGTGTACTTTTTAAGTGCTTTGCTTCGTGTGTGGGTGTAGTTCTTTAAGTGCTTTGGTTTGTGTGTGGTCTAGTTCTTTAAGTGTTTTGGTTTGTGTGTGGGTCTAGTTATTTAAGTGCTTTGTAACGTGTGTGGGTCTCAAGTTCTTAAGTGTATCATTATTGTGTGTCGTCGAAATCGAGCATCGGAGGGTGGGAATGGTCGCAAAACTCAGGCAGATTATAGACTATAGGGGTAGATCTGCGGGGTCCCCGCCCTAGGGTTTCCGAAGATACAGAGCAAACGGAGCCAAAAAATCGAGCGGAGCCGCGTGGCGTCATTTTATGTGTCCTAGCAACCACTGCAAAAGACGGAACTGGGATACGGCAATTATCTTGGAGAACCTTTCACGAACAGGGCTATCTCGTCCGGAGTTCTATGGCTTTTAGGGGAAATGAGTAGGAAACGGCCCGTTTCACCACATAGTTTGTCGGAACGAGGCCATATTTGGCACGTGCGTGGGCCTTAGGATGGGAAGCAAGGCCCGGTCGCGGATTTCCAATCCGAACCACGGGCGACGGTTTTTCCATTTTCGGTGCCAAGGGCTTTTTGTGAAGCGCTACATGGTGCGCATTTCGTATCGCGCGGGACCTCCGCGCAGCGGTAGGATACCTCCTACGCACCACCTATCACATTCCATATGCGCGTGGTAGCCATTTGGGAATCCCACCCGCTGCGGTGCCCCGCCGAATCTGAAACCGACCGGATTTGAATCGCGACACTTTCCTTCGCTCAATAAATGGAGGGAAAAATGGTTTTAGGTCCATGACGCGTCATTTTATGTGCTAAATGTTTTCCGTTTCGCGCGTTGGACGGTGCAACGCGCGCCCGGTACGGTACGCATGTCCCGGCGCGTTTTTGCGTTGGCGAAGCAAACGGAGCCAAAAATCGAGCGGAGCCGTGGCGTCATTTTATGTGTCCTAGCAACCACTGCAAAAGACGGAACTGGGATACGGCAATTATCTTGGAGAACCTTTGGCTATCTCGTCAGAGTTCTATGGCTTTTAGGGGAAATGAGTAGGAAACGGCCCGTTTCACCACATAGTTTGTCGGAACGAGGCCATATTTGGCACGTGCGTGGGCCTTAGGATGGGAAGCAAGGCCCCGTCGCGGATTTCCAATCCGAACCACGGGCGACGGTTTTTCCATTTTCGGTGCCGGAAGGGCTTTTGCAGCTACATGGTGCGCATTTCAGTATCGCGCGGACCTCCGCGCAGCGGTAGGATACCTCCTACGCACCACCTATCACATGCCATATGCGCGCGGTAGCCATTTGGGAATCCCACCCGCTCTGCGGTGCCCCGCCGAATCCAAACGACCGGATTTGAACTGGGCGACACTTTCCTTCGCTCAATAAATGGAGGGAAAAATGGTTTTAGGTCCATGACGCGTCATTTTATGTGCTAAATGTTTTCCGTTTCGCGGGGGGGGCAACGCGCCCGCACGGCCATACCGCATGTCCCGCGGCCCCGTTTTGGCGAAGCAAACGGAGCCAAAAATCGAGCGGAGCCGCGTGGCGTCATTTATGTGTCCTAGCAACCACTGCAAAAGACGGAACTGGGATACGGCAATTATCTTGGAGAACCTTTCACGAACAGGCTATCTCGTCCGGAGTTCTATGGCTTTTAGGGGAAATGAGTAAACGGCCCGTTTCACCACATAGTTTGTCGGAACGAGGCCATATTTGGCACGTGCGTGGGCCTTAGGATGGGAAGCAAGGCCCCGGTCGCGGATTTCCAATCCGAACCACCGCGACGGTTTTTCCATTTTCGGGGTGCGGAAGGGCTTTTTTGTGAAGCGCTACATGGTGCGCATTTCAGATCGCGGGGACCTCCGCAGCGGTAGGATACCTCCTACGCACCACCTATCACATGCCATATGCGCGCGGTAGCCATTTGGGAATCCCACCCGCTTCTGCGGTGCCCCAATCCGGAAACTGACCGGATTTGAACTGGGCGACACTTTCCTTCGCTCAATAAATGGAGGGAAAAATGGTTTTAGGTCCATGACGCGTCATTTTATGTGCTAAATGTTTTCCGTTGGCGGACGGAACGCGCGCCGTACGGCCATACCGCATGTCCCGCGGCCCCGTTTTGCGCAGTTGGCGAAGCAAACGGAGCCAAAAATCGAGGAGCCGCGTGGCGTCATTTTATGTGTCCTAGCAACCACCGCAAAACTGGGATACGGCAATTATCTTGGAGAACCTTTCACGAACAGGGCTATCTCGTCCGAGTTCTATGGCTTTTAGGGGAAATGAGTAGGAAACGGCCCGTTTCACCACATAGTTTGTCGGAACGAGGCCATATTTGCACGTGCGTGGGCCTTAGGATGGGAAGCAAGGCCCCTGTCGCGGATTTCCAATCCGAACCACGGGCGACGGTTTTCCATTTTCGGGTGCCGGAAGGGCTTTTTTTGTGCAGCTACATGGTGCGCATTTCAGTATCGCGCGGGACCTCCGCGCAGCGGGAGGACCTCCTACGCACCACCTATCACATGCCATATGCGCGCGGTAGCCATTTGGGAATCCCACCCGCTTCTGCGGTGCCGCCGAATCCTGAAACCGGATTTGAACTGGCACTTTCCTTCGCTCAATAAATGGAGGGAAAAATGGTTTTAGGTCCATGACGCGTCATTTTATAAATGCTAAATGTTTTCCGTTGCGGACGGGTGCAACCGCGCGCCGTGGGCCATACCATGTCCCGGGCCCGTTTTGCGCAGTTGGCGAAGCAAACGGAGCCAAAAATCGAGCGGAGCCGCGTGGCGTCATTTTATGTGTCCTAGCAACCACTAAAAGACGGAACGGGATACGGCAATTATCTTGGAGAACCTTTCACGAACAGGGCTATCTCGTCCAGTTCTATGGCTTTTAGGGGAAATGAGTAGGAAACGGCCCGTTTCACCACATAGTTTGTCGGAACGAGGCCATATTTGGCACGTGCGTGGGCCTTAGGATGGGAAGCAAGGCCCGGTCGCGGATTTCCAATCCGAACCACGCGACGGTTTTTCCATTTTCGGGTGCCGAAGGGCTTTTTTTGTGAAGCAGCTACATGGTGCGCATTTCGTATCGCGGGACCTCAGCGGTAGGATACCTCCTACGCACCACCTATCACATGCCATATGCGCGTAGCCATTTGGGAATCCCACCCGCTTCTGCGGTGCCCGGAAACTGACCGGATTTGAACTGGGGCGACACTTTCCTTCGCTCAATAAATGGAGGGAAAAATGGTTTTAGGTCCATGACGCGTCATTTTATGTGCTAAATGTTTCCCGTTTCGCGCGTTGGCGGACGGGTGCAACCGCGCGCCCGGTACGGCCATACCGCATGTCCGGCGGCCCGTTTTGCGCAGTTGGCGAAGCAAACGGAGCCAAAAATCGAGCGGAGCCGCGTGGCGTCATTTTATGTGTCCTAGCAACCACTGCAAAAGAACTGGGATACGGCAATTATCTTGGAGAACCCTTCACGAACAGGGCTATCTCGTCCGGAGTTCTATGGCTTTTAGGGGAAATGAGTAGGAAACGGCCCGTTTCACCACATAGTTTGTCGGAACGAGGCCATATTTGCACGTGCGTGGGCCTTAGGATGGGAAGCAAGGCCCCGGTCGCGGATTTCCAATCCGAACCACGGGCGACGGTTTTTCCATTTTCGGGGTGGAAGGGCTTTTTTGTGAAGCAGCTACATGGTGCGCATTTCAGTATCGCGCGGGACCTCCGCGCAGCGGTAGGATACCTCCTACGCACCACCTATCACATGCCATATGCGCGGTAGCCATTTGGGAATCCCACCCGCTTCTGCGGTGCCGAATCCGTTGAAACCGACCGGATTTGAACGGGCGACACTTTCCTTCGCTCAATAAATGGAGGGAAAATGGTTTTAGGTCCATGACGCGACATTTTATGTGCTAAATGTTTCCGTTTCGCGCGTTGGCGGGTGCAACCGCGCGCCGCACGGCCATACCGCATGTCCCGCGGTTTTTGCGCGAAGCAAACGGAGCCAAAAATCGAGCGGAGCCGCGTGGCGTCATTTTATGTGTCCTAGCAACCACTGCAAAAGACGGAACTGGGATACGGCAATTATCTTGGAGAACCCTTCACGAACAGGGCTATCTCGTCCGGAGTTCTATGGCTTTTAGGGAAATGAGTAGGAAACGGCCCGTTTCACCACATAGTTTGTCGGAACGAGGCCATATTTGGCACGTGCGTGGGCCTTAGGATGGGAAGCAAGGCCCCGGTCGCGGATTTCCAATCCGAACCACGGGCGACGGTTTTTCCATTTTCGGTGCCGGAAGGGCTTTTTTTGTGAACCAGCTACATGGTGCGCATTTCAATATCGCGCGGGACCTCCGCGCAGCGGTAGGATACCTCCTACGCACCACCTATCACATGCCATATGCGCGCGGAAGCCATTTGGGAATCCCACCCGCTTCTGCGGTGCCCCGCCGAATCCTGGAAACGGATTTGAACTGGGCGCACTTTCCTTCGCTCAATAAATGGGAAAATGGTTTTAGGTCCATGACGCCACATTTTATGTGCTAAATGTTTCCCGCGTTCGGTTGGCAACCCGCGCCGGTACGGCCATACCGCATGTCCCGGCGGCCCCGTTTTGCACAGTTGGCGAAGTAAACGAAGTCATATGGGCTGATAGTTGTTATCACATGTACCGTAACCAAGATCAAATAGAGGCATATGCCCACCAGGGGAGCCCCGGTGGGATGTAGTCAAAGGGGTAGATCGCGCGGTCAACAAAATTAGGTTTTCGTCAGAAATCGAGCATTCAAAGGTCGGAATGGCCCCAAAATGAAAATAAAAAAATGCCTATAGATTTTCAGTTCCCAGATTCTATATTTTATTTGACTGTAGTCCTGTAGAGAAAAAAATATCAGAAAAGATTAAAAGAAAAAAAATGAAAAATAACCGCGTGGCGTCATTTTATGTGTCCTAGCAACCACCGCGTGGCTTTTTTACTTGATTTTAGTCCTGAATAGAAATAAAAATAAAAAAAAAAAAATGTGCTTTTTTACTTGATTTTAGTCCTGAATAGAAATAAAAATAAAAAAAAAAAAAAAAAATGTGCCGACGGCCTAGCCGTCGGCACAGGTAGGGTTGGTTAACTTTTGGTCGGGCCGACCGAGCACGCACGCAGCTGACCCCGTGCCCTCAGCCGCCACCCTCAGCTCCTCCACCCCGCGCGCCCCCGACCCCTTGCCCGCCGGCCTCCTCACCGTCGCCGCCGTCCCCTCCTCCTCACCGTCCGCCGCCCCTCTTCTCCCCGAGGCCCGCCGCTCTCCTCACCGCGCCGCCCTCCCAACCCCGCGCGCCACAGCCCTCCCCCAACCTCGCGCGCCGCCGTCGCCTCCTCCAACCTCGCGCGCCACCGCTGCCTGCCCCAACCCCGCGCGTCGCCGCCTCCTCCAACCCCGCGCGCCGTCGCCGCCTCCCCCAACCTCGCGCCCGTGCCTCCCCTCGCCGCCGCGCCGCCGGCTGCTGCTCGTCGGCCGTGCCTGCTCCGCCCTGCCGCGCCCGCGCCTCCCGGATCCGCCCCTGCCTCACCAGTAGGTATTTGATGCCGACCACCGCTTTTCTTCTGCTGCTATTTTGAAACGACGAGAGATTGTTTCTGCTGCTGGTTTGCTTGCTTTCATGTGTGCTTTGCTGCCGCCGATGCGTGGCATATAATTAGTGTAGGTCGACACAACAATAGCTAGCTGTTTGGCTGCTGCTTTGTTGATTGTTAGCTGCAATGTTTCTTCCTTCTATTAAAAAAGGCTAAACAGTATTTCTAAAGCTATGGTGCGGGTTGGAACATCTAAGAAATTGCATAGTTGTTGGTTTGTGAGTATATATGTCGTTGCTGCCCTATTTTGCTCTGAATTAAATTCATGCCCACGATGATAATAATTGTCATTTTTATTACTACTATCTACTTCAAAGTGCATGAATTTAATCCATGACCTGTGAGCATGTGCATGTGAATGATCTTTGATTGTGGGTGAATTAACGCTATTATTTAGGACATTTCTAGCATTTTTATCTAAATTTACCCTATGACAATGGTGCAAGTAAAGTTTTTGCCTCTAAAATTTTAATGATTGGACAATTGGCGCTCATCGAGTAGTCACAATTTTTTGTTTAAGTCAACATTTTTTGCATTTTCGCAGCAACGCGCGGGTGTTGTGCTAGTAGAAAATAGTAATAGAAATGGAAAATAGCAAATAGAAATAGAAAATGGAAAATAGAAAATAGAAATAGAAATGGAAAATAGCAAATAGAAATAGAAATATGATTTTAACAATTTGAATATGTTGTTGTCTAAACTAGGCCGATGGCGTGACGACCCCGGGTCCCTGCTGCTTGACGCGATTCGAGACGGTCGCCGACATCGCCGAGGGTGAGCTAAAACTCCACCTCCTCCATATTTTTACATCACTAGATTCATTTTTCAAGTAAAGTTGCGTAACCTAGGAGTCACTTCCCGTCCGCGAGCGTTACGCGGATAAATATGCATTAGTGGTCGGCATATTTTCAACCGTAACGCTTGCGGCATTTACGGGACAGTCGGCGGATGCGTAGTTGTCTACGTTTTCCATGTTCTACTCCGGTCCGAGTCAGGATTTCGGCGGCGCCTCCCCGTTGTTCTCCGGATGCACATCCTCTCGGTTTTTGCCGAGACGTGTATCGGGAGAGCAGCGGGGAGGTGCTGCCGAAATTCTGACTTGGACCGGGGTAGAGCATGGAGAAAGCCAACTACGGATCCGGCGGCTGCTAGGAGCCCACCTAGTAGAGATGTAGGTTGATGCATGCGTTTCGCCCGGTAAAATAAATAAAAATATGATGCATTTAATTTCATGGTACTATTTGTTGTTTGTCTCCCAATCAAGCAGAGGATGGCTGATAATGGGTGGATGTACAGTGGCCGTGCTAGTTCGACTGAAATGACAGAAGAGTGGGTATGGAAGACCAATTTATTAGTGAAGGAGTTAGCGCGTGGTTCAAAGTCAGGCGTTCGTCCAAGTTGCCCTTGCGCTCGTTGCAAGAGGCGTCATCGTCACGGAAAGGATGATATGACTAAACATCTTTGGTTGAATGGGTATATGCCTGATTACGTCACGTGTGTCGACTTTGCTCAGTACGAACGTGACAGAGGTGAGGTGATGAGGCAGCGAATCGATGGCAATGAGGACGATGGGATTAGATACTTGCTAGATGATCTCCACGATGCCTACATGCCAGAATCGCCAGAACAGGAGGAACCGCCAGAACCGGAGGGACCGCCAGAACCGGAGGAACCGCCAGAACCGGAGGAACCCGAGCCTACCGCAAAGGCCTTCTATGATATGATGGCTGCGGCTAAGAGGCCTCTATACGAGGGTGCAAAAATTTCTCAGCTCGATGCCATCGCGCAAGTACTAGCCGACAAGGCCCAGTTCGACAGCACCCGTGCATGCTTTGAAAAAAATCTGGTAACAGTTGGTAACATGTTGCCCGAAGGCCATTGTCTGCCTAAAACCATGTATGCAGCAAAGAAAATGTTGAAAGCGCTCAGCATGGATTATGTGAAGTATGATTGTTGTCCCAAAAACTGTCTTTTGTTTTGGAAAGAGTTTGCGGATGACAAATATTGTAGCAAGTGTGGGTCCTCTAGGTATCATGAGATAACCAGAGCTAATGGTGAGAAGGTGCAGACAAAAGTCGCCGTGAAGATTCTTCGTTATCTCCCGTTCATAAAAAGAATCCAACGGCTTTACATGTCCGAGGAGTCAGCCAAACAGATGACGTGGCATAAGAACGGGAAGAGATTCAAGGACGAGGAGGGACGACTAAACATGGGGCACCCATCTGATGGTAAAGCATGGCAGAACTTCGATGCAAAACACCCCGATAAGGCAAATGATGCTCGGAATGTCAGAATTGCGATAGCAACCGATGGATTCAATCCATATGGTATGTCAGCATCCGCGTACAGCTGTTGGCCCGTGTTTGTTATTCCGCTCAATCTCCCTCCCGGAGTCCTTATGCAAAGGAAGACCATATTCCTGTCGATGATCATTCCAGGGCCTGATTACCCGGGGAAGAATTTGAGTGTATTCATGCAACCGCTTGTGGATGATTTGCACCACTCTTGGCACCATGGGACCTTGACATACGACCGAGCAACGAAGACAAACTTTGTCATGAAAGTTTGGTTCCAATATTCCATGCACGACCTACCTGGGTACGCTCTATTTTGCGGGCATTGTACAGCTGGTAGGTTTCCATGCCCAGTGTGCAGGCACCGATTGGAGTTCATTTGGCTGAATGCGGGTCGCAAATATGTCGCATTTGACAAACATCGAAAGTACCTCAAAAGAGGGCATCGGTTCAGAGGAGACAAAAAGAACTTCACAAAGGGCAAAGTTGTGCGTGAAGAAGAAACGATACCAAAGTTCAATGGTGAAACTGTTGATGGTGAGCTACGTGCTCTCCAGCGTAGTAAAGAACCCGGCAAAACATATGTGGGATATGGTGAGACACACAACTGGACTCACGTGCCAGGCTTAACGCAGCTCGAGTATTACAAGGATCTCGAACTTCCCCATAACATCGATATGATGCACACCGAAAAGAATGTGGGGGAGTCCGTTTTTAACACCGTCCTGAACATTCCTGACAAGACAAAGGATAATGTCAAGGCTAGAGTCGATGTTGAGAATCTGTGTGACAGGCAAAGACTACACATGCATCCTCCTGAGGGCAATAGAAAAAATTGGGTCAAGCCGCATGCCAACTACGTGCTTGATAGTCTCCAGAAGAAGGAGGCAATGATGTGGCTGAAATACGCCGTTATGTTCCCAGATGGCTATTGTTCGAATATGAGTAAGGGAGTCAATCTTACAACAGGAAAAGTAAACGGGCTCAAGAGTCACGACTATCATATATGGATTGAGCGACTGATGCCGGTGATGGTTCGAGGGTATCTCCCCGAGCATGTCTGGCGAGTGCTTGCGGAGTTGAGCCATTTCTTCCGCACGGTCTGTGCTAAGCAGATATGTGAGTCGGTGATTGCGAAGTTGCATGATCAAGTGCCGGAGTTGTTATGCAAGTTAGAGATGATCTTTCCACCAGGTTTCTTTACTCCGATGTTACATCTCATTGTGCATCTTGCGAACGAGGCACTCTTGGGTGGACCGGTGCAGTATCGTTGGCAGTTTTGTATTGAGAGAGAGTTCAAGTATATTCGAAACAAATGTGGCAACAAAAATAAGATTGAAGCATGCATAGCTGAGGCAACTATCCTCCGGGAGATGGCAGACGCCACGACAACGTACTATGCGGATGATGTTCCCACTATGCATAACCCGATATCTCGGTACAATATCGACGAGCCCAAGCATGACCCCAAGCTCCTCCTCTTCAAATGTCACGGTGGCAAGGCTGGTGCCTCTAAAAAGGGCATCTTGACAAAGGAAGAGAAAGATTGCATAATGTTTTATGTGGTTACGAACATGCAAGAAGTGCTCAAATTCATAAGGTAAAATGGTGAACAAATTACTTTGCAATTAGTAACTCGATTTTGGTCTAATACGTTTTTTCTCCCTTTTAGCCAATACAAGGATGAATATTGGACGAGATCGACGGATCCCTCTGATGCGGAGATGGAGATTCTTTTGAAAGAGAGTCGTCCCGGAAAGAAAAAATTCCTGGATTGGTTCTACGAAAAAGTAATTTCTAACAAGTCCCTTTTAGCCAATACTTTTGCAATCCGTGACTTGTCCCTCTTATTACACGTAACTAATGCAAAGAAACAATTTGAACTGAATTTGTAGGGAGGTGATCCCAACGTTGAGATGACGGATGAGCTGAGATGTGTTTCCCAGGGTTGCAACCGTAGAATCTCAATGTATGAGAAGTACGATGTGAATGGGTATCGCTTCCATACAGAGTATCACCAGAAGAATCGGCCTAACCCAAAAACTATAAATACTGGGGTCTTCACCAAAGGATCCGATGACATAGAATACTACGGAAGGTTAGAGAATGTATACGAGCTGACATTCAATAGGACAAACATACAACTCAATCTTGTTGTGTTCAAATGCCACTGGTTCGACCCACAAGTTGGACAGAGAAGCACTCCTTCCATTGGGTTAGTTGAAGTTAGGCCTTCAACCTGCTATCTTTGTTGTGGCTCACCAAGCCAAGCAAGTTTATTATTTGCCCTACCCATGTCAAAAGGAGTACCTCAAAGGCTGGGAAGTCGTGTTCAAGGTATCACCACATGGTAAGCTACCCATGCCCTCCGACGAGGATTACAACAACATTGACCCTGTAACATACGAGGGAATTTTTTATCAAGAGCAAGAGAACTTTGGGGATTTCGAAATAGAAATTGGTCTTGAGGACCTCGAGAACGAGGCACATCTTCATGGTGAAACAGTGGTGGACCTAAAGGACATACAAATGCTCACCAAGTTACATGAGGGCAATGGGTTCAATGATGAGCCTCCACCGGACATTCCCACCCAACCTCATTACTCACATGATACTGATAGTGATAGTGAAAATGAGAACCCAATGCCTCATTATGATAGTGATGATTCGAGGTGAGGGTCCTTTATGCCTTTATGCTTAGTATCTATTTTTCCATATGCTTCTTATGCTTAGTATTTATTTTTCAATATGCTTCTTATGCTTAGTATCTATTTTTCAATATGCTTCTTATGCTTAGTATCTATTTTTCAACATGCTTCGCCATATGTTTTTTTTTGCTTAGTGTCTACATTTTATTAAGGCATGAATGCTTACTTGTTTACTCTTTGTCAATGCAGGTGATTGATCAATATGAGCGGAAGCAAGGAATCCATGAACTCCCTGCTGAAGACCATGAGGACCCAGAAGTTCACCGGGACCACTAGAAGTGGAAGACCAACGCGTGCCAGCTCGCGTTACGCGGACGATGACACGGGTGGAGTTGGAGGTGGAGGTGTAGGTGTAGGTGGAGGTGGAGGACGTGGTGGAGGTGGAGGTGGAGGTGGAGGTGTAGGTGGAGGTGGAGGACGAGGTGGAGGTGGAGGACGAGCTGGAGGACGAGGCGGAGGCGGAGGTGGAGGACGAGGACGAGGTGGAGGTGGAGGACGAGGACGAGGTGGAGGTGGACCTTTCCTTGGTGACATACCCTCTGCTTCTGGCGACGTGGCTTCCCAGTCCGCTCACACACAGTCTACTGAGGGGGAGATGGAGGTGGAGATGGAGGTGGAGATGGAGGTGGAGGGGCAGGACGAGGAGGCGGAGAGGGAGATGGCGCCGAAGAAGTTGCGCATTCGTGGTGAAGCGCAAGTCCCTGATGAGAGGAGGGAGCCTACTAGCCAGGATGCGAAAGCCCTCATCATACCAAACGAAAAAGAGTAAGTTTAATTTTGAACATTTAGATTCATTTTGCTATGTACTAATGTTTTCATTATTGTGCATAACTGATTGGCATACTAATGTTTTGATTATTGTGCAGCAATTGGACATATGACAAGGGGGTTCGCCAGCCGTCGAGCATGATTGGAGCTCTTATTAGGCAGTACTGGCCGGGCTTTTACACTTCCCCGGCGGCGAGAAGAAGCTAGCCGAGACTTGGGCGGACTATGAGGCAGCTCCTTGCCCGGGCTTTGGGACAGCTTCTGACGCCGTGTACACCAAGTTTTGGGTAAAGCATGCTTCTCGAGTTTACTTCATAGTTGATGACCACACTATGCTAACTCATGTCTCTCTCACAATTATTCTTATGCATGATTGCAGACCCATTATAAGGTGCCTGATGAGATGGTTGAGCAAGGGAAGGCGGTACTGACTAGGGCTTGTCAGAGGTTGACAAGGCAACAGTGGTACAATCAGAAGCATACCTGCATTGGGCACTTCAAGGCTGAGCAGGGCACGAGGGTCAAGAAAGCTGACAATATCAGGGACGATCCTCAGCTGACAAAGGAAGATTACTTCAAGGTAAGTAAATATTCAATGAGACTCTATGTTGCTGCATAGTTGGGATTGCATTATGTGTTCTTCAAATGAGTTTTGGTTTTTCAGGTTATGCCCCTATGGTGCGAGAATAAGGAAGACGCATTTGAGGCCTTGGTAGCGAGGTGGGTTGGCGAAGACGCCGACTTCAACGCCAAGAGCGCGCGCAACAAGGCAAACCGGGGCACCTGGAGGAACACACAGTGCGGGAAGCCGCAGCACTGAGCGCTACAGGAAGCACAAGGTACATATATACATGGAACAACTTGCATTTATTTCCCCTCCTATTACTACTTGATACACATAACATTTATCTTGCTGTGCAGGAGGCGGAACTCGGGGAGCCTCTCACCGAGGTGGGAGGGTGGCAGAAGATGAAGCTGAAGCAGCCCGATCTGAGCCAGCCTCAGCCCTCGCTGCCCGAGTACTTCGGCTTTGCCGAAGAGGAGTTGGAGAAGTACTGCTCGGTGTTCAAGGGTCTTCATCCGGAGGTGGATGATCCTATTGAGCAGGAGACCGACTTGACGGCGATTATGGTGGCGGGGAGCGGCTCGGAGCATGGCCGCACGAAGCTTCTTAGTGGGGTGATCAAGCCGCAGAGGACCCTCACGCAGATCAGGTCTACCCTCACCACCGGCGACCCACCGGTCGCGCCTCCTCGACACCGTCGTACGGATGTAAGTTTTCTCATTTCCATCTTCTTTCCAACATTCATCCCTGAATGGCTAAATTGACATGACTCCTTTTCTTGGAAATTGTAGGCTCACTTTGAGGCCGCCTACGCGGCCGCTTATGAGAAGTATTTGACGGTTGTAGCAGAGTGGGACCTCAAGAGAGCGGCTTGGGAAGAGTACCAGGAGGCGACGAGTCGTGTAAGTTCCAATCTTTTATGGCTCGAAGACATGACAAGTCCCACCTCCCCTTTTTTATATCTGCGGCGCTTGACATCTAAACTATCTTGCAGGTCGGGACGTTCTTCCAGACTGGAGAGAGGATCGCACTTCCGGAAGAGGAGCCACCTAGGCCGGGGCCGACTCCAGCCCATCGAGGGAAGCTTTGCGGCCACATACTACGCACGGACTAAGTCCTGTGCCTAACCAGTTCTCACCGCTTTCCTTTCCCATGTGTAAGATGCTAACTCTTGTCAAACATGTAGGGCACGGGAAGTTCGCGGAACCGACCCTCTCCTGGTTCATCGCGCGAGGGCACACCGATGCACCCCGGCCGCCATTCTCCCGGTGCTTCAGGGTTTTCACCTGCTGGCGATGGTTCAGGCCATGGTTCTACTTCGGTCTACCTCGACAAAGGCCGGACGCCTGAATGTACGAGTCGGGAACTTGGTTGGACCCCCTGATCTTAGTTTCCCTTAGCTAGGTGTCTAGCGGGTGTGCGTCGATCGTGTGTGCCATGTGTCGACGATGTATGATGATTGTGTGTGCTACATGACACATATTTGTATCACGATGATGTGGTTGCTACATTTGATGATGATTATGTGTTGTGCAACATTTGTGATGCATTTGAATATATATTACTGCTATATATGCTGTGCGTGCTGTGCTGGGCCAGGAAATGCAGCGGGATACCAAATGGTATGGTCTGTGCCGACGGCATAGCCGCCGGCACAGCCCCAGGACGTGCCAAATGGCAGAGCTGTGCCGACGGCTGCACAGAAGGGGACGCGCAGCAGGCGGGCGACGCGGGGCTGACGAGGCGGGCCGACGGCTTGGCCGTCGGCACAGAAGCTGGACGGGGGACGCGTGGCAGGTTCTGGCTGTCTGAGCGAGGCTGCTATGCCGACGGCTTGGCCGTCGGCACAGCGGATGGGCTGGGCTAACGGCCGTTTGGGCATCGTGGGACCCACGACGAAGGGGCCGACGGCAACTGTGCCGACGGCAACGTTCCACCGTCGGGCTAGCTACTGTGCCGACGGCCAGACCTGTGCCGACGGCGAGGCAGGCTGTGCCGAGGCCAGGTTGTGCCGACGGCAAGGTGCCGACGGTGGCCGTCGGCACAGGCGTGGGCCGACGGCGAAGCAGGTTGTGCCGACGGCCGCCGGCCGTCGGCCCCTCGGCGGGTTCCCGTAGTGTCTCATTGATAGCGTCTCTCGGGTCTCCTCCTCATCATTCAATTCCCAACCAATCTCATTGTTGTATAACCTAGTTTGTTCCAATGATTTCAACCTCTACACCAATTATAATGTTGTTCGTTTCATTTCTCGTCAGGCAGTGGAAGTCCAAGGAACACTTGGACTCAGGACGAACTAAAATGATTTTATACTAAAGTTTTACGCTTTGAAAAGAAATTAGTTCTTTTGCATTGCATTTTTTGGCATAGATAATTACATACCAAGGTTGGTAAATCTTAGTTCCAGTGTTCTTGTTACACATTTTAATGTATATGTTCAAATATATTTCATTTTTCATATTTTATTTTTTTTGTCAAAAAGGAGGACTCAACTGTGCTTTTACAATCCTAATAGTTGTATAGTATATATAATTATTTACGCTATAGATCTCTAAACCGTACGGTCAAACAAGTATCTTAATAAGGGTTTCAAGTATGTGATGACTAAGTAACTATATTCACTTAAACTCTCGAAGCATGAATTACACTGTAGGCATGATTCTTTGTTGGACTGTGTGAAATCTAACATAAAAACTAAAATGGTTCAATAATAAGTTGGAAGTGTGTGCATGCTGCGAAAGACTTCTGCTCCAATACACCCCTTTTACCAAACGTAAACACAACAACGATTGAGATTGCTCTATACATCTTTGATACCTTTGATCCGGATTATATGATTATACTACTCTTCTTTTTTTCTTTAAGAGATCCTAGATTTATCGAATCCACGAGAAGATTGCTAATGGTGTAAGAACACTACAATCGAGAATTCGAAACTTCATATAGACGTTGTTTCCGTGGACCAATGGAGACTTTGAGGTATATGATTCATTATAAGTCCCTAGATAGCACATCCAACACTTTGCTACTCTCACCACGTACGCATCGAAGTATGCGAATTACCATGTACCATTATCTTTATACTATTATCAGTCCTAAAAAAATTTGGGTAACTGATAAATCTGGAGATTGGGATACCAAGACAGCCGTCGGTAGTGGTTGTATGTAACCGAACGCTCCACTAAGGGCATGTAAGTAGTATACAGTCAGCTGTCTGTAAGCTGTGCCATGTAGAATTTTTAGTTGGTTAGAGGTGAGAGAAGAAGCAGCCGTCGGTAATCTTGCAGATAGTCGATTTCCACTTTTTTCGGTTGCTTAGCGACCCCTACCATCCCGTTGTGCTACTTCTTCGGTATACAATGAAATATTTGGACTTAGGACGAACTAAAATGATTTTATACTAAAGTTTTATACTTTAAAGGAAATTAGTTATTTTACATTGCATTTTTTTGCATTCATAATTACATACCAAGGTTGGTAAATCTTAGTTCCATTCTTCTTGTTACACATTTTAATGTACATGTTCAAATATATTTAATTTTTCGTATTTAATTTTTTTTGTCAAAAATGAGGACTCAACTGTACTTTTGCAATTCTAATAATTGTATATTATATATAATTATTTACGCTATATATCTCTAAACCGTATGGTTAAACAATTATCTTAATAAGGGTTTCTAGTATGTGACTAGATAACTATATTCACTGAAACTCTCGAAGTAAATTAAACTGTTGGCATGATTCTTTGTCGGATTTGTGTGAAATCTAACATGAAAACTATGAAATGGTTAAATAATATGAAAGAATTTTGCTTCAATACAACACTTTTACCAAACTTAAACACAACAACGATAGAGATCGCTCTATACCTCTTTGATACCTTCAATCTGGATTATAGGAGTGTACTAATCTTCTTTTTTCTTCAAGAGATTCTAGGTTTATCGAATCCATGCAAAGATTGATAATGGTGTAAGATCACTACGATCGAGAATTCAAAACTCCATATAGACGTTGTTTCAGCGGACGAATAGAGACTTCGAGGTTTAAGATCAGTGACGTCATCATAAGTCCCTAGATAGCAACTACACATCCAAACCTTTGCTATTCTCACCATGCAAATATTAAAATATGCGAATAACCAACTATCATTGCCTTTGTGGCATTATTAACCATCCGAGCCTTGACAAGCCTGACAACTGAGATAGGAAGAAAACCGCTAGTACTGTTAGTATATACTAGTACTAACCAAGCGCTCCACTAAGCCATGTGACGTGTTGAATAATCCTCCAGCCGTACCCAACCGAAGCAACCTCGCCCAATTCCTTGCTCGATTTTGTTTTAAAATCGTGTTGTGCAGTGGGCCGATCCTTGGCAATCTCGTTAACTTAAAATCTTTTGGCGATTCTCGAACAAAACATTGGATCCTAGATTTGACAATTCAGGGCGACCCTAGCTAGCGATCGAGCGCTCTCTTTGCGCGAAGCGATCGATTTCCGACATTCCCGAAAAGAAAACCGCGATCGATCCGTTCTTTTCCATTTCTGTCTTTGAGCGACCGCGCTCGAAAAATAAACAGGGAGAACCGAGATTCGAACCCGCGACCAATAGCTTCGGCCCCGCGCTCCGACCAACTGTGCTACTGTTTGGTCGTGTCAAAAAGCGGGCGAACATACTTTTGTAGTATAAACAACACGGGTAAAAAGCAAAAAAGGTAAACCGCGTTCTAAATTAGAAAAACCTGAAAAAAATCGAATGAAGTAGTTACTGCGAGGCCCACTTTGCGTTGGTTTTTAAAGTATGATTCTTGACCAATTAATTTAACAATTCGCGATAAAAAAATGCAGTATGATGCGTGGGTTACTATACGAAAATTGTTGGTGCCACAATCGCTCCAAGTTAGGAAACTGAAAAATGTGATTTATTTTGGCTAAAAATTTCGAATATTTTGGAAAATATTTTTAGCTCACAATTTATCCTAACCGTTTGCCTGTTATTTATCAACGATAAATATAAAAACTTATCGACCCAAAAGGCTAATTTTATTTAGAAAAATATAGCTATTTTTTTGCTTACAATTTATCAACCAGCCTTCCCATTATTTATCAATCCCCCTTCCCGTTATTTATCAACGGCAAATATAAAAAATTATCGATCCAAAAAGCTATTTTCATTTAAAATATTTTGGAAAATTATTAACTCACAAATTATCAACCGCTCTACCCATTATTTATCAATGGCAAATGTGAAAACTTATCGATCTAACAAGCTAATTTCATTTAGAATATGTTAGTAACTTTTTAAGCTTATAATTTATCAACCCCTCGTCCCGTTCTTTATCAACGATAAATATGAAAACTTATCGACCCAAAGGCTAATTTCATTTAGAAAATTATAGCGATTTTTTAGCTCACAATTTATCAACCCCCCTTCCCGTTATTTATCACCGGCAAGTGTGAAAAGTTATCGATCCAAAAAGCTATTTTCATTTAGAATATTTTGGAAAAAAATTAACTCACAATTTATCAACCGCTCTACCCATTATTTATCAATGATAAATGTGAAAACTTATCAACCTAACAAGCTAATTTAATTTATAATATGTTAGCAACTTTTTTAGCTTACAATTTATCAACCCCTCATCCCGTTATTTATCAACGCTAAATGTGAAAATTTATCGACATGAAAACCTAATTTCAATTAGAATATTTTAGCTATTTTTTAGCTCACAATTTATCAAACCCTCTGCCATTATTTATCAATGGTAAATGTGAAAAGTTATCGTCCAAAAAAACTAATTTCACTTAGAATATTTTAGCGATTATTTATCTTACAATTTATCAACCCCTTTTCGCATTATTTATCAACGTTAAATGTGAATAATTATCAACTAGAAAACTTAATTTCATTTAGATTAATTTGCGAATTTTTTGGCTCAAAAGTTATCAACCATATTCTCTCTATTTATCAACGGTAAAATGAGAAAAGTTACCGACCCGAAAAGTTAATTTCATTTCAACTATTTTGATGATTTTTTTAGCCCAAAAGTTATCAACCCCACGTCTCATTATTTATCAGCGGGTAGAATGAAAAAGTTACAAACCCCAAAAGTTAAATATCATTTGGAATATTTTAGCAATATTTTTAGCTCATAAGTTTTCAAACCTTATGCATGCTATTTATCAATGCTAAAATGTGAAAAGTTATCGACCCAAAAAGCTAACTAAGTTAAAAAGTGATATTTATTTAAGTTGCAAGTGGTAATTTATTTGAGTCGCAAGTGGTTTCCCCACCCGTTATTTTCCCCTATAAAAATCACTAGCCCGAAAAAAGGAATTAAAAAAATGAGTCCAAATAACATGAATTTATATACAGAAGTAGAAATAAAAAATAAAAAAATAAAGGGAATTGATAAAAGGGAATTGAGTAAAGAGAATTGAAAATAAGGATGTCGGTCAAAAAATAGAAACTAAAACGACAAAACAGGACACTGCCAAAAAAAAGGAATTGACCGGACGGAATTAAATTCGTGAATTAAATGCGCGAAATTAGTACTACGAAATTAAACATGCGGATTAAACGCTCCAAAAATGGAAATAGAATTGGTCCGGCGAATTAAATGTGTAATATTTACTGTCGTAATTAACTAACGTAATTTATGCGCGACAACAAATCGCGAATTAAATGCGCGGAATTTACTGCTATAATTAATTAACGTAATTTAATGCGCGGGGTAATAGAAAACGACAAAAAAGGAAAGGGAATTGATTCGCGCGTCGCGCGAGCGCTTCGCGCGGAGTAAGCGCTCGAGCGGGCGAGCGCCAGGGAGGGGATTCGGACAATTCAATATTTTCGCAAAAAAGAATTGATTTGACAATCCTATAGACGAGGGATCCATGACAGGGGCAAGCAAGAAAATCATGTTTCTTTAATCAATTCCCGCAAGGACATACTGTAGCAAACGAATTAAAGAATGGTGTTACAGACTAAGCTAAGCATAGCCGATCAACTCATTGGCCGCAAACAAAATTCCTCATCCAAGAGGTCTCTCCCGAAGAACTACTCCTGGTAGCTAGTCGTCGTTTCTCCTTATCCTGAATTCCTCATACGACCTCGTAGATGAGGACCTGCGCGGTGTCGAAGCCGAACGCCAACGGCTGCACGCCGGCACTGAACCCCGTTTGCGACGTGGTGGCGAAGGGCCGGAAGGCAGCGGCGGCCGCCGCCTCGTGGTCGAAGCCGGCGGCCTTCCGATCCGTGGAGGCGCCCGCCGCTGAGGAGGTGGACTGGGGCGGCTTGTAGTACATGCGCGCCGTCTGAGGGCAGTGGGAGTGGAACCTGGCGGCGATGCGCACGCCCATGTCCAGCATCTCCACGTACCGGGCCGCCATCGATCGTTCGATCAAATTTCTCCCGTCTCTGCCGATGGAGCAAGGAGGAGACGCGGCTGCGGAAGGAGAAGCGGTGGCTTTTGAGGTTTGAGCTCTGTCCGGCTGTGGAATGAGAGATGCGTGTGCTGTTGGTTGGCACGGGGAGAGGGGGAATTTGGAGCTCTGGTTATATAGCTGGGTACGGCGAGGAGGCAGCTGGGAAACGGCGCGGCGTGTGGTGTGGTGTGTTTCGCCTGGCTTTCGTTTCAAGCTATTTCTGCGGTGGAAGTTGACTTTAAACGTGCCCCACCTTCAGTTTCGGACTAACGGTGCCATGCGGTTTGACCACGCACGACCGGAGATCACGCCGTGTCCCGACGACCACGTAAAAGGGAGCGTGGCCGCGAGCACCTACGTACCCACGTCTCCATCGGTGGCTCGGTGCGGTAAGGTGCGGTGTGGACTGCGCAGCAGACGGGACCTTTCATTCCCTTGGAGTTCTAGATGACACGTTGCACCCGGCACAAAGGCAAAAGCGAGACAGTACTAGCTGTAATAACTATAAGTTTTATATGTGGTTTTATGCATGACCTTAGTACCAAGAAAGCATGTGTTTGCAAACTCTACCCTCTTCGACTCATATTAATTGTCTACTTTGTACAAATTTTTTGTGAATCAGTGATACCTACTATGAATCTTAGGGCATATTTTGACGTATGTACATTGATCTCATGCAAAAAAATACATTTCATTATTTACTGGAATGACGAGGAAATATCCAGAACAACACCAAACTTAATATTACCATATTGCAAGTGAAGTGATAGTAATTTTATCGCAAAAACTCTACATAGAAATTGTACCAGATTACAATGAACCAAGAAATTGTACCAGTTCTCATGGCACTTCCTCTCCATCTGCTCTCAGTACTCCCCATCCCTCAATGGGCTTTGGACATAATAAACAGGCGTTGTCGTGGTTTTGTTTGGAAAGGTGAGGAAGAAATTAACGGGGGTCACTGCCTGCTGCCATGGTCTAGGGTATGTGCTCCCCTTCAGGTTGGAGGCCTAGGCATCCTTAATCTGCGTCTCTTCGGTGCAGCTCTGCGTTGCAGGTGGACTTGGCTCAGATGGGCACCCGAACAGCGACCCTGGTCACTAATCCCAGGGACGGACGACAAAGAGGCCACTATCCTCTTCAAAGCAGGTTCCTTCATTAGAATTGGTGATGGCAAGAGGGTCAAGTTTTGGTCTGATAATTGGCTACCTGGGGGACGAGCAGTTTGTGACATGGTGCCCATTCTCTTCACCTTTGTCCGTGACTCCGGCATCACGGTGGCCAATGCTATGTCGAACCATAGATGGGTCAGGGACATACAAGGTGGGATCTCACCTCAAGCCATGGTGGAGTATCTCAAGCTGTGGGACATGGTAGCGGATACCCAGCTCAGTCCTGGACAAATTGATGCCGCAATCTGGCGCTGCACCAAAGACAACGAATTCTCGGTGAATTCCGCTTACCAACTCTTCTTCATGGCAAACACTAGTTTCGCTTGCGCCAAGCCAATTTGGAAGTCCAAAGCTCCGATGAAGTGTAAGTTCTTCATGTGGCTTGTCGTACACAGGCGGTGTCTCACAGCAGACAATCTGGCGCGGAGAGGCTGGCCTCATAGCACCGGCTGCCAGCTATGCTTGTCAGCCGATGAGGATTGCACGCATCTTTTTGTGCACTGTTGTTTCACGCAGCAGGTCTGGCTCCGCCTCCGGGATTGGGCTGGAGCAGAGTTTCCGATCCCCAGTGATATCTTTCAGAGCACGGAAGACTGGTGGCTAGCGGCAAGAAAGAGGGCCCCGAAAGAACTTCGCCAAGACTTTGACACCTTCTGCATTTTGGTCCACTGGAGGCTTTGGAAAGAACGAAATGCCAGAATCTTTCAGCAAGAAAACAGCCCGGTGAGCGGTGTGTTTGAGTTGATCATTGAGGATCTTCACTCCTGGAGAGCGGCGGGGTGTGTCCTAGCGTTTTAGCCCAGATCTTTTGTGTTTTTCTGGGTGCTTTTTGTGTCTGTGGAGCGTGCGTACCTTTCATACCCGTAAGGGCTTCTCTATGTACACTTTGTGTTTGTTGTGTACGCCTTGTACGCCTTTCTCTCTCTAATAAAAATTCGGCCGAAGGCCCGTCGATTTAGTAGTAAGTTACGGAACAAAACATTTTAGATAGTCAGTAGCCGCTTCATCTTCTGACAGTCTATCCAGAGAGGACCATCATCATCACCCTGCCAATACAAATTCGGAATATATCATGATTGCTACATGTGAGCAGAAGCGATCATCCGGTTCAACTACAAATGAGGATGTTTTTAGCACTGAAGAAGGGGAAATGTGGAAGGATCTGGGTATCGGTAGCGGTTCTAAAGGTGGTGTCTCAGGAACACTTGGACTCTGGACAAACTAAAATGATTTTATACTAAATTTTTATACTTTAATGGAAATTAGTTTTTCGAATTGCATATTTTTTGGCATAGATAATTACATACCAAGGTTGATAAATCTTAGTTCTAATGTTCTTTGTCACACATTTTAATGTATATGTTCAATATATTTCGTTGTAGTATTTCATTTTTATTTTTTCAAAAATGATCACTCAACTGTACTTTTACAATTTTAATAATTGTATAGTATATAAAATTATTTACGCTAAAGATCTATAAACCGTACGGCTTAATAATGGTTTCTAGCATGTGACTAGGTAACTATATTCAAAACGCTCGAAGTATAAATTAAATCGTTGTCATGATTCTTTGTCGGATTTGTGTGAAATCTAACATAAAAACTAAAATGGTTCAATAATAAGTTTGCGGTGTGTGCATGATGTGAAAGACTTTTGCTTCGATACACCCCTTCTACCAAACTTAAACACAACAACGATTGAGATCATTATATACCTCTTTGATACCTTCGACCTGGATTTTAGGATTGTACTACTCTTCTTTTTTCCTTTAAGGGATCCTAGGTTTATCGAATCCACGGGAAGATTATTAATGGTGTAAGATCACTACAATTGAGAATTCGAAACTTCATGTAGATGTTGTTTCCGCGGACCAATGGAGACTTCAAGTCCCTAGGTAGCACATCCGACACTTTGCTACTCTCACCACGTAGGCATCGAAGTATGCGAATTACCACGTACCATTATCTTTATACTATTATCAGTCCTAAAAAAATTGGGTAACTGATAAATATGGAGATTGGGATACCAAGACAGCCGTCGGTAGTGGTAGTATGTAATCGAGCGCTCCACTAAAGCCATGTGACTTGAATAATCTTCCAGCCGTACCCAACCGAAGCAACCTCGCCCAATTCCTTCCTCGATTTTGTTTTAAAATCGTGTTATGGAGTTGGTCGATCCTTGGCAATCTCGCTAACTTAGAACTTGTTTGGCAATCCTCGAACAGGACTTTGAATGCTTGGCGGTAACAGATTTGACAATCCAATAGACGAGGGATCCATGATAGGTGCAAGCAAGAAAATCATGTTTCATTTCTTTACACTAGTGGAGAAGAGGCCTTTTGCCGCGGGTGGTAAGCCCCTTTTGTCGCGGGCGGCCAGCCGCGACAACGGAGGCGCGATAAAAGGTCCACCTTTTGTCGCGGGTCACTTACCACCCGCGACATATGGTCAACCACGTGGCACGCGGGGCGCGCAGTGGACAGACCCTTTTGTCGCGGGCGGTATTACCACCCGCGGCAAAAGGTCCTCGACGTGGCGCTCCCAAAACCCTGCTTTAGGGTTTGAGGATGCAGCCCCCCCACCCCGCCCCCGCCGCCACCGCCCCCTTTTATTCGAAATAAAAGTTGCATATATTTATACGCTACTAGAAGTTGTACACACGTTCATTTATATATAGATTGATCAACCAAATATTGGAAACAAAAGTCGATTCCCCTTACATATATATATACATGAGCTCACGACTACCGGGACTAATTAAACTTTGGGAGAGGGAGAGCGCCTATTAGGACTAAACAAGCCGTTGTTGTCTATTACTTCTCTAAGCAAAACTCCCGCCACTTCCTCCGCAATTCCTAGTAGGTGTTCCTTTGGTTCGAGTGTGTCCCGCATGTAGTCGACCTATATAGGAAAATGAGATGATGAGTATGACTATATCAATGTGATAACGAAATATTGACGAAAATAAATAAAGTTGTGAATGTTATTGCTTACGTTGAATTTATTATTGTTCTGCTTCTCAGTGGTTAACATGCGAATGAACTCGCAAACGTAGTATCCACATAGATTCGTCCCTTGTGGCTGTTGGGCGCACGGTACAGTAGTAAATGTTAGCTTCTCTGCCCAGGTACCCTCAATGTTTTTCTTGAAACCTATCCAAGCCCTGCCATGCAAAAGAATGATTGAATGAGTGGATAATTAATTGATATCTCACGAAAGATATAGCGCGGCGATGAAGGAAATTACACTTGGAGCAACTTCTGCAGGTCGCGGAACCCATCCAGGCCTCTACTCATTGGGTCCCTTACTTCAACTATTCCCTTATCAAGTTGAATGTCTAGTAGAATCCAGTGGAAGCTGCACATGTTTATGTATATACGTCAGGAATTACACTTAACATCGAGTAAGCAAAACTGAATGTGCATAAAAGATCATTAAGAATCTCACTCGTAGTTGTAAGGAAACAGTATTGAATCACAGAAATTTTGCTCCCCCAAAAACCTTAGTATGTTTCCCCCCGTATCCATGGGTTGATGCTTTACCGTTTCAACATGTACTTTATCGGGTCAACAAACCCAATATTGATAATATTATTACTTTTGCATTCACTGATCTTCAGTCTGCATAAGAGAACACATAAGATATAATGAGTATATGCAATGAAAACGAACATGAACTGAATGAAAATGAACTTATATGTAGTTAAAAACTTACAAGCGATAGCAGCTCATGAGAGATTTGTCGAGGGCATCTAAATTGAATAACTGCCAGAGTTCATTCATCTCAATATGGATCTCCTCCTTTCGGTAGTAATATTGACGTGGGATCTTCGCCACGATGAACCTTTGGTTCTCCTTGCACGCATCAAGGTACCACTGATGCAAATTCCGCATATGCGTTGGCATTTTATGCAGCCGCTCTCTGCTGACCAAGTCGGCCCCGTAGACAAATGTAGGAGCTATGTCAGCAAAGGGTAGTGCAACATCTGCGGCACTCAGCAATTCCTCCACGGTACAATCCATCGAAGCCGCTAGCGCCTGAGCTTCATCCAGATTGAAACCTTCACCATGTTGCTGGTACAGCTTGGGAACATCAAACACTTTGAGTGCTGGGATCGATTGTTTGGCCTGTTCTCCGAGCTGGGAAACTTCCTTTCTTTTTTTGCCTTTTGTCGTTTGCTTGGGCGCCTTGAGGGGTGCACTTGTCTTCTTCCCGGCTGATGATTTGCTCGTGCTAGCACTATCCTTCTCCTTAGCCTTGCCATCCTCCTTCTTCTTAGCCTCGTCATCCTCCTTCTTCTTCTTAGCCTCGTCATCCTCCTTCTTCTTTTTAGCCTTGTCATCAATTACCTTCGCAAGGTGGCGTGTATAGTCATCCTTTTTCTCGTGCAAGTCATATTGCGATGGTGTGTTCAGAAAAGAAGTAGCATATGCTATTTGCTTCTCGGTGAATGGCTCTGGCGCTGGAGGTTTTGGCTTATGGAAATGATCATAGTTGTGTTTCGCAACAGCGGCCGCATTTTGCTCGACAGTAAGATCCCAAGGACGGGGGGAGGAACCTTTGGTACTCTTGGGAGGGGCGACAACTTGCGGATAGGACTCTTGAAACGCTTCCGGCCGGGTGCATACCGAGTCTTAGTGGGCGGAGGCGGCGGCGCTGGAGATGGAGATGGACTACGGATGTCGTGGTCGACATCGTACCCATGGGGTGATGGTGTCGACATGTGATCGGTAGGAGGAGGTGATGGTTGCTTGCGATCACCTGGAGGAGGTGATGGTGATGGTGGCCTGCGATCATCTGGAGGAGGTGATGGTGACCTGCTCGGACGACTGGTAGGGGCTACCCAGCCTGGCAGCTTGATGTTCTTCTTTTCCCAGAGAATGATTTCTCCCAGCACCTCTCTGAGTGTAAGCCCCCCATCACCTCCAGGGATATCAAGCTCCAATGTCTCCCACGACGGGACAACTGAATCCACCCCGACACGAGCATAGCCAGCTGGAATCGGATTGCCATGCCATGTTGCCGGCTCACCTTCAGGTCCAAATGCCGGTAAGACATAGCCGACCGCCACCTTAACAGAACCCTTCCTGAACACCTCATGGAGATCACAAGGTGTTTGCTCCTTGATTCCATCCAAGGGGTCGCCAGGACCGGCATCTATCATCATCCGTGTAGAAGGGGCCTCCGAGTCGGCCACCCTGCTGTCTCGTCGCTGAGATATGTCAGCGGTATTATCTGGCGCTGTCCTTTTAGTTCATTTATCTCCCGTTCTGCTGCTGAATCTCCCGCTGCTGGTCAAGTCGGCGTTGGAACTCGGCCATCCTGTCATTCTGCACCTCCACTCGCGTTTTAGCTCTCGCTCGGCTTCTATAAGTCTCCGCGTCGGCCGGAAACCCAAGCGACCACGGAACACTAGGGCCAAAGCCTCTTGTTCGTCCCCTTCTCAGGATTACCGAGGACAAGCGTCAGCAAGTCTTTCTCTCTATCGGGAGCAAACTTTAGTTTTCCCGCCTTTATTTCTGCCGTCACTTTAATCCATTCTTCCCTGCGTGTTTGCGAGAGAGAGAGGGTGTCGGCGACGCGTGTTTGCGAGAGAGAGAGGGTGTCGGTGGACGCGTGTTTGCGAGAGAGGGTGTCGGTTTGCGAGAGGGTGTCGGTGTCGGTGGAGAGAGGGTGTCGGTGTCGGTGGAGAGAGGGAGATCGAGCGGTGTCGGCGAGTGTTATTCGCGAGAGTGTTTCGTCGGTTGTTTACAAGCTAACTAATACAAAATTTAAACTAATATAAAATTTAAATTAATACAAAATTTAATCTAACTAACTACAAGATTTGAATTAATACAAAATTTAAACTAACTAACTACAAAATTTAAACTAACTAACTAATACTAAATTTAATCTAAATACTAATACTAATACTAACTAACTAATACTAATTAAAACTAAATACTAATACTAACTAAACTAAACTAACTAACTAACTAACTTAATAAAAAACTTAATGAAAAAACTTAATGAAAAAAACTTAATGAAAAAAAATGCCGGCATGGCCGGCCGGCACCGGCGGCGCGCGGGACGGCGGAGGTGGCGGCTACGCGCGGGACGGCGGAGGGTGGCGCGGGACGGCGGAGGGTGGCGCTGGGTAGAGGCTGAGAGGCGAGAGGCGGCGCAGAGGTCGGCGGCGCGGAGTCGGGGAGGATCGAGAAGAACGCAGGCGGCGCAGAGAAGGAGAAAGCGGCGCGCGCCCCGGCGGCGGCGGCGGCGATCCGCGGCGCGGCGGCGCGGCGGCCCGGCGCGGGTGGGGCGCTCACCCCCTCCCCCCATATCGTTTAGCGCCACCCGCGGGGGGGGGGCGGGGTAGCACGACTGAACGGCTGAGTGTTTCCAACGGCGGCCGTTTGAATCCAACGGCCTAGAGCCGTTGGATGGGTTGTGCCACGGATCATCTCCCCCTCTTCACCCCTTTTTTTTCTATTTTAACTTAATAAAACTATTATTTCAATAACTTTTGAATGGTACCTCAAATACAAAAGTTTTATATATGAAAATTGATCAGAAAAATCCAATGAACATGAATATGACATGGATATAACTATTTGCATCTCGCATCATATCAAATGTTTCACCGCTTCCACGTGCCTTGCCAAGCAGATCAACAAGCCAAGCACAGTTTCATTCCCATTGATGAAGGAAAGGGTTGGGAAATCTTTCTCAAGATGTCGTTGGTGCACACGCCCTACGGCATCTTCGGAAGCTGCTCCTCGGAAAAATTTCCCATTATTACATAAATGTAGAGATTGTCTTGGGAACTATATATGAAGAATACATTATTACATCGCCATCTAGTGTTGTGATCTTCTACGCCGTAGCCATGGAGAATCTTCATCATTTAGTAAGATGCTTGGGTCAATTTTCACCGTGAAGGGCGGAATTTCTTTAAACCTATTATAATCTTCTGACATGTCTGTCTTCTCATCCACTCACGATGTTTCTTTTCCCCGAAAGAACTATGTGGCGCTTTGGCTCCTCGGTTGATGTATTCTTTTGTTGATTTCTTTTTCTTGATTTGCTAGACATGTCCTTCACGTAGAAAACCTGAGCCACCTCGCTGGCTAGGACAAATGGCTCGTCCAGGTACGCAAGATTGTTGGGATCCACTGTTATCATACCGTACTTATCGTCAATATGTATACCGCTGAGCTTCACCCATTTGCACCGAAACAAAGGGACCTTAAAAGTGGGACCATAGTCAAGTTCCCATATCTCCTCTATGTATCCATAATATGTGGTGGTCTGCCCATTCTCGTCTTTTGCATCGAAGCGGACACCGTTTTGGTTGGTGCTCTTTTTATCTTGGTCGATCGTGTAAAATGTATTCCCATTTATCTCGTACCCTTGGAATGTACATATGTTTGAAGATGGTAACCTGGCCAACAAGAACAGCTGGTCCACAACAGATGGGTCATTAATGAGATGTCTTTGCAACCAACTGCCGAAGGTATTCATGTGTTGACGTGTAATCAAGGACTCGGGCTGGCCCGGGTTTATTTCTCGTAAAGCATTCTTATGTTTCTCGATGTACGGAGCCACCAAGATGGAATTGTATAGAACGTAGTGTGCTTGATTGAAAGAAATCTTGTCCCTGCACACCATTGATTTCCTTCCTAGTGTGCCTTTTCCAGTCAGCCTCCCCTCATACCGAGATTCAGGAACACCAATCGGCTTAAGGTCGGGAAGAAAGTCAACACAAAACTCAATGACCTCCTCAGTTCCGTAGCCCTTTGAGATACTTCCTTCCGGCCTAGCTCGGTTATGAACATATTTCTTTAAGACTCCCATGAACCTCTCGAAGGGGAACATATTGTGTAGAAATACAGAGAATTCTAATCTCTTCAACTAGGTGAACGAGGAGGTGCGTCATAATATTGAAGAAGGATGGTGGGAACAACAACTCGAAGCTGACAAGACATTCGACCACATCTTCCGTAATCCTGACAAAGTTTCTGGATCCATTACCTTCTGAGAAATTGCGTTGAGGAATGCACATATCTTCACAATGGCTAGTCGAACATTTTCTGGTAGAAGTCCTGATGTCTACGGGTGCTTCTATTCTTGTAGACAGTGTTGGGCCCCCAAGAGGAGAGGTTTGTAGAACAGCAGCAAGTTTCCTTAAGTGGATCACCCAAGGTTTATCGAACTCAGGGAGGAAGAGGTCAAAGATATCCCTCTCAAGCAACCCTGTAATCACAAAGCAAGAAGTCTCTTGTGTCCCCAACACACCAAATACACTTGTCAGTGTATAGGTGCACTAGTTCGGCGAAGAGATAGTGAAATACAAGTAATATGGATGTATATGAGTGGTAATAGCAATCTGAATAAAATATGGCAGCGAGTAAACATGCAGCAAAACAGTAAACAAACGGAGATTCGATGCTTGGAAGCAAGGCCTAGGGATCCTGCTTTCACTAGTGGACACTCTCAACAATGATCACATAATAGGACTACTCTACACTCTTTTGTTGGATGATGAACGCATTGCGTAGGGTTACACGAACCCTCAATGCCGGAGTTAACAAGCTCCACAATGCAATGTTCATATTTAAATAACCTTAGAGTGCAAGATAGATCAACATAATTACACCAAGAACTAACATAGCATGCACAATGTCACCATCATGCATATGTAGGAGGAATAATACACATCAATACCATCATAGCAATAATTAACTTCATAATCTACAAGAGATCATAATCATAGCCTATGCCAAGTACTCACACGGTGCACACACTATCACCATTACACACATGGAGGAGGAATAGAGTACTTTAATAACATCACTAGAGTAGCACATAGACAATATTCAACTAGATCACATAAAGAGAGAGATGAACCACATAGCTACAACGGAGCCCTCAGCCCCGGGAGAACTACTCCCTCCTCATCATGGGAACAGCGATGGCGGTGAAGATGGCGGTGGAGACGGCTTCCGGGGGCAATTCCCCGCTCCGGAGGTGCAACAGAGACTTCGTCCCCGAATCTTGATTTCGCGATGGCGGCGGCTCCGGAAGGTTTTTCTCGTATCGTGGTCTCTGGCGGTGTTTTTAGGTCAGGGAGGCTTAAATAGGCGCCGAGAGGGAGTCGGAGGGGCCACGGGGTGCCCACACCCTAGGGGGCGCGCCCCCCCCCCCCGCCGGGGTGGGTGTGGGGCCCCCCCCCCTCTCATCCCCCTCCGGTGCTCTGGAAGCTTCCGGGAAAAATAGGAACTTTGGCGGTGATTTCGTCCGATTCGAGAATATTTCGTTACTAGGATTTCTGAAACCAAAAACAGCAGAAAGAACTTTCTTCATCTCGTCAATAGGTTAGTTCCGGAAAACGCATAATAATGACATATAATGTGTATAAAACATGTAGATATCATCAATAAAGTGGCATGGAACATAAGAAATTATCGATACGTTGGAGACGTATCAGCATCCCCAAGCTTAGTTCTGCTCGTCCCGAGCAGGTAAAACGATAACAAAGATAATTTCTGAAGTGACATGCCATCATATCCTTGATCATACTATTGTAAAGCACATGAGATAAATGCAGAGATTCGAAGCAATGATGAAGATAATGAGTAAACAAATGAATCACATAACAAAGACTTTTCATGAATAATACTTTCAAGACAAGCATCAATGAGTCTTGCATAAGAGTTAACTCATAAGCAATAAATTCTTAGTAGAAAGCTTTGAAACAACACAAGGAAGATATAAGTTTCAGCGGTTGCTTTCAACTTTAACATGTATATCTCGTAGATAATTGTCAACACAAAGTAATATAACAAGTGCAATAGGTAAACATGTAAGAATCAATGCACACAATTTACACAAGTGTTTGCTTCTAAGATAGAAAGAATAGGTAAACTGACTCAACAATAAAGTAAAAGAATGGCCCTTCAAAGAGGAAAGCATCGATTGCTATATTTGTGCTAGAGCTTTTATTTTGAAAACATCAAGAGAGTATAAAAGTAAAGTTTTGAGGAGTGTTTGTTGTTGTCAACGAATGGTAGCGGGTACTCTAACCCCCTTGCCAGACAAACCTTCAAAGAGCGGCTCCCATTTTATTTTATTTTTGGGTGGCACTCCTTCCAACCTTTCTTTCACAAACCATGGCTAACCGAATCCTCGGGTGCCTGCCAACAATCTCATACCATAAAGGAGTGCCTTTTTATTTTAGTTTTGATGATGACACTCCTCCCCACCTTTGCTTTCTCAAGCCATGGCTAACCGAATCCTTCGGGTGCCGTCCAACAATCACATACCATGGAGGAGTGTCTATTTTTTTGTTAATTAATTTGGGACTGGGAATCCCATTGCCAGCTCTTTTTGCAAAATTATTGGATAAGCGGATGAAGCCACTAGTCCATTGGTGAAAGTTGCCCAACAAGATTGAAAGATAAACACCACATACTTCCTCATGAGCTATAAAACATTGACACAAATAAGAGGTAATAACTTTTGAATTGTTTAAAGGTAGCACTCAAGCAATTTACTTTGGAATGGCGGAGAAATACCATGTAGTAGGTAGGTATGGTGGACACAAATGGCATGAATATTGGCTCAAGTATTTGGATGCATGAGAAGTATTCCCTCTCGATACAGGGTTTTAGGCTAGCAAGGTTATTTGAAGCAAACTCAAGTATGAAATGGTGCAGCAAGACTCACATATAAACATATTGTAAGCATTATAAGACTTTACATCGTCTCCTTGTTGTTCAAACACCTCAACCAGAAAATATCTAGACTTAGAGAGACCAATCATGCAAACCAAATTTTAACAAGCTCTATGCAATTATTCATTAATGGGTACAAGGTACATGATGCAAGAGCTTAAACAAGATCTATACGAGCACAACAATTGCCAAGTTTCACCTTATTCAAGACATTATACCAATTACTACATGTAGCATTTCCCGTTTCCAACCATATAACAATTAACGAAGCAGTTTCGACCTTCGCCATGAAAATTAAAAGCTAAGAACACATGTGTTCATACGAACCAGCGGAGCGTGTCTCTCTCCCACACAAGGATGAACTTATTCAGAGAACTAAGATAACAAAACAAAAACAAAAATAAAAGCACACAGACGCTCCAAGTAAAATACATAGGATGTGACGGAATAAAAATATAGTTTCACTAGAAGAAACCTGATAAGTTGTCGATGAAGAAGGGGATGCCTTGGGCATCCCCAAGCTTAGATGCTTGAGTCTTCTTGAAATATGCAGGGATGAACCACCGGGCATCCCCAAGCTTAGACCTTTCACTCTTCTCGATCACATTATATCACCCTCTTCTATTGACCCTTGAAAACTTCTGACACACCAAACTTCAAGCAAACTCATTAGAGGGTTAGTGCATAATCAAAAACTCACATGTTCAGAGGTGACACAATCATTCTTTTCACTTCTGGACATTGCATAATGCTACTGGACATTAATGGATCAAAGAAATAAATCCAACATAGCAAAAGAGGCAATGCGAAATAAAAGACAGAATCTGTCAAAACAGAACAGTCCGTAAAGACGAATTTAGAAATGGCACCAGACTTGCTCAAATGGAAAAACTCAAAACTAATGAAAGTTGCGTACATATCTGAGGATCACGCTCGTAAATTGGCAGATTTTTTCGAATTTTCTACAGAGAACTGAGCCCAGATTCGTGACAGACAGCAATGCTGTTTCTGCGCAGCGATCCCAAATATAACATCAACTTTGACATAGAAACTTTACTTGGCACAAAAACATGATAAGGAGAGGTTGCTACAGTAGTAAACAACTTCCAAGACACAAATATAAAACAAAGTACTGTAGAAAAATAACACATGGGTTATCTCCCAAGAAGTTCTTTCTTTATAGCCATTAAGATGGGCTCATCAATTTTGGTGATGCACCCGCAAGAAATAGTATTTGAAGCAAAAGAGAGCTTCAAGAGGCAATTCAAAACACATTTGAGCCTAACATGCTTCCTATGCAAAAGAATCTTATACACAAATGAATTCATGAAGAGCAAAGTGGCAAGCATAAGAGGATAAAACACGAGTAACTTAAAGATTCTCAACATAAAGAGGGGAAACTTAATATTATTAAGATGCATATAACCATATTTCCCTCTCTCATAATAACTTTCAGTAGCATCATTGATGAAATCCACAATATACCCGTCACTTAAAACATTCTTATCATGGTTCATATGCATAGAAGTATCATTAATTTTGGCATAAGAAGAGTTATTCTCATTAATAGTAATTGGAGCAAGATTATTATCAAGAATTTGAACATGGTAAACAAGTTGCATATTAAAAGAATTGTTTTTGGCAAGCCCATCATAACTATGACAAGTTTCATAAGGATAATTGTAGCATGTGTCATATACATCTCTACAGTAACTATCTAAACCTGAATATGTAATATCATCATTTTCACTAAAAGTAGAAGTCTCAAATATAGGATCTTCAAGCACAACATCCCCAAGCTTAGAGCTTTCAATATCATCGTTTAAGGGAACATGAATAATGCTATCATCATTAATTTCATAATCAGCACCAAAGAGATTTTCAATATCAAAGGCAGCGTGCTCATCCAAATCATGATCACTAATATGGGTAAAGGGTATAGGAAGATCATCGTACTTAGATTCATTATCATAATAATCATTAGGAGCAACATACTTACGGTTACCTAGCGTTATCTCATTCACGCGGGGATACGCCCTCTTTCTTTTTATTCTCCTTCTTCTTCTTCTTCTTCTTCTTCTTCTTCTTCGTTCCCTTCTTCTTCTTCTTCTTCTTCTCCTTTCTCCTCGTTCCCTTCTTTAGGAGGAAGAGGCTTGAAGGGTGGCTTGTCCGCATAACCTGATTTACTTTTAGAAACAATAGAAGAAACTTGGGAGGATCCCTCCTTTTCATTAATTAATTGAAAACACACAGGGTCCTATCATATTTTGGCAAGGTGTCATCTTCTAAAATATTTTGTATGTAAGTATTTGTATGGTAATTATTAATGCAGTAAGAAAGACAACCATGCAGGACATCATCAATATCAAGATCGTTAATATTTAACAAAGAAATTTTTCTTGATAACTCTTCACACTTCAAAAATAAGGTAAGTTCATCATGCTGATTAGGAATGATTTCATCATCACAATACAAATTTGCAGCACTCATGGGGTTCGAATTATCATTGGAGGAACATTGAAAATTAAAATGACCAACTCTATGGCAAATTTCACAAATAAAAGGATAGAGGGAACACACTTTTTCTCCAAGATCATCTAGAGCTCTAGACCATTTTCTAGTTTTTTCATTTCTGTGATGGATACAATATTCATCTTCTATTTGATTAATTCCACAAGGTCTATGTATTCCACAAAAATTAACATGCTTATAGGAAATAGCATTCTTAGGAGTTTGAGCATGCTTATTGCAATCATTAACAACAATGTCATTCTTCATGCAAGCCTCTTTAAAAGGTTCATGATACTTATCAAAGTTCTTTTTAGGCAATTCTAAATGAGAAGCAAAGGCTTTATAAAGATTTGCAGCAACTTGAGAGTCAAGACCATAAGTAGCACTCATATTTCGAAATTTATCAGTATTCATAAAAGTTTCAATGCATTCATAATCATAGTTTATACCTGACTCTTTACCTTTGTCGTTCTCCCAATCTTCAGCGTTCTCCTTAATCCGATCAAGAAGGTCCCTTTTAAACTCTTCTTTATTGCTCGTGAATGATCCAGAACAAGTAGTATCCAGCAAGGTCTTATCTTGAAAAGAAAGTCTTGCATAGAAATTATCAATGATGATATTACCTGGAAGCTCATGATTGGGGCATTTGAGCATTAAAGTCTTCAATCTCTCCCATGCTTGGGCAATACTCTCTCCATCATGAGGCCAAAAATTATATATATGGTTTCGATCTTTGTGAATTTCACTTGGAGGATAGAACTTGGAATAAAATAGAGGCACAATATCCTTCCAATCAAGAGAGTGCCCGTCCTTCAATAGTTTATACCAATGCGCCGCTTCACCAGATAGCGATATAGAGAATAGTTTCTTCTTCACTTCATCCATAGAGATACCTGCACACTTGAATAACCCGCATAATTCATGCAAAAACAGTAAATGATCTCCAGGATGGACAGTTCCATCCCCTTCATAGCGGTTATCCATAACACGTTCAATAATTTCCATAGGTATTTTATACGGAATACTTTCAGCAGGTGGATTTAAAATATCAGAAGCATCATTAAAGTTATCGCATATGGGAGATAAAGCATTATCAACAAAATATTTCTTCCAAAGCGGAGGAGCTAAAAAGATTATTTTTAGGTAAACCAGCTTCCCAAGCTTAGACTTCTTCATAGCATTAGCAGTAATTGCATTCATACTAATAACATTGCTACTATCATGTAAATAAGGTTCCATAGGTTTTTTAATTTTCGCATCAAACCATCCATGTCTTAAATCAGGAAATAGAATAAGAAGCTCACTAATTTTTTTGTTGTTTTCCATTATGCCTAACTAGTGAAAAATAAAAACAAGAAACAAAAAGATGTAATTGCAGAGTCTAAAGGAAATAGCTTCGAGTACACACACAATGGCGCCAGAAAAGTACTGTTACGGAACCGGAGTGTGAGTACCTTTACCTTTCCTCCCCGGCAACGGCGGCGCAGAAAAGTGCTTGATGTCTACGGTGCTTCTATTCTTGTAGACAGTGTTGGGCCCCCAAGAGGAGAGGTTTGTAGAACAGCAACAAGTTTCCCTTAAGTGGATCACCCAAGGTTTATCGAACTCAGGGAGGAAGAGGTCAAAGATATCCCTCTCAAGCAACCCTGCAATCACAAAGCAAGAAGTCTCTTGTGTCCCCAACACACCAAATACACTTGTCGGTGTATAGGTGCACTAGTTCGGCGAAGAGATAGTGAAATACAAGTAATATGGATGTATATGAGTGGTAATAGCAATCTGAATAAAATATGGCAGCGAGTAAACATGCAGCAAAACAATAAACAAACGGAGATTCGATGCTTGGAAGCAAGGCCTAGGGATCCTGCTTTCACTAGTGGACACTCTCAACAATGATCACATAATAGGACTACTCTACACTCTTTTGTTGGATGATGAACATTGCGTAGGGTTACACGAACCCTCAATGCCGGAGTTAACAAGCTCCACAATGCAATGTTCATATTTAAATAACCTTAGAGTGCAAGATAGATCAACATAATTACACCAAGAACTAACATAGCATGCACACTGTCACCATCATGCATATGTAGGAGGAATAATACACATCAATACCATCATAGCAATAATTAACTTCATAATCTACAAGAGATCATAATCATAGCCTATGCCAAGTACTCACACGGCACACACTATCACCATTACACACATGGAGGAGGAATAGAGTACTTTAATAACATCACTAGAGTAGCACATAGACAATATTCAACTAGATCACATAAAGAGAGAGATGAACCACATAGCTACGGAGCCCTCAGCCCCGGGAGAACTACTCCTCCTCATCATGGGAACAATGGCGGTGAAGATGGCGGTGGAGACGGCTTCGGGGAATTCCCCGTCCGGGGTGCCGAAGAGAGACTGTCCCGAATCTTGATTTCGCGATGGCGGCGGCTCGGGAAGGTTTTTCTCCGTATCGTGGTCTCTGGCGGTGTTTTTAGGTCAGGGAGGCTTAAATAGGCGCCGAGAGGGAGTCGGAGGGGCCACGGGGTGCCCACACCCTAGGGGGCGCGCCCCGCCTGCGCCGGGGGTGTGTGGGGCCCCCCGGCTCCCCTCTCATCCCCCTGGAAGCTTCCGGAAAAATAGGAACTTTGGCGGTGATTTCGTCCGATTCCGAGAATATTTCGTTACTAGGATTTCGAAACCAAAAACAGAAAACAAGAACTGGCCCATCTCGTCAATAGGTTAGTTCCGGAAAACGCATAATAATGACATATAATGTGTATAAAACATGTAGATATCATCAATAAAGTGGCATGGAACATAAGAAATTATCGATACGTTGGAGACGTATCAAGTCCCCTCAATGCAACCGGAAGCAATTGTGTCATAAGCACGTGACAGTCATGGGACTTCAGGTTTTGGAATTTTTTATCCTTCATATTTACTATCCCCTTTATATTCGACGAGAAACCAGACGGAACCTTGATACTGAATAGGGCTTCAAAAAAGATCTCCTTCTCTTGTTTGGTAAGAGCGTAGCAGGCAGGCCCTACAAACTGCCCTGGATGTTTGCCGTTTCGTCCTTTATGAAGTTCCTGGTCCTCCCGTGCTTCGGTGTATCTTTTGTCTTTCCATACACGCCCAGAAAACCTAGAATATTCACACAAAGATTCTTGGTCAGGTGCATCACGTCGATTGCAGAGCGGACTTCCAGGACTTTCCAGTATTCTAGCTCCCAAAAAATAGATTTCTTCTTCCACATGGGCGCGTGTCCGTCGGCGTCTTTCCAGGTCGACTGCCTGGACCCTTTCCAAAGATAACATTTAAATCCTTGACCATGTCAAATATATCAGCACCACTACGGGGGCTTCGGACGGCGGTCTGCCTCGCCATCGAAATGCTTTCCTTTTTCCTTAAGGGATGCTTGCGCGGAAGGTAACGACGATTGAACGGGTACACAACTTTTTTGCTTTTTCCCAAATATTTACTTTCAGTCTCATCTAAACAGTGTGTGCATGCATTGTATCCTTTGTTCGTCTGTCCTGAAATGTTACTGAGAGCAGGCCAATCATTGATGGTTACGAATAGCAACCCTCGTAGGTCAAATTCTTGCTCGGTGTGCTCATCCCACACACGTACACCTAGTTTGGCCCACAACTCCAAAAGTTCATCGACTAATGGCCTTAGGTACACATCAATGTCGTTGCCCGGTTGCTTTGGGCCTTGGATAAGCACTGGCATCATAATGAACTTCCGCTTCATGCACAACCAAGGAGGAAGGTTGTAGATACATAGAGTCACGGGCCAGGTGCTGTGACTGCAGCTCTGCTCCCAAAAGGATTCATGCCATCTGTACTTAGACCAAAGTATAAGTTCCTTGCCTCACCTGCAAAATCCGGGAACTCTCTCCCGATGTTTCTCCACTGCCGACCATCAGCGGGGTGCCTCAACATCGCGTCTTTCTTACGTTCTTCCATGTGCCATCGCAACAACTGGGCATGCTCTTTGTTTCTGAACAAACGTTTCAACCGTGGTATTATTGGAGCATACCACATCACCTTCGCAGGAACCCTCTTCCTGGGTGGCTCGCCCTCAACATCACCAGGGTCATCTTTTCTGATCTTATACCGCAATGCACCACATATGGGACATTTATTCAAATTCTCGTACTTCTCACCGCGGTAGAGGATACAGTCATTAATGCATGCATGTATCTTCTGCACATCTAATCCTAGAGGGCAGACAAGCTTCTTTGCTTCATATGTACTGACGGGCAACTCATTATTTCTTGGAAACAGCTTCTTTAATATTATCATCAATTTCTCAAATCCCGAGTCAGTCACACCGACCTCTGCCATTTCAGCAATTCCAATATGCTACCCAGCTTTCTATGCCCATCTTCACAACCTGGGTACAACAATTTGTGGTGGTCCTCTAACATCTTGTCGAACTGCAACCTCTCCTTATCCGTGCCACAGTCTCTTCTTGCATCAGAAATGGCCCGACGAAGATCATCGTCAACAGGATCATCTGATGCCTGTTCTTCACCTCCTTCTTCTTCATTGTCGTCCATTGCGGTATCATTGCATTCAGAGAACATAGATCGGTACTGGTCATCATTATCTTCTTCCTCATCGCCGTCTTCCATCATAACCTCTTCTTCTCCGTGCTTGGTCCAAACATTATAGCTGGACATGAATCCAAACCGAAGCAGGTGGCTCTTAATATCTCTTGAGCAAGAGTAATCCTTCTCGTTCTTACATTTTAGACATGGACAGCACATAAAACCTTGCTTCGACTTGTTGGCCTCGGCCACAAGCAGGAAAGAATTCACGCCCTCTGAAAGCGGGAGCACATCGGTTACCGTACATCCATGGATGACTCATCTGCATCATAAGTACAATTATATACATATATATGTATCAGATGCAATCACCTTGCTAAAATTAATATTGTACGGACTATGCATATATATATAGTCGAGAAAATAGTTGCTAACCTTTTAGGATCAAAAAGAGGAGAAATCTTATCAAATAAAACCAAGTGGCATCCCTCTCACAAGCATTCCATCAAACACCTCTTGTGCACATGTAGAAAAAATGAGCTAGCATACACCTCCACCTTCACCACCAAGGAAAAAATGAGGTGGGGGGGCTGGCTGCGTGTCTATATATAGCCATGGCCCTTTGGTCGCGGGCCGTATTACGACCGCGACAAAAGGGGTGCCGACAGAAGCCCCAGAGAACCTTTTGTCGCGGGTCGAGATACGGCCCGCGACAAAAGGGCGCGACAAAAGGACCTGACGGCTCCACATGGTTTCGGGGCGACGTGGCCAGGCCATTTGTCGCGGGTGCAGGCGCGCCCGCGACAAAAGGCTCCCACGGAAGCCCTGTTTTCCACTAGTGTTAATCAATTCCCATAAGGACATTAACGAATTAAATAATGGCGTTACACACTAAGACTAGCCACAATGGGAGTATTATAGGTAGTATCATGCATGTCATGTAAGCAAAAATATTATGTGGCACATCAATTAATGAGGAGAGAGGTGATAGTAATATCATAGGTAGATACGGTATCATAGCACATAAAACTAGAAATTTTAGTGGCAAACACATCATGTACACATATTTCCATTGAGATTCTACGAAACATTAAATAAGATAGAACTATGATACTAATTCATGATACTATGCATTGTAAGAGCAAGTAAAATAAGTCCTAGTCAGCTGACTATAAGGATTAAAATAATATATTGTTGCTTAGTTGGAGGAGAGAGAGGAGGAGAGAGAAGATAAGTGGGCTCTTATGGAAGAGCCGGCTTTAGCACGTGCTTCTAGGCACTATATGAGAGTGAATCATGGGCCATATACAGATAAACTAGTACAATTTTATAGCTCACTATTATACATGTTGGCTCTAAAATGACTATAGATGACATAGCACTTAGCTTGTAGCCAGTTGACTCTACTATTAAACTTGCTCTAAGTGTTGTATCATAAACTAATATCATATATACTACCTCCGTTTCAAGGAATAAGGCGCCCTCGTTTTACGAGCTTTTTGTTTGACCAAAAAATACTTTAAATAGATAAAGATTGTTTGTATGAAATTAGCATCATTAAAAAGTGCTTTTCAATAAGAATCCAACGATACTATATATATATAATATAATCAAGATTTTGTTGCTCAACTTTTATGGTCAAAGTTCGTCTTGAAATACGCGTGCGCCTTATTCCTTGAAACAGAGGTAGTATGATACTAGTCTATGATACTTCCCATTATAACTAGTCTCATCTAAGTACTTACTCCTGCTAGTCTAAAAATCTCCACCGTTTCCAGCTTCCCTAATTTTGTCTCTTTCACCGCTCGACGGCCGTAAAAGCGAGGCACAGTTGTCCGGGAACTAGTGACGAAATTGAAGGGCCATGTTCTCTCCACGCGACGCGAGGTGAACCGGCGAACAGACACTCTCTCGGCAAGTGGGAAAAAGCGAGGATGCGGTCGTGGGTGAAAGAGACCGCCTCCTCACTCGCTGGACTCGATCTATGCGGAGTAGTACTTAAGCAGCCTGTCACTATCGTGTGAGGTGTGACACTGGATTAGGTTTCCCGCCCGTCGCGCTCAAGTGCTACGGATCGCTGCTCATATCGCTTCCGTGCATGTACCTCGTGGACCAAGGGATTTCACCCGGCACTACTCCTTTGATTTAAAATATAAGGATCGGGCATGTAGCTCATGCCACTAACATACCCTAGATACATTTGCATCTAGATTTTTCTCCATTCTAAATTAAATGTCTCAGATAAAATTAAAACATTTATTTTGGAATGAACTCGGTACCACGTGTTAGAGCATGTACAATGAAAAATGTTTAGAGGGGTGCTTAGAAAAACAAACCGACTTTTGCTTAAGCATCGTGTTTATTTGTACTACACAAATGCCTAACTGAGCACCTCTCATGTACAAATAAATATTAATGCTTAGCAAAAAAATTGCTTTATTTTTCTAAGCACCCACCTAAGCATCTCCCATTGTACATGAAACGTATAGTACTAGACACAGCGGGGACTTGATCGGATTGGGAAGTGTGACATGCTGAATGGCAAAATTGAGTAAGAAATTAACAGAACGAGCATCGTTTTCAATTTTCCTCTAACTCTAAACTGAACTTGGGGTAGTTCCTTTTCAAAATCCTTCGCTTATAAATTTACAGATAAGATAATTACAGGCTTCTTTCTGTAGAAGTAATAGGTACCGTTATGATTATCAGTAACTTGCCCCCCCCCCTCTCTGTAGCTTCTAATGATGAAGTAAACAAGTCCCAATACGGTAGGATTCAACATACATATACATTAATAATATTTTTGCACATATTAAGATTCCCTTACTAATGAAATCAGAACCAAATTTATACAAAATAAAGAGAATTTCAAGGCACAAATGGCACCGACATCACTTTGATTATAAGAGCATTGACAGACAGACACGACTCAAATTCACACACCAACCAGCATCTCAGTTTCCAACTATCTCATTAACACTGTCCCAAGTTGTACCTATCACATTATGTATCCCGATTTTATACTAAAATTTTATAATTTTAGAAACAATTAGTTTTTGCATTGTATATTTTTTGGCATACATAATTACATACCAAGTTTGCTAAATCTTAGTCCCAGTGTTCTTGTTACACATTTTAATGTATAGGTTTAAATATATTTTTCTGTCGTATTTTTTTTATTTTTGTCGAAAAATAAGGACTCAACTGTACGTTATAAAAAAAGTTCCTTCTTGACTTACTTATACAATATTAACAATTGTATAGTATATACTTATTTGCGCTAAAGATCTCTAAACTATACGGTTAAAAAGTATCTTAATAAGGGTTTCTAGCGTGTGACTAGGTAGCTGTATTCACTGAAACTCTGGAAATATAAATAGATTCTTTGTCAAATTTGTGCGATAAATCTAACATAAAATATAAAATGGTTCAATAATAAGTTGGTAGTGTGTGCATGCTGTGAAAGAATTCAGCCTCGATATATTCCTTTTACCAAACTTAAACACAACAACGATTGAGATCCCTCTATACCCTTTTTATACATTTGATCCAAATGATAGGATTCTAGTACTCTTCTTTTCCGCTAAAAGACCCTAGGTTTATTGAATCCACGGAAGAATACTAATGGTGTAAGATCACTTAAATCGAGACTTCTAAACTTCATTTAGACATTGTTTCACCGGACCAGTGTTTTCTATTGTTTTTGGTTTTACCAATGGATGGAAATAGGCTAGGATCAAGGTTTCATCATTCCAAGATTGTTATAAGATTATAAAGACAATAATAACACGCATATAATGTATGTACTAATAAGATATATAATGTAAATGGGTGACACTCCAAAGGACACCATGGCATGTGTACACTATGCGCCATGGATCTATTATTATCCTACCCATGCCCCAACCATAGCTGGACACACACAAAAAAAAGTAAACAAAAAATAAGCTTAAGATAAGTGATGCCATCACAAGTCTGTGGATAGAAACTACATATCCGACCGTTTGCTACTCTCACCGCGCAGACACCGAAGTATGTGAATCATCAGCTACCATTACCTTCATACCACTGTTAAACCCATCAAACTTAGATGTCGGACAAGCCCGAAGATTAGGATAGAAGGACAACCGTTAATACTGGTAGCATGTACATAACCGAAGGCTCCACTAAGCCATATGACGTGTTGGATAAAACTCCAGCCGTGCCCAACGGAAGCAACCTCACCCAATTCCTTCCTCGATTTTGTTTTTAATTCGTGTCGTGGAGTTGCTGATCCTTGGCAATCTTGCTAAGGCCATCTCCAACGGTTTGACGTAAATGAACGCGGTTCTACCATTTGCGACTGCGCGATCGAAAAATGCGCCTGCATCCAGGTCCGACGCATGGTGACCGGCTGTCCGCGGAGACGCAAACACGGTCCAAATATGCGTCTCGAATGTGTCTCGGCTGACGCTCCGCGACCGCGCCGAGTGTCCTCGTATTCTAACCTGGCCCGCACGTCAGGGGCAGCGAAATCGACCGCGCTGATTTGCTTCCTCCTCCCCTTCTTTGCTGCCCTAGGGCGACTCCGCCACCCCCAACCCAACCCCGCCACACCGCCGTAGTAACCGACGTTTGTTCGGGCCTCGTCGCGCCGGAGAACAGGATTAGAGCCGGGGTAGATTCTTGACCTCACCTATCGCGTCTTGGGTGGCCACACATCTGCCGATTGCGTCAGCCGGCCTCGCCGCCCAGGACCTGTTCGGTCAATTGGGGCGGTAGGTTTTCTACTTTATTTTTGGGCGCTATTGTGGGCCACCATTGATCCGCAGTTGCTACCCATGCAGATGTATATGTGGAAGTCGCTTGACAAGTTCTGCGGTGAGGCCATTGACTAATCTTCCAACGACGAGTCCGATCAGATGACGCAGGCCATGGCTTCTGCTACGGCCTCCATGGCTCCATCCTCCACGAGCACAATGTCAGCCATATGTTATATTGGTGCACTAAGGCTCTGTGAAGGGCCGCTCAAAAATCTGTCGTGCGACAGAGTTGGTGGGCACCTCCAGCTCTACAAGGACTACTTCGACAGCACCAATCCGTTGTACCCGAAAAAATTATTTCGGCGGGGGTACAAGATGTCAAAGGACATGTTCATGGTCATTCTATGGGACGTCAGAGACTACGACCCGTACTTCCAATGCAGGCCCGATGCCACATGTGCGCTAGGCTTCACCTCCTACCAAAAAATTTCCGGAGCTATTCGCACACTATCGTATGAAATGACTGCTGATATATTCGACGAGTATATACGAATGGGTGAGAGCACCTGCCTTGATGCCATATACCTGTATTGTCGATCAGTGATTGATGTGAGGACACAAGACGACTGTTGTGTATCAACGAGTCTAGAGGGTTCCCAGGCATAATTAGGTGCATAGATTGCATGTACTGGGAGTGTAAGAGCTGTTCATTTGGATGACAGTGTAAGCATAGCGGCTATTCTGAGGGATGCATCGTCGTTCTTGAAGCAGTGATATGGCAAGATTTATGGATTTGGCATTTATTTTTTGGCATGGCCTGTTCCAACCATGAAATTAATGTGTTGCACCGCTCTCCGGTTTTCAACCGGCTTATGCAAGGCAAAACTTTTCAGGTAAGGTACGAGATTAATGGAAATGAATATGACAAGCCATATTATCTTGTTGATGGCATCTATACTAACTGGGTCACACTGGTGAAGATTGTTTGTAGTCCAAACACGGAAAAAACAAAGAGGTTTTTCACGATGCAAGAAGCTACCATCAAAGATGTGAAGCAGTGATTTGGTATGCTCCAAGCTTGGTGGGCAATTATCCGTCACCCGGCTGGAACATGGTCGCTGAAGACCATGCATGAGATGATAACTTGTTGCGTGATCATGAACAACATGATCGTTGAGGATGAGCATCCTGATGGCCGCAATAAACACATATGAGATTTCTAGGGTGAGCTGGTTGCACCAATCTTTGGGGCATCAACCTGGCAGCGGTATCTGCATATGAATGTTGAAGTCACTGACGACAACATGTCCAAACACCTCGAGAACGATTTGATCGAACATCAGTGGGTATTGGCTGACTTTGAAATATTTTGATGCAGACTTTGAAATATTTTGATGTAATAAGGAAGTACTTTAAACCTGTTTTTTTTGTGTTTGAACATCCAAAGCGTGTTCGCTGGGTACTTCTAGGCGCAAACGGACGCGCGGTAAAAAATAATCATTTTCATGCCGCGGGTCGATGCAACTGGAGGCGGAGCGACTACGTTGAAAATCTGATTTGCGTCGCCTTGTTAGAAATGCTCTAATGTTTGCCGATCCTCGAGCAAGACTTAAATCTTTTGAGAGAGATCCTCGAACAAAACTTTCGATGCTTGGCGGCGACAGATTTAACAGTCCAACAACAAACAAGAACCATGACAGGTGCAAGCAAGAAAATCAGGTTTCTTTTGATCAATTCCCACGCGGCCACGAGGGGACAAACGAATTAAAGAATGGTGTTACAGAATTGTAGCTACTCGATCACAGGTGTCAAAAAAATCCTCATCCGAGAAGTCTCTCCCGAAGAACTAACTGCTAGCTAGCCGTCGTTGTTTCGTGTCCTCAATTCTTCATACGACCTCGTAGATGAGGACCTGCGCGCTGTCGAAGCAGAAACCTGGCAGAACGCCGGCGCCGAACCCCGCTTGTGACGTTGCAGCGAAGGGCCGGAAGGCAGCGGCGGCTGCCCCCTCGTGGTCGAAGCCGGCGGCCTTCCGATCTGTGGAGGCGCCTGCGGCGGAAGAGGAAGAGGAGGTGGACTGCGGCGGCTTGTAGTACATGCGCGCCGTCTGCGGGCAGTGGGAGTGGAACCTGGCAGCGATGCGCACGCCCATGTCCAGCATCTCCACGTACCGGGCCGCCATGGATCGGTCGGTCGAATTCCTGCTGCCTTTGACTGTGTCTCTGTCGAGGGAACAATTAATGGAGGCGCGGAGGAGGGTGGCTTTGAGCTCGGTCTGGCTGAAGGTGTTGTCCGTGCTTTGGTTTGGCACGGGGAGAAGGAGGAATTGGGAGCGGTGGCTATATAGCTGGGCAGGACAGGGTAGCGTGGGCGAGGAGGCAGCTGGGAAACGGGGCTCCGCGGCGCGCGCTGGTCGTGTGTTTCGCGTGGCTTTCGTCTCGCGGTGGCTTCTGCGGTGCGGCCGAAGTTGACCTTTAAACGTGCCCCGTAGCTTTCGGCTCGGATGGCATTAGTTGGGGCTGGAGTAATAACTGACTAACGGTGCATGCGGTTTGACCACGTACGGGCACGGAGACGCCGTGCCCCGACGCGACGACCACGTAAACGGGCGCCTGGCCGCGACGCACTGAGCTGCGAAAAACCGCTCCATCGGCGAGCGTTTCCTTTGCCTTTTGTCTCTTTCACCTCTCGACGGCCGTAAAAGCAAGGCAGAGTTGACCCAGAACCGATGGAAGGGCCATTTTTTTCTGCACGCGAGATGAACAGACACTCAGTGGGAAAAAGCGAGGATGCGGTCGTGGCCGAAAGAGACCGCGTGGCCGACTCACTCGCTGGACTCGATCTACTATGCGGAATAGTTAAGCAGCCTGTGACTATCACTACTATCGTGTGACACTAGATTAGGTTTTCTCGCCGGTCGCGCTCAAGTGCTACGAATCGCTGCTTGATCGCTTCCGTGCATGTACCTCGTGGACCAAGGGATTTCAGCCGGTACTACTTCCTTTGGTAGGGACCGTCTAATGCTCAGCTAGCTGATAACCAGTTTAGTTCTCGGCTAGCTGACATCAGCGTAAAATCGTACATTAAAATCAGGTTAAAAATTCATACATTAAAGAGTTGCAACCTACCCTGGTAAACTACTAGATAAACCAAAAAAAATGTCAGTTCCATCTCGACTTGTAACTAAAAAAATTCTAGTTGCAACTCCGTTTGTAATATAAAATTTTAGTTGTAATTTCACTTGTAAATGATAAACATCAGTTTCGACCATGTTTACAACTCAAAATTATCTCAGCTAAAACTGAAAAAAAAAACTCAGTTGCAACCCCACTTGCAACTGAAAAAAACCTCATTTGTAACGGGATAAAAATCTCAGTTGCAACCCCGTTTGTAACTGGAAAAAATTCGGTTCCAACCTCACTTGCAACTGGACAAAAATCTCTATTGCGCGCAACCCCGCTTGCAGTCGGGCATTCTCAGTTACAATCCCACTTGTAACAGGAAAATTTTCAGTTACAACCCTGCTTGTAATTGGAGAAAACCTCAGTTGCAATCTCACTTGCAACTGAATTTTTTTTAGTTGCAGTCTTGTTTGTAACTGGAGAAAATCTCAGTTGCAATCTCGCTTGCAACTGGAAAAAACCTCAGTTCCAACCGTATTTATAGCTGCATAAAAATCTTAGTTGCAACCCTACTTGTAAGTAAAAAAAAATCTCAGTTACAATCACACTTGCAGCTAGAAACCCTATTTGCAATCCCGCTTGCGACTGAAAAAATCTTCAGTTACAACCCCGCTTGCAACTAAAAAAATCTAGTTACAATTCCCCTTTCTACAAAGATCTCAATTTCAGCCCCACCAAGACCCACAAATTATTTTAAAAAATTAACTTTAAATAAACTTACAAAAAAAAGGACACATACGAGCCTACAAGGACAATAGTCTTTAGAAGAAACAATGGGTACACACAAAAACTTAAGCAGACCACACACACCGACCTAGGCCACGGCCTCAACAGACAACAAAAGCCCAGTACATAATGATGATAACATGCCACACAGCGGTCGGGATAGGCTAAAAAAAAAGCAACGAACTTGGAAAAACACGGGTCTTGAAGCAAAACACGATCCAACGATTTCACGAGTTGACTGGGCACTAGCTTAGTTATCAACTAGTTGAGAACTTCTTAATACTGTAAAAGTTACTCAGCATCAAGAGAATTAAAAAGTAAATAGATAAAATGAAATAAAAAAATTCAGTTGCAACCTCACTTGCAACTGAAAAAACCCAGTTGCAATCTCACCTGCAACCAAAAAATAACTTACTTGCGATGGCACTTCAACCGAAAAAAACTTAGTTGCAGCCGCCCTTGCAACTGGAATACCCAATTGCAACCCAACTTACAACTGAAATATCTTCATCGCACCCACACTTGAACTAGGAAATCATAGTTGTGCCCTAGTTGCAACCACACTTGCAACTAAAAAGTCTTAGTTACAACTCCACTTGTAACTAATTTGCAACTAGAAAAATCTCAATTGCACTCTCATGTGTAACTAGAACATCACGGTTGCAATCTCAGTTGCAGCAACTGAAAAAACTTAGTTGCAACTATATTTGCAACTAAAAAATCTTAGTTGCAACCCCACTTGCAACTGGAAAATCATAGTTACGACTCTACTTTCAACTGAGAAGTTACGGTTGCAACATCGCTTGCAACGCCACTTGCAACTCTCGCACTATCACAAATCACGAGATAATCCAATGGTTCAAGAGTCAACTAAGCACCAAATTAAATCTAGATCAACTGAGAATTAGCAAACCTATAAAGATCATAAAAATAAAAAAAATGGAAAATTTGAGGATACTCTTTTATGCATGATATCGGTAAAGGACTCTAGTAGAGTGAAAATAATATATCTATAACTATTAGTAAAAAATAATAAAACAAAATAAATAAAAAAATGGCAAGGTAAATAAAGTCAACATGAAGATAATACTATCATCTTTGCTCTATGTAGCCGGTTATGCACAAAGTAAAAAAACATGTGAAAAAGTTTATAGTGAAGTGCAAATAATTATAGTAAATTCAATCATGATAGCTAATTTGACATATGCCGCTTTTATTTTGCTCCGCCCGCGCATTCCATCTAACGACTGTAGAAGTGACTGAGAACTAGAAAATCCTTTTAAAATACTAAGCATGGCACATGTGCCTTGTGCGGCTAAAATGTTAAAACATAGCGGCGGAGCTTGGGCCAAAAGTTAGGGCGGGGCAGATGGGATTTAAAATACTACGCATGGCACATGTGTCTCGTGCGGCTAAATTGTTAGAACACAGCGGCAGAGGGTGGGCCAAAATTTAGAGGGCCAAATAGTTTTGGAAGACACTTTGGGCGACTATTGCAGACAAATGGGCTAAATATAAGCTACTTTTTAGCCAAAAACTGTCAAATATGAAGGGGAATTTGGCAATTTGCCCCCCCCCCACCCCACACACACACACAGAACTCTACATAAGTCTGCCACTGCTACAACGTACATACATGGTATTGGATTAGGAAGTCTGACATTTTCATGATACGACAAAGATCGAGTAATAAATAAATAGAACGGGCATCGCTTTCAATTTTCCTCTAACCCCAAACTGAAATTGGGTACCAAGATTTTTTTTTCCAAATTTTTTTTGCTTATAAATTTACCGATGACATAATTACATCTTTGTCTCTCCGTCGAAACGATAGGTGCCTATTACGCTTGTCACTAACTTGTTGTTGAAGTGTTAAAATAGAACCATGGTCTATCTTATTTTTTTATCAAAGGTTTGTCTTGTTGCATGTCGCTCCTCATTTTTCTTGTTGGCCCCTCTACAATAATCAAGTGAACAAGTCCCACTACAGAAGGAAACTACAAGCCTATATTGGAGATTCAACATATAGATTAATAATATTTAAAAGTTTGAACATATTCAAATAATATGGTGGGAGTCAAGGATATCTATGAAAACAACGGTTCACTTATCCAGGTTTCCAAAGCCTCGCACGCTTCAAGTTCGAGATAAGCAAAGAAGTTGGAAGAATTTACTTTACTTAGAGGTAATCAAGGGACACCAAAGAAATCATAAAGCAAAAGAGAGCATCTTGGTGATCATGAAGGGAAGGCCTAAGGCCATTACAACGATCAATAGTGGAAAAAAATGGTGGGTTATGAAAAGAGAAGGTGCAGGGCTCCGACATCCCAATGGCAGAGCTTCAAAATGACGAAGCTGTTATACTTACTAGATAATAGCCCGTGCCTTGCTGCGGGACATATTGTAAAAAAATAATTTATCATACTGCTATTATTCTAAAATAATTAGTAAAGTAGGAATATAAATTATTTCTAATTATGATTGTAGTCACAGTAGAAATCCCTTGATGTAATTTTTTAGAACCTGCTAGGGCAACACCCATGAAATCCTATGCATGCTCCCAATGAAATGAAGGTAGCATATATTTCGCGTAAGAAACAATAGGTGGGTAGAGGCGTGTACTCTAAACAAACCTCACACACTTCCATCTGTAAGGTGTTCGTGAGATTGTGCAGCTGTACGTAGGGAAGTTGAAATTTGTGTTCAGAGAATACATAGAAATATGTGGACTCGCTACAATATTATATGGATAGTCCCACTTCATTGTAATCTGCAAAATAACTCCAAATTATGCATGAAAACCAGGAAGATAAATAATCAACAGAAAGACCGTGATGAACATAGTGTATTTCCAACCTCGAAAAAAAAAACATAGTGTATTTCCTTGAACCATGCTGACTTGATCAATGTATATCAGTATAACTGAGTCAACGTATATGAGTGTAACTGAGTCAAGCTCTTCTAAATGTTTTAGTACCACTTCTACAATAAATAGAATAAGATATACATTTCAGGGGAAGTCCTAATGGTATCATCTAGTTGCTCCGAAGTCTGCATCTCCCTGCTCAAATATCTCGAAGCCAGGAAGGGGAATGTCGCACCAATCTAATCCGGATTTAAAGATAATTTGTTGTAGTGGAGTTTGGTTCAGTTTGGCTCATTAGTAGCCGTAGGCCAAGCAGGGGACTCCCAATAATAAAGAGACTGCCAGAGAGAAAGTTTCGGCAGATTATTCCGTACCAATCAAATTGAAAGAACAGAAATCCAGGGTGACGGCCCAATTGGAATCTGATGAGAAATTCTGATATTGTTTTATGCAGCAAATTCCCATATGAACTTAAGGTTGAGTGTACAGGCCTAGGAGAACCCATGAATAATCTACCAATCCTGCAAGAAAAGCAAATGTAGGAAAATTAGTACAGTATATCGATGGATGATAGCATCACCTTCCTCAAGTGCATCGGTAACATTGGTGATAAAATATATAGAGAAAATCAAATTAGCAATAGCATCTCACATTAGAAACGAACAGACTTCTTCATCCAGGCCACCAGTGTCTCTCCTCGTTTGAGCAATGCAGATGTCTCTCTTCACCGCGGTACACCATGAAACATGTCAATGCCGCGGTGCTGCACTACAAGAGAACCCCTCCTACAACAACGCATTTATCTGTATCTAAATGTCTATTTAGGCGTTGCTAGCGTCTGTACCAACGAATAAAAAAGTGTTGCGTTTTTGGGTGTTGCAAGGGTACAATGCAACACATATAGGTACGTTGGTAACATGGGCGTTGCTAGGTAGCAACATATAGAAATAAATATTAGCAACACTTTTATACGTTGTTGCCTACCCTACTCAAATTGCCATGCAGCTATATAGTTTACAAATATAATTAGATAAGAATAAATCAGTTTTGACACTCTCCCCGTTCTTCTAAGTGACACTTGAACTTCAGATTTTACAAGCATACCAATTTGGTACAATTTTAACAACACATCAATCGTAACTCAATGATAATTATAAATAAATCATAAATCTTTATTCAATGAAATTCGTAAACATAATCTAAGTTACATACATCAAACTGAAAGAAAATGAAAATTGAACACTGATTCGTCCAGCTATCCATATGCCCCAGGACATATTTTTTTATCAAACTAAACCTAAGAAATAAAGTGAAACCATTCCTCCATGCCTCCTCCTCGTTGGACTCTTGATATATGGATGTTGACTATACAGTAGTCTTTTTATCTTTACCTCCTGCAGCAGAAAATTAAGTAGGTTAAGTCATGCTTGTATAAAATGTGTGTTCACAATTTAAATTTATAAATCCTAAATAACTTTTGTGGAAAAGAATATAAAATAGAACCATAATGTCTTATTAGCCACATGAGCCAATCATCGACCCGGAAAACTATTTGAACTACTAAAATGTGCCCCAAGTGAAATGTTTCCAATAATCAATTGTACGTTCAGAGTTGTTCAAATAACAATATTTCATTGCCTGCAATATTTGTATCATTAATTTTCACAATAAACTTTAAGGTGGACATAATACCTCTATCCAGGAGAATCAGGCTGAATATTTTGACTAACAGAAGTACTAGAAAACAGTTACTTACAAACTACTTGCATTCTAAAAAAAAATGAAGCAGCTAATCAATCTGCAAACAAAATGTCAACTGTTTGCTGCACACGGATATGTTCTGCAGTTTGTACATCTAGATCACAGGAGCATAGGCAAGAAGTTTAGACAAGGAACCTTGTAGTGTACTGGTTGACCATATACACAAAGAAAAGTGCAATAGATAAAAAGAGTCATACACATTAGGATATAGTGACAAGTAATGCTTCAATTGTTGGTGGCCTTCCTAGGTCCAGCCGGCTTCAGTCATCTACTGTGAGCAAGGAAGCCATGTAAGTAAAGGTTCTTGATCGAAAAATGTAAGTAAAGGTTGAAGAAATAAATCTATCCAATCCCTTCTTGAAAAGAACGGAAAGTATTCAAGTTGTATATACTACAAGGTACTTAACACTTACGGTCTGCATATTATGTAAAATATTAATTAGCAAATCACTTTCTATCATAAACATAAGATGTTTGTACATGCCAAAATCAGGAGATAACCATTTTTTTCTAAGTTTATTTTTCAACGAAAGAATGCTTACCTATAGAGTGAGGAATAGATCACACAATCATAATAGTAGATCAGGAAACATGCAAGCTGCACACGTAAGGCACTAAATTTATTTAATGGAATACAATTGAATCGATCTGTGATAGTAAAAACCTCTAGTCCATCCCGCATGTCTTCTGATTACAATCGGTGTACTTTTGGCTTCAATTATCCATATTTGAGGACGAGAAACCTAAGAGGAAATGTGTAATACAATACAATAGAGTAGCTAAAAATAGCAATGAATTGGCAACTTGAACCACGTCACATAGGCACAACATATGCAAGGCACACAATCACATAATTCCACATCTCCTGTAGTTACTACCAGACCCAAATCTCCAATGCGTGATGGTCAGCTTGTCCAGTACACATGCGGGGATTATCCCAAAAATTCATCTTGCTGTAGGACAAAGAACTGAATCAAGTGATTAGGGATCAGAATGAAAACAAAGAATCACACCCGCTCCAGCAGATTACAGACTAAAACCAGTATCAAACAGGTTACTACATGATGGACAAATCGTGTATTGCTTAAGTCAACCAAAATCACTAGTGTTTTTCAAACCGAGTAACACTACTAATCCGATCAGAAGAAGAAAAAAAATCAATTAAATAGTTCTGGTTCAAACCTCCGTTAGAAGCAGTACAGATCCACCACACCCCTAGCCCTGCTGCTTCTTCCTGCATGTGCTACAGATTAGAGAAACGCCAACATCAGGAACATCTTCCTACCTGTATTGTCTGGTCACACCACCGTGGAATCCCAACGGCTGCTGGACTGCTGGTGCCGCGACCCCATCAGTACACACGCCGCCAAGGAGTGAGAGGCATACCGATCCACCGCCCAGATGGCCAACGATGAGGACCTTCATCTTCCTCTCAACATGCCGATGAGGGCGGACGAGAAAGTGATGCTCGCTAAAGGGGATGGCAAATAGGGAGGAGGAACAGGAGAAGTGCGGGGAGGTGAGGAGGATCACGGCGGTGGGAGGCGGCGTGAAGGACTCTGTTAGATCGGACTCGCAAGATCTAGATTGCAGTTGTACGACCTCGTAGAGAATGGGAGTAGATAAATATAAGGCAGAAATCTCTCCTAGGCCCAATATATGAGTGGAATTTTCGTGTACGCAAGCCAAAATTTTATTTGTTGTGTAGGCGCCAAATCGGTTCCGCTGCGGGATTGAAAATTTTCAACATCCGCGCTTTTCCATCTTTCTCAGCTATCGTGTGTTATGGAACCGATGCAGGGGCAGCGCATATATCTGTATCTATGCTGAAGTTTTGCAACGCATATCCCGGGGGTTGTAAATCAAGTGTTGTTGAAGGGTGGTTCTTCTTGTAGTGCTGCTTCTCTTTCTAATCTTCATGGTGACGCTTCAGCTGTAGCTGCGCAGAGGATTTTTCAAACCAGGAGATGAAGAGGCCTGATAGGAGACAACTGATTGTCTTGCAGCGGAGGGTGAGAAGACATGGACTCTGGTAAGGTGTCGTTGGTGAGCAAAGCGATGAGTACGTGAGGGGTGGAAAGGCACTAATGTAGGGAAGTTAGTAGTGAGGTAATATTGTGCTTAAAGTTGTGGAGATTATACGTCAGCCCGTTTCAATTTCTGAGGTACTAAATAATAGAAGTAGAAGCGTTTTTTTAAGGCATCAAGCTATAAAATTATCGCTAGAAAATAAGGAAAATTTTCAGATTAGTGTAGAAGAGAAATATTCAGTGGCTGACTGGTTGCCTTAGTGGGTTAATAATCAATATGGCTAGAAAATAAGGAAATTTTTCAGATTAGTGTAGAAGAGAAATATTCAGTGGCTGACTGGTTGCCTTAGTGGGTTAATAATCAATATGTTATGACTGCTAGTGGTATGACCTATTTTTTTTTCATTATGTGGTAGATTTGCTTAGGTTGCATGATATTATTGCTCGATGATGCTTGATGAGGTGGACATCTTGCATGTTGAGAGAATTATTATTAGTGGGTTGCTCTAATTTAGAAACTAGATAAAACCCCGCGCGTTGCTGCGGAAATTACTGGCAAAATGACAAAATTAAGTTGTAACCTATTTCTGAAATAACAGATTATTGCCGTGAAGAATGAAATAAGATTTGAAGTGTAGGCGTTTAAATAGTGGCATGTCGAGTCTAGAAAGTGAATACACATCATATATGAATGTTGTAAGCAACATAGTATATTTCAAAGGATTTTTACAATTACTCCAGTATAAATGGAATTTTACTTCTTGACCACATGCATACTTTTGTAGAACACAGTCAGCAACTTATGATCATTAACCCTAAGGATAATGGATGCAGACCACAATATCTCATCAGCGCGATTAGCTTCACTTGTATAATGATGGAGCTTTTTCACTAAGTCCAACAATAAAGAAGTTGTTAGGAAAGATCATTTTCCATGTAGCAAAACTTCTAAAAAGGTATGAAGTGAAGAAAACCTGTAGGCGCGGCCTTCTGTTTCATTTGTTGGATAAACATGAGTATCACCCTCATATATACATGTTAGTCCTGTAGTAAAAATGTAAAATTAAATATATCAAATTTATCTTCTCACAATATACCCTAGATAAAGGTTTAAAAAAAAGAAGCACTGTTTCCCCCCTTAGAAAGAAGGTCCCGTCTTTGGAGTACCGGACCTACTCTGCAGGAAAAAAGAGCGTGCATGGGAGAATAAAACAGAGAGCTCTAATGCCGTGCTGATTCATGACATAATTGTTTTTAAGGAATGGTCGCTCAAAACAGACTACACTGGATACAACATAAGAGGTCATTTCATCTAAAGAAATTGGCCAGCAGAGAGATCAAACCTGAAGACGTTGCAGCTGTAATCGAGAAAGAAGTTACTGCAAGGCAGCCATACATAAGCCCTGATTTCATGGAGGTGACGGCTCCAGGAAGTAGAAAGTGCAGATGACCACTAAACAGTCGATGGATCTACAATAGACCCTACATATGTGTATATAGGATGGTGATGGTGTTTATCTTAGGCAGACCTGGCACCATCGGCAAGTATCAGAAACGGTGCAGGACTGCTGGAGGAGCCAGCTGGGAGGTGCCTGCGGAGAAGGCCACGCTGCACGTTAATCGTCAATTACCTGTACAGTGGGATGAGAATGTAGATCACTGTAGAATGTTAACTGTGACATCCCAGTTCTTCATGATCTAATGAATCAACTACATCTTGAGTAGACAAAACAACAAATGAAGAACAAAAGGCATGATGAGTAGACCATTATTACCCGTAGCGAAGTAGACGACTGCATTGACAAACAAAGATCGCAGGAGTGAAATTTCCGGCCGATTATTGCATATTAATCAGAAGAATACCAGTATAAGGTGAGGGGCCATTTGGACTCTGCCGGAAAATTCTGACATTGATTCACGAAGCGAATTGCCAATCCAAACTGGGATTCTGTGAGGAATTTATCGCTTTGATTCAGGCAGCAGTTTTCCGATCCAGACTGAAGACGAGTGTACAGGAGGACCATGGAGATGTGCTCAGTTATAGAAAACACATGCAGAACTAATCAAATCCTGCAAAGAAAATGAGTGAAAATTGGTTACCTCCAATCGATGATAGCATCACCTTTGGAGAGAGCTTCAATTTTTTTTCCGAAATGGAGGCATAAGCCCCAGCCTCTGCATCGATTGATGCATGCAGCTTTTATTTCATTATTGAAGTAGCGAACTTAGTTTTACAAAAGATTACATTATGGATCGCACAGGATCGGTACATGTATCAACCATCTAAACAAAGAGTACGGCAAGAGATGCATAGGCACTATGCTTGGCGGAAATCAAAATGCCAGCTGCACTGGCTGTATATATCCCGCGCAACCCTCTCTAGCCGGTTGCACCCAGTATCCAAATCCACTCGTTTCTCCATTGGCTGTAGGTAGGACCACATACGGATCCAATGGGTAGCCATGGGAATAATCTGCATAAAAGATGAAGATTTTGAATTGTTAACGATATAGTCATTACGCACATTCCAAATGGCCCATAATAAAGCACAAACGGCTACATGTATTTGTACTTTATCATTCTTATTAACATCCTTAAGCCAATTTCCAAACAGATTATTGATATTAGTTGGGGATGTAATATTGAAAGCCATAAACACAATACGCCAAACTATTTTGGCCAGAGGACACGTGATGAATAAATGTTGATGGAGAGAGCTTCAATAAAATGGCTGTTAAAACATAATATGGAGCAAGAAGACTCAACAATAGCATCATCCCACGGCAGAAATCGAATGGATTTTTTCATCGAGACCGCTGGTGTCTCTCCTCATTGCAGCAGACCAAGATGTAGATGCGAGAACCCCTTTGATGCTGGAATGTTGCTCTTCCTGATTACTATGCTGACCCTTCAGCTGGCTGAGTCTATACATCGGTAGATGAAGACTTTGGTGGCATCGGTGAGGGAAGCGCGCAGTGTGCGAAAGAGAGTTAGTGGCATGGTAATATGTACGGAATGGGAGCGGAGAGGACGGTGGCCGCCTGCTAGGAAGAGGAGAGGGTACGCCATCGTAGTGATTAATAATGGAGAATAGAAAACGTCGGTGGCTGTTAGTTTTTTTGTGGCGAAGAGAACTGTAATGAACGCCTGAAAAATGCTAAACTGATGGGCCTATCGTGACCTGGATTAGTGGTCTGAACCTTGACTGCTGATCAGCTTTTAGAAACCGAACGTGTATGATCAAAAGAAAAAGAGGCGAATGACACTGGCCAGTTTTTTTAGGTGGCATGCTGCTGACGTGGACAGCTTGCATGTTGAGAGAAATCGTCTAGTGGGTTCTCCTATTTAGAGATAAAACATTATAGATACCAAGTCATCATTCTATTACGGTGTTACAGTCTTGAGATGCGGCTAGGATGTCTGAGCTCTTTCTATACTAGCTACAAGGATAGTTTGAGAAACCATAATGCCATAATGTTGCACAGAAAGCATCCAACTTAAGATTCCCTTACTAATATCCGTCCCCAAGGTCCAAATTTGTACCCCGTAAGATCAAGAATGTCCTCCCATAGTACGCCACCCTACAGATTGCAGAAGCAGCAGTAAATCTTGGTTGAATCGCATCGGAAGAGCTAATGAGAAATAATCGTAGTTGCATCACATTCATGTTCTCTGTTGCGTTGTTAATTTGTTGTCTCTGGATGGATCAAATTTTAGGTTTCTCCCGGTGTACTCATCTATTCTGTCAAGCTCGCCGACCGCCCAGTTCATGATCGAAAATACTTTAACCGTATTTGATGTCTTGCCGAATCCTTCGCTTTTCCATCTGCTTCGTAGCAGTGGCATATCACGCTCAAATCTTTATCTCTAACGGCTGATTCTTGTCGACCTCCTGATCATTCAATTCCAGGCCAACCAATCCGGAAATCACTCTCTACATATACGTGGGTGTCACGGGCTTATCTTGGACATCCAATCCAGCTTTGAGATTCGTACAGGCAGCCTGGCACATTGCAAAAAGCACCCTACTTTACATCTATTTTTAATCGACCAGTCCTTCTATATCTAGCTTGCAGCCCTGCACAACATCTACAGATCCGGTCATCAATTAAATTATGGTGGGAATTTAATGATGAACACCTAAATCAATGGCATTATGTTCCGAAATTTAGAATAACTTCATGTCCTTCCGTTTCTGATTAGGCTAGTACATTCTTTCCAGATACAATATTAATTCAGACCATCAATCACGAAACAAATCATGTAGTGGTACAAGTTTGTTTACAGCATAACAAAGAATAAAATCCGGACAAGATAAAAATACACGGAATTCCACTTTGTTTCCATCAGCATACTGCTTACATGCATCATTAGCATCTAGTAAACGCAAAAAAGAAAAAGATAAATGGTGAACAAATTTATAGGAAATCCCATCCAGGACCAGATCAAATCAACCATGAATAGGAATTGGAAATAAATCTGAAACTAATCTCATTACCAGATCCTTACATATTATGAAGATTTACAGAAGTTAATACAAGAATCGCATAAAATTCCATCCATATTTCTTCAAAAAATCGAGATGTCAGAGAAACATCTCAGATCCAATAGTATTCGAATCCAAACAAAAAAAGATAGCCTCGGATGGCCAGATCATGGCCGAGGTAACCGACAGTGGCCATGAACAGCGAGCTCCTCGTCCGGCCAGAGAGAAACCGATCCACTCGGATCTAGATCGGAGCCACCATGGGGTCCTCGGCTCGAGTTCGGCACAGTGGAAAGGGCATCGGCTTAGCCAGAACACGTCGATGGCGTGCCAGTGGAGGGGGTCATGGGATGGAGCTTCATTTCCGGTGGCCGGACGGGGATGTGAGGAGGGGAGGCGGTCGGCTCGTGGGGAAGAGGGGAGGTGGTTGGCTCGAGATTGAAGAGACCCAAGCCAGCGAAGTGTACATGTACACTTTGATTCCTATAAGAGTGCGAAGATGTGCAATGTCCAGGTCGTTTGTGCAAACTTTCACGCACGCATCTTGGCACACCCGCGTCTGTTGGATAAGCCCGTGACTCCCACGGCCATGTAGAATCGCTGCGTCGCAACCAATCGCATTGTACTACAACCTAGCGTGTTCCCATGATTTCAGCATCTACCACCAATAACAATGTTCTTCATGGCAATGTGGGTGCAATGAATACATGGACTTGGGACTAAAATTATTTTATACTAAAATTTTATACTTAAAAAAATAATTTTTGCATTGTTTTTTCCATAAATAATTACATACCAAGGTTGGTAAATCTTAGTCCCAGTGTTCTTGTTACACATTTTAATGTGTGGGTTCATATATATTATTTTGTCATATTTTATTTTTTATTTTTGTCGAAAAATGAGGACTCAATTGTATGTTATAACCAAAGTTCCTTCTTGAATTACTTTTACAATTTTGATAATTGTATTGTATATACTTATTTACGCTAAAGATATCTAAACTATACGGCCAAACAAGTATCTTAATAAGGGTTTCTAGCATGTGGCAAACTCTGGAACTATAAATTGATTCTTTGTCGGATTTATATGATAAATCTAACATAACTAAAATGGTTCAATAATAAGTTGGCAATGTGTGCATGTTGTGAAAGACTTCAGCTTGGATACATTCCTTTTATCAAACTTAAACACAAAAACGTGATATCGCTCTATACCGTTTTGATACATTCGGTCCAGATTATAGGATTGTAGTACAGAATGCTAATGGTGTAAGGTCACTACAATCGAGACTTCTATTCTTCGTATAGATGTTGTTTCACCGGACCAATGTTTTCTTTTGTTTTATGTTTTACCAATGAATGAAAATATGCTAGGATCAAAGGTTCTACCGTGCAAAGATGGTTATGAGATTATAAAGATAATAATAACACACATATATTGTATGTACTAATAAGATACACAATGTAAATGTGTGATACGTCCAAAGGACACCATGGCATGCATACAATATGCGTCATGGATCTATTATCCTACCCTTGCCCCGAGCATCGCTGCACATTAAAAAAAATTAAGTAAACAGAAAACAGGCTTAAGATGAGTGATGCCATCACAAGTCTCTAGATAGCAATTACATATCCGACCGTTTGCTACTCTCACTGCGCAGACACTGAAGTATGTGAATTATCAGCTACCATTGCCTTCATACCACTATTAAGCCCATGAAATTTAGATACCTGACAAGCTCGAGATTGGGACATGAAGACAACCGTTAATACTTGTAGCATGTACTTGTTAAATATATAGTCTAGTCCTTTCCAATAGTTCGTACTTTTGGAAAAGTTGGCTAGTGCATAATCTTATATGGTGTTAGAGCCAGGAGGTCTTAAAGTCAAACCCCGGCTAACACACTATTTAATCTGAAAATTGTTGCAGCCTCATGTTTATCCCATGTTTATGGTTTTCCCGTTTGTCCAGCCTAGATGTGAGGAGGTGTTAAATATATAGCCTAACGATTTTCAACAGTTATTCAAAAAATTGGCTAGTGCATCAATCTAATAGTACTTAACCGAACGCTCCATCCATGTGAGCGTGTTGAATAATCCTCCAACCATACCCAACCGAAGCAATCTCGCGCAATTCCTTCCTCGATTTTGTTTCTAAATCGTGTTGTGGAGTTGGCCGATCCTTGGCAGTCGATCTCAGTAACTTAAAACCTGTTTGCTGTTACTCGAACTAAGACATCGATGCACGGCGGCGACAGATTTGACAGTCCAACAACAGACAAGAACCATGACACAGGTGCAAGCAAGAAAATCACGTTTCTTTGATCAATTCCCACAAGGGCATAAACGAATTAAAGAATGGTGTTACAGACTTGTAGCTACTCATAGGTCTCAAAAAATCCTCATCTCAGGGGGGTCTCCTCCCGAAGAACTAACTGCTAGCTAGCCGTCGTTGTTTCGCGTCCTCGATTCCTCATACGACCTCGTAGATGAGGACCTGCGCGGTGTCGAAGCCAAACCCCGACGGCTGCACGCCGGCGCTGAACCCCGGTTGCGACGTCGCGGCGAAGGGCCGGAAGGCAGCGGCGGCCGCTGCCTCGTGGTCGAAGCCGGCGACCTTCCGATCCGTGGAGGCGCCCGCGGCCGAGGAGGAGGAAGAGGAGGCGGACTGCGGCGGCTTGTAGTACATGCGCGCCGTCTGCGGGCAGTGGGAGTGGAACCTGGCGGCGATGCGCACGCCCATGTCCAGCATCTCCACGTACCGGGCCGCCATGGATCGGTCGAATTCCTTTCTTTGACGGTGTCTTCGCCGAGGGAACAAGGAGAGGAGCGGTGTGGCTTTGAGGTTGAGCTTGATCCGGCTGCGTGTGTGCTTTGGTTTGGCACGGGAAGAAGGAGAGGAATGGAGGGCTGGTTATATAGCTGGGTACGGCAAGGCTTGTGCGAGGAGGCAGCTGGGAAACGGCGCGCGTTGGTCGTGTGTTTCGCGTGGCTTTCGTCCGGGGAAGCTTGACTTTTAAACGTGCCCCCGTTGCTCTCGGGTCGCGTTTAGGTCGGACGGCAGTGGTTGGGGCTGCAAAGTTAGCGCATGCGGTTTGACCACGCACGAAGACGCCGTGGCCCGACGCAACGACCACGTAAGTAAAAGGGCGCGTGGCCGCGACGCACTCAGATGTGAACTAGTGGAGCCTTCCAGACGCACCCTCACCGCTAAATCGTCGCGGTGCAGAATGGGCTGACGGACGCGACCGCTTCCTTCTATATCTATAGCGTACGTTTCCTTCACCTTTTGTCTCTTTCATAGCTCGACGGCCGTAAAAGCGAGGCAGAGTTGATCGGCCAACAGCCACTCTCTCCGCAAGTGCGAAAGGGCGAGGATCCGGTCGTGGCTGAAAGAGACCGCCTGGTCTCCTCACTCACTTTCGGGAATAATACTTAAGCCTGCCCCTATCGTTCTAACACTGGATTAGATTTTCTCGCCGTCGCGCTCAATGATAGCACGAACCGCTGCTCGATCGCTTCCGTGCATGTATCTCGTGTATGGAGTACCTATTTGTCTGGATGCATGCCCTTAAGCAGACTTTTAAACATCTCTCGGTTTTTTCGCAGTGTAGACTAGACTGGCAGACGCTACTGTAAGTGAGGCAACATTAAGGTACCCTTTACTCTCTTTTGTTCAGAAGTTAATAATATTTTGTCGTGGACAGTAAATTTCCCCTTCCAACCCCAAAAAAACCTGAGAAGTAAACAAGACCTTAGAGATAACAAAATTAATAATATTTTCTCTTCTGATGACAAGATGATGCCACTGGCCGGCAGAGCCGATTGTGTCAACCTACGTCGGTGTAGTAAGAAGCTAACTGGGGAGTAAACGGGGCAGCTTTGATGGGGTAGAGAAGAGCTTAAGCTTCTTGAGTAGAGAGAAAATAGGGTGGGAGTCAAGGATTTATCGTTGAAAAAAAGGGTTCACCTTATATAGGTTGGCGAATCCTCGCACGCTTCGGGAGAAAAAGTTCAAGGAATTACTTTACACATAGGTAGTCATCAAGGAACACAAAGAAACCAGAAAGTGAAACATGGCATCTTCGTGATCAGAAAGGGAAGGCCTAACTGCCTAAGGTCATTACAACAGGGGGTCGAATATGGAAAGTGAAGGTACAGGGCTTGACATCCGAACGGCGGAGCTCCAAGATGATACAGTGTCTTGAGTTGCAGCTAGGAACCATTAATGCTGCAAAGCAGGCATCCAACTTAAGAATCCCTTACTAATCTCCATCTCCAAGGTCCAAACATGTACCCCACTACTAAGGTAAAGCATGTCCTCCCATAGTACGCCACCCTACGAAGCAGCAGTAAACCTTGGTTAGCAACTGCCAACATCCCAAAGTGCAAGAAGCAAAATAGACCATCTCAAGGTGCAAGAAGCAAAATAGGCCATCTGCTTATCGAGTATCAGTGAAAGGCGACAGGCGCGTGTTCGCTACATACCTGTCATACCACATCCTCGAAAAATTTCACAGAATGTCCGTCCTACGATGACCCGTCCATCTCCACGACAACAGGAGCAAACTGCGTCCAGGAGAAGAGAAGAAACTCAGTCAAGTGCTGCAAGAGAGAAATGCTACCGCTCATCTGCGCTCCAGTTTTACCTCGTCATCTTCGTCGATAAGGTTCGCCGCACTGTTCTCGAGGTCCCATCCGAACGTGGTTTCCAGTAGTGTCTTCAGCTTCCTAGCCTGGATACCAAGGGAGACCTTAGAAACACCCATGTTTTTTTAGAAGTTCTGTGTGCAGTTCACAGCAGTACATGGTATTATCCAGAACATTTTTTCAGCCGCAATGGTGAGGCTACACTGGTTGAATGCACTTGTGTCCTCTAGATATTGACGTTCTATTTAATGATATTGGCACTGATTTCCAACTTACTGGTCCACAACTTCATCATACATGGATGACAATCCAGTGTCTTAAATAGCTGAATCGCAGTTCATGCATTGGCTAATAAGATAATACTAAAACAAGGACACGGTCTCGCTTATGCTGCTAGGGTGTGTGTAAACAACTAAAAGATCAGAGGACAAGGTTCGAATGCTAACCCATGATAGAAGGTCTCCATCCACAACTGGGGCTTCAAGTATTACTGTCAAGAAATCCTGACAACAGCAGTTGAGAGAAATAAAGTTGCTAAGTCTCAGTTAATTGAGATTTTTGTAAGGCTAAATCGATTCAGATACTCACAAATGTAGTTTATAGAAAAATGCACCTTGCGATCTCAAAAAAAAAAAAATGCACCTTGCACTTTCTAAAAAAGTTTAAACGGGTGGAAAAGTGTAACTGCAATTTTGTAAATAGTGTGAGCAACAGCTTAGTGAAAAAGTGCAACTTGCTCTTTTAGAAAGTTCAACTAGGTGAAAAAAGTGAAAGTTACACAAGATGAACTTTATATTAGACTATGGTTGCACTTTTATGAATTGATTGAACAGTATAAGATATCAAACTTTGATCTGCCAGTCATAATTTCAGAAAGTATGGAAAACACAATTAAAATTGTTTCTCTTTTTATTTATGTGTATCGGCCAATTTAAAACACAAGGACATAATACAGTCAGAAACTAGGACATGAGGAAAACTATCCATTTGCTTGGTGCATCTTACTAAGACGGTACTACACCAAAACAGCATAAGCATGGCACAGTGATATATGACAATCACTCCAAAGTTAATTTTTCTTTCCACCACGAGTTACATCAGATTAACCGCTCTACTAGTTTACAAAATTACAAGGTGTTGCATTATGTCGGGCCAGAAGTTGTTGCATTATGAATTAAACACAAATGACAAAACTGGACAGTAACTATACTGAGCAATTAATTTCCCTATAAACAACAGTATCAATATTCAATAGTGGACAAGGAAAAAAAGAGACCCTGCAGTCATGGAACTAATAGGAAGCGAACAGCATTGCCAAAACAACAAGAAAAGCAATGATATACCAGGATAAACTAATTATTATCTTCAGTGGTGTGTACAACTACATATCATGTTACCATCAGGAATCGAACGAATTGTCTAACGAAATGTCCAAAAAAAGACTACAGTAAAATTACCTTGGAAAGACGGTACAGAAATATGTCTCTTGAAAACCACGCTTCATCCAGAAACAAAGAGTTGCCCTTGTCCTCACTACTTCTGGAATCATGTGTCCGTTGAAAGCCATGCTTGAATTGATAGTAAATAACCCTAATAAACTGCACGCAACAAATAAGTGACAAACAGAACTCCTTTTAGTCCTTAAGGTTTGACTGCATTGCCCTGATAACTTCAACAAAGAATACCTCAGGTACAAAAATAAACAAAAAATAGGGTCACAGAATACCTTCACAAACATTTGTGTCCGTGCATGAAGTGGCTGCCAGGGAGAAAGAAACAAAGAATCAACTAAGAATGTACTGGCATGTATTACATAGTGCAGATGTGCAATAGATCCTCATGAGGATCACATGAACTATCAAGTGCAGTGCATCTCCTGATCTTTTTCATTCCATTTTCCCACAATCCCCGCATCAAAATACCCGGATTAATAATGAGCTGTTAAACTTGAACACAACATACTAAGTTATTTCATATAGAGCACAATGACTCAGCTCAACCAATATATTCCCTGAGATGGTAGTTCAAACTACAAATTATGTTGCTTGCCTAGCCTTCTCACTTCAAATAGGAAAGAAGTAAAAAGACCTGGTCGCAAGCAAATCACTGATAAATAATGTCAAACTAAGGGCAAGAAAGGAACCAAAAGCATTTAGGTTAGACCCAACATGATAAGATTTAGCCCAAGTATGAAGATATTTAGGTAACATTTATTCGTAAACAGACTGAATGCCACGTGGTTTCTAAACTGTTATGGGGTTGTATACCAGAACCTGGTCACTGCCAATTTTCAATCAGAACTTGGTTTAATATCTCGAATTTGAAATTCGGTCATTTCTTTAGCTTCCAACCTACTACTATTCCTTGAATAGAAAAGGAGGTCAAAATGGGATCATTGGTGGCTGAACCAAGCCAGGGTTCTGAAAACCGGTCTAGGGTCATTTTGGTAGCCAGCTGATTCACATATGATTTTCCAAACCCTGAATAGTAAATTAGTAATATTACAGAGGAATGGGGTATATACAATTTAACCATCAAGATTTAAGGAGCAAGAGTTACAACACTGTTTGAGATTTAAAAAAATAGTACTTACAGCTTCGCTACAGCTCAAAAGAAGACTGACTAATGCTTTCCACTGCATGAACGCCTCCAGTGACTGCCCCATCTACACAGCTCGCATACATGATACATTAGAGCTGTATCATATATAAGACGTCTTCAAAATAATTGTTTCGTTTGGTCTGTAGTACCATAAATGCTATGAAAGAGAACTGCAGCTCTCCCAAGAGCAAATCTTCTTGGTCTTGATAACTTTTGGCCAAAACACTCTCCAGCAAGCTTGTCTGAGAAGTAGAACAGACATGTCAACAAATAATGGTATAATATGTTAACCCAGTGTTTTCTACAAAAGGAAACCTATAAGAGGAACTAATTGAGGAAACCACTGTTAGAAGCAAGTTATGATGCCTATTTGTAGATTACAGTATGATTGATGGCGATGTGATTGAAATGGACAAAAAGCTGGAAACTATGTTTTTCCATGACTGCTGGATACTGTGCTAACTATAACTGCAGCGTGTACTATTCAAATTCAGGTTGTATGTCCAAATGTAGCGGCATCCAAACATTTCAGTATTGAATTGTAAGATGTCCTCAAATCAGAAAAATTACTGCTCCAAGAAATTGATTGAGAAAAGAAAATATGCAAAACAAGATACATACTGATAAGATTAACTATTCCAAAGTATGCTGCCAAATAACATAATAAGAACATTACTCTGTCCAAATTCAGCAAAGTGAGCTCATTCGCAGAGATATTCTTGTGCTTAACCGAAGCAGGGATAGTTGTGTAGTAGCATCCTCTCCGCTCAGGCTGTGCGGGAGAAATCTTTGCAAACTTGTCTTCTCTAAGTTGTTCCATCAATCGTCTCTCCATATCAGTTTGGGGAGCTCTATCCATCCATGATGTCTCCAATGCAATAGTAATTTCCCCTCCAATTGGCTCTGGACAAACCAAACACAAATAATTACTAGTTCATTAGTTGGTTCCATTGAAAATATCATAAATACGGCTGCTCCATAACTATAAAGGATACAAGGAAAAAAATGAAAATGTATCACGCATACCAAGGCGTTCAATGACACTTTGTGACAAGTAGCTTGAAAGTTGTTTCCAGTCTCCAAAAGAATCCAAATTGTATGGTCCAAGTTGATCATCAAACTCGAAATGCTTCACTGCTTCAGAGTATCTGATTTCCTACCAGAAAACAAAATTTAGTATTCCATCCCAAGAGAAATCAAGCACATGCATCCCCACTTTAAGGGATTGTTATGCTATGTCAGTCAATAACAGGAAGGTCAATTATGTTGAATATGTTGCAATTTTGAGACATCCGGACACATACAGTTTGTGTATTCTGTATTTCATATACTATAAATACAACAGCTGCATGGAAAACAATTTGAACATAACATAAGTAAATTTTGTATAGTCTATCATATTAAATTATCATCTGGTGCAGAACAAGCGGATTAGTCACGTATTACTAATCCAACTGAGGCAATGCATCCTCAATTTATTATCAAGTTATTTGTAAAGTTCCAGGTCTAAATTTACAAGGCATGTCGAACATTAGCACCTAGAGTTTTACAGTTACAGTGCATGACCCAAATAAGAACTACAACAACTGCTGGAGCTGGAGCTGCCATACTAATATTTTGCAAAATGCAGTATGCTTATCCTAACGGAATATTGCCTTTTAACACTGGTTGCCATCTCATCCAGTATAATCTCAAGTGATGTACTATGCATACGTTACAAAGATATGGTAATACAAAACAATAATGTGGCCTACAGTAGATCAAAGAGTATAATGTAATCCGACATATTACCTCCTCTTCAGATAGTTTCACTAATCTCTCCTCTTGAGCATGCCATTTTCGAACGACCACCTGGGCATATAAGGGGGGATGAGTACATGAAAGTAATTAACTGTGTAATTATTATAATTTCTTGACAGAAAAATATCCAACCACTCAAATTCAAAAACACAATGAGAATCCTTGTTTGGTTCTGATGCTTTACAAGTATAGTACGTTTCTATCTAATTTCCAACCCCATCACTCCATAGACAGGATATGTGAAGCTTGATACATAAATAAACAGGAACATTATGCTTTATTTTAAAATGAGCTATCCGATTCAGACATGGATATACATATGTATAATATCAGTCCCCAATTCACGCTAAAAGAAAGAAAGGCAAAACACTCGACATGTAGTACACGATAGAGAGGAACAGATGAAATAAATGAAATATAGACATTTTAATATTACTACCCTTAAAAGTAGATGTTTTACATTGAATTGATATGATATTCACTTTTTCCCTATCTAAACCAGATAAGATACTACTAAAGTAGAGTTTTTCATGGATTTGATATTCTATTTATATTCCCCTACCAAAACCAGCTAACAAGCCATGTGAGCCATTGATCTAATAGTTCATCTGATTCCTTTTATCGAACAGGTCCCCATACAAAAAAAAAACTCAAAAAAACTCAAAACATGATATGCACTTGCTTATTCAGCACACGAAGTTACTGAACTTGCTTCGGGATAACAGGGGGAAATACCTCAGATGGGTGAGTAGTAAGAAAGAATCCGACAGTAGGTGCGAACTCGCTCCCGTGCCTAGAAAAATCGTAGATAGCAGCGAAACGATCAATACAGGAAATCAGAAACAATGGCATCATCCATACCAGAAACACGTTTACCATCAGAAAATATGTAAAACTGGGAGTAAAATGACCAAAGCGTGCACATAAATTTTCAGAGTCTAAACACAATCGACAATAGTTTTCAGGATGTCATGGGAACAGGTTAATGGATCGAACGAAACAACAAAAGGGCATCATGGTGTTGCTAACCAAACACTCCATAAAGCATGTTTGGATCCACCCTCACATGAATGTGGCAATACGACAGGTATGCATCATATCTAGACTGTAGCATATTCTCACCAAAACCGCTGATACTTCTCCAGCAGTTAAAACTTTCTGAGATACTAGGAACAGCTGTGCATCAAAATCACTACTACCTAAAAAGAAAAGGAATTGACTGTAGTATTATTATTACTGAAGCATGTTTTCTACCTGCTGGGGGAGCAGTAGTAGACGAAATGCGGCCCTGGAGGCACCATCTTGATCCCTTTGAACCTTGGACCGACCGAGAACACCTGGAGAAGCACTTGGGTGTCAAGCCCTTAACCAATCGACGCAACCATGGAGGAGCAATCTCAGAACAGCAACTACCTGCGTGTCTAGGCCGAGGACGGTGTGCTGGGGCACCTCGAGGAGAAGGAGGGTGACGCCCTTCCGCGCCAGCTCCGTCGCCGCCTCGGGGTCCATCCGCGCCGCCGCCGCCGCCGCCGCCGCCGCGCCTCCCCCGCTGCTTCCCATGCTATTCGCGCTCGATGTGGTGGGTCGGGGCCCCTCGGGGCAGCGTGGAGAGCGCGGCGGCAGGGGAGCGCGTAGCACGTCGGACTGGGCCCGGAATTGTCGCCGGCTCGCCAACTTGAGGCACGGGCGACGCTGGCAGGGGAAGGAAGAGAATCGCTGAAGTGAGCCGCCGCCTGCCCCTGTTGCCTCTGTTCTCTCCTTCGGGGGTCGGCGCCTTGCCTGCCACGTAGGTGCCTAGTGGCTGGTCAGCAGAGTCAATTGTATACCCACAAGCTAAATAAAAGGGGAGTGCTGAGCGTCCTCCGGGGGATCAAATCCCCCGATCCCCCGGGTGAACAGCCGCACGATGGAATTGATGAACGGTCAAACCCGCTTCCCAGCAACCTTCTAAAAAAAGAAAAGCAACCCATGAAAAGGAAACGTGGCATCGTCGTTCTCCCTGTATGGCTGTACTGCCAGCGCTCACATCGTGGCCTCGCTGGAGAAACCCCCGCCGTTCCGTCGCCGGAGAACCGGTCATGGCGTCGCGCTGCAGCAGCCTTCCTCGCGGGGCGTCCTCCTCACCGCTCTGCCTCCGCCCCCCATCCGTGCACGCCGGCGTCGCTCCACCGCCGGCCATGGCCGTCGCCGATGTAGCAGCAACAGCCTGATGGGGCTTGCAGCAAAGTCGATGGTACACCGGCGACCACTGGGAGCAACTCCGCCGCGCCATGGTAGCATCACCGGCGGCCGCTGGGAGCAACTCCACCTCGCCATTGTAGCAACGCCGACGGCCGCTGGGTGCAACTCCGCCGCGCCATGGTAGCAACGCCGTCGGCCGCTGGGAGCAACTCCGCCGCGCCATGGTAGCAACGACGCCGGCCGCTGGGAGCAACTCCGCCGCGCCATGGTAGCAACGCCGGCGGCCGCTGGGAGCAACTCCGCCGCGCCATGGTAGCAACGCCGCCAGCTCCAAGTAGCAGCACCGGCCGCTCCGTGCAGCAGCGCCTCCATGCCGTGGTAGCAACGCCGCCGGCGCCATGGTAGCAACGACGGTCGCCCCATGTAGCGAGGTTGGCCGCCCATTGTAGCAAGCCCGGGGATGGAGCACGCGGATGCGAAGTTGGAGCCGGCGAGGAAGACCTGGGAGACCGCGCCAGTGACCAACCCGTCCGGATCGATGCACCGCTTGAGCTTGGCGCGCAGATCAACGCGGAGCACGACCATCTTCTTGCGGCGCTTGATGACGAAGCCCGCAGAGTCCAAGGGCAAGCGGGAGGGTACAGGCAGCGAGCGGCCAGGGAGGAGCGGGAGCGGGCGGGTATCACGGCAAGCAGCCGGGAGAGCTAGCGACAGTCACCAGCGGCGAGCGGTCGGGGAAGAGCGGGAGCGGGCGGGGCCAGCCAGGAAAGCTTGGGGAAAAATCTGGAGGAAGAAGAGATAAGATGAACGTGGGCGGGGGCCACCAGATGCACGTGGCGTTCAGGGGAGGCGGACGATGAAGCGAGCAATCCCCCGGAGGATTGTGAGCGTTTTCCTAAATAAAACCTGTCTATATTTTATTAAATCTTTTAGAGTAAAGAGAAGAGACACAAAGGAATGGAGCAAAATGATTCTCTTGTTTGATTGCAACTAGTAAGATTGCACGTGTAACACACGTCTCTTAAAATATGTCACGTGTTCTCTTTAATCCTATTTATCTTTTCTAAGTGTATTTTTTTCTCCAAATCTTTATTTAATGAGCTATTTAAATAGGTCTGGTTAAGATGGTCTGGTGGTCGTTGTACACTCGTAGGATTGTACCTCAAGCTCAGTCCAAAGGTGGATTTTTTGGTGGCGAGATGTCTTTTGTCTGGATGACACTTCAGCTCTTGTAGTATAAAAAGTGGAAAGATTTATTTGGAAAGATTTTTTGGAATGAGAGTGAGCTGATGTGTAACAGGTTCCGAGGGCTGTTTTCTTAGAGCAAGAATAATAGAAAAGTCAGCAGTTGGCTATATGTTTTTGCCATGTCATTTATAGCCTATTTATAGTCAGCCCGTACAATAGTTAGATACAAATATGAACTACTTTATATGCATATGATCCACCTTGCAATCTCACAAAGTGTCTAGGATCACGCGCTGCAGCTGGCTATTATCTTGTAGCATGCTTTTCTTCTCTCCCCTCTTCCCTCTCATCCAACTCAGCAAAACTATATTATTTTAAGTTTTATAGTCTGCTGACTGTACCTTATTGTACTTGCTCTTATTCTCTAAATGAGGACGTCACTGTTGCAGACATGGTTAACACAACATACTCCTCTTTTGTCCTACCTCTTTGAGTGCAAGCCAATGAGAAACTGATAAAGATTCAAAACCTTCTCCAAACAGTTCAGCTGCAATATCATGTTCCAGACTCTAGAGTTTTTCACTGGGGAAACACTTCATATTCAACTGCAAAGTTATATAAATTCAGTTTTTTGTGCAATTCCAGTGGACCAAACGCTGCAAGTGCTTTGGAAATCCAAATTCCTTCCTAAGCTTAGAGTTTTTGGTTGGTTGTTTTTCATGGACAGACTTAATAAAAAGGATCTAATGAATAGAAAAAATTGGTATATTGAAGGAGGAAATGAATGCGTCCTTAGATTCATCCCTGGGCTGCCGCCGGTTTACTTCCGACTGCAGCTCACCGGCTCATGATGCACATCGCACGAAACAGACACTGGTAGAAAAAAGGTCTTCCGTCCAGCCCCTTTAGTCGCGGAAATGCAAGAACCGCGACCAATGGGACCTTTAGTCGTGGCTCGGGTGGCGAACCGCGACCAAAGGCCTGGGCCCAGCGCGCTCGGTGGCCAGCTGGTGGACGGGAGGGGCTTTAGTCGCGGTTGGCCAGGCCAACCGCGACTAAATATTCTCAGGCCTGGCCCAAAGGCCTAAATGTCCCCTATATATACCATTCAGCCCACAGCACTTAGCCATTTGGTGCCACTTCTCTTCACAAACTTCACAAGGGGGTGTAGGGTTTGCTTTTGGCTCCTCTTATGCACACAAGGTGTTTGATGAAATGTCCCAAGAGCATGAAACAACCATGATATGAAGTGTCGGAGCCACACTTGATCGAGCTTCCTCATTTATTTTTTCCTCCTCGATCGCGGTTAGCAACAACTTGAACCTTTCATATATATATGTGTCATTGATAAAATATGCATATGTGTGTAGTTCATTGTTTAATTTCTATTTAGTTTAACAAATGCATGATGGTTAATTATATATTTTATATTATAATAATGCAGATGAATCGGCAATGGATGTACGGTAACCGACTCTCCGGCGAGTTCACTACGGGTTTGAAAGATTTCCTCGTAGTGGCTAATGCGAACAAGCAGGGGGGTTTTGTTATCTGTCCATGTGTTAATGTAAGAATCAGAAGGGTTACTCTTCCTCAAGAGATGTTCACATGCACCTGCTTCGGCACGGTTTCATGCCAAGCTATAATTGTTGGACCAAGCATGGAGAAAGAGGGGTTATAATGGAAGAAGATGAAGAAGGGGATGATTTCATCGATGAAAGCTATCTTGCTCATTTCGGTGATACTTTCATGGAGGCTGAAGGTGAAGGGAAGGTGAAGGGGAAGGTGAAGAAGAGGCACGTGATGAGCCCGTTGATGATCTTGGTCGGACCATTGCTGATGCACGAGACGCTGCGAAACTGAAAAGGAGAGGGAGAATTTGGATCACATGTTAGAGGATCACGAAAGGCGCTGTACCGGATGCGATGATGGTCTGAAAAGCTGGGCTGCACACTGGATTTGCTGAAATGGAAGGCACAGGCAGGTGTAGCTGACTCGGCATTTGAAAACTTGCTGAAAATGTTGAAGAATATGTTTCCAAAGAATAACGAGTTGCCCGCCATACGTACGAAGCAAAGAAGGTTGTCTGCCTCTAGGTTTAGAGGTTCTGAAGATACATGCATGCATCAACGATTGCATCCTCTACCGCGGTGAATACGAGAATTTGAATGAATGCCCGGTATGCCGCATTGCGTTATAAGATCGAGGCGATGACCCTGGTGACGATGTTGAGGGCGAGAAACCAGGAAGAGGGTTCCCGCCAAGGTGATGTGGTATGCTCCTATAATACCACGGTTGAAACGTCTGTTCAGGAACAAAGAGCATGCCAAGTTGTTGCGATAGCACAAAGAGGACCGTAAGTCGGACGGGGAGTTGAGACACCCCGCAGATGGAACGCAATGGAGAAAGATCGATAGAGAGTTCAAAGATTTTGCAGCTGACGCAAGGAACATAAGATTTGGTCTAAGTACGATGGCATGAATCCTTTTGGCGAGCAGAGCTCCAGCCATAGCACCTGCCCGTGACTCTATGCATCTACAACCTTCCTCCTTGGTTGTGCATGAAGCGGAAGTTCATTATGATGCCAGTGCTCATCCAAGATCCGAAGCAACCCGGCAACGACATCGATGTGTACCTAAGGCCATTAGTTGATGAACTTTTACAGCTGTGGGGCGGACCTGGTGTCCGTGTGTGGGATGAGCACAAAGAAGAGGAATTTGACCTACGAGCGTTGCTTTTCGTAACCATCAACGATTGGCCTGCTCTTAGTAACCTTTCGGACTGTCAAATAAGGGATACAATGCATGCACGCACTGCTTACATGAGACTGAAAGTGTACATTTGCAAAATTGTAAGAAGAACGTGTACCTTGGGCATCGTCGATTTCTTCCGAAAATTCATCCAGTAAGAAAGAAAGGCAAGTATTACAACGGCAAGGCAGATCACCGGCCGCGGAACGCACTGGTGCTGAGGTATTTGATATGGTCAAGGATTTGAAAGTCATCTTTGGAAAGGGTCCTGGCGGACCAGTTCCGAAGGGAGCTGACGGGCACGCAGCCATGTGGAAGAAGAAATCTATATTCGGGAGCTAGAATATTGGAAAGTCCTAGAAGTCCGCTCTGCAATCGACGTGATGCACGTTACGAAGAATATTTGCGTGAACCTCCTAAGCTTCTTTGGCGTGTATGGGAAGACAAATGATACAAAGGAAGCACGGCAGACCAGCAACGTTTGAAAGACCCCGATAACCGCATCCGAATGGTTTCAAGGTCGCCAGCTACGCTCGACCAAAGAAGAGAAGGTCATCTTTTTTGAATTCTGAGCAGTATGAAGGTCCCGTCTAGATTCTCGTCCAATATAAAAGGAATAATAAACATGGCGGAGAAAAAGTTCCAAAACCAAGTCTCACGACGCCACGTGATTATGACGCAATTGCTTCCGATTGCTTTGAGGGGCTCCTGCCGGAAAATGTTCGAGTAGCCATTGTGAAGCTATGTGCATTCCTCAATGCAATCTCTCGAAGGTAATCAATCCAGAAGTTCTACCACGGTTAACGATGTGATCCAATGTCTTGTCGTTTCGAGTTGGTGTTCCCGCCATCCTTCTTCAACATTATGACGCACCTCCTGGTTCACCTAGTCGAAGAGATTTCCATTCTCGGTCATGTATTTCTACACAATATGTTCCCCTTCGAGAGGTTCATGGGAATATTAAAGAAATATGTTCGTAACCGTGCTAGGCCAGAAGGAAGCATCGCCAAGGGCTATGGAAATGAGGAGGTAATTGAGTTTTGTGTTGACTTTGTTCCTGACCTTAAGCCGATTGGTCTTCCTCGATCGCGGCACGAGGGGATACTAAGTGGAAAAGGCACGATCGGAAGGAAATCAATGATATGCATGGACGGCCATTCTCTGACTGAAGCACACCACACTGACCAATTCCAGCTTGGTGGCTCCGTACTTTGAGAAACACAAGAATATTTTACGCTCGGACAACCCGGGGAAGCCTGAATCCTGGATTAGGAAGGCCCACAAGGAGACTTTCGGCAGTTGGTTGAGAAAACATTTAATGAGTGACAATAAGGTTGTAGATCAGCTGTAGATGTTGGCCAAGACACCATCTTCGACTATAACGACTTTCCAAGGGTATGAGATAAATGGGAATACATTTTACACGATCGCCCAAGATAAAAAGAGCACCAACCAAAACAGTGGTGTCCGCTTTGATGCAGCAACCGAGAATGGGCAAAAGGTCACATATTATGGTTACATAGAGGAGATATGGGTACTTGACTATGGACCCTCCTTCAAGGTCCCTTTGTTCCGGTGCAAATGGTTCAAGCTAACAGGAGGTGGGGTAAAGGTGGACTAGCAATACGGAATGACAATGGTGGATTTCAACAATCTTGGTTACCTTGACGAACCATTCGTCCTAGCGAAAGATGTCGCTCAGGTTTTCTATGTCAAGGACATGAGTAGCAAACCGAGGAAACGGAAAGATAAGAAAACGATCAGTACATCATGCGATGATCCAAAGCCACATTGTTCTTTCAGGGAAAAGAAACATCGTGGGAGTGGAGGACAAGATAGACAGAAGATTATAATATGTTTGGTGAAATTCCGCCCTTCAAAGTGAACACCGACCCAAGCATTAAGTTAAATGATGAGGATGCTCCATGGATACGGCCCAATCGCAAGCAGGGACACAAGGGAAGAAATGATGTGTAATAATTTATTGTACCAAACTTTGTTGAATGGATCATGTGAATTATATTATCCGTGATGTGTTCTGGTGTCCATTTTCGAATGATTTGATTGATTCGAGATAGCACTGATGATACATGAAATTTGGAGTGATTTGGTCATACTCCTGCCTAGGCGTATAATATGCATACTCGTAGTCTTCATAGTCGCCGCTGTACTGGTAGTCGTCGCCAGGTTGCCGCCGTCGTCGCCGCCGTCGCTGCCGGCTGTTGCCGGCGCTCGTGGCTCGAATCGAGGGTAGCGCGCGGGATATAGCCGCGTGATGTAGTCCATGACGCTCAGAGTCCGGCCGTACCACCATAGCCGACGGCCGGCCTCGTGGAAGTTCCCAGGAGGCGACCGTCCTCCTCATACCGGCGAGCGCCTCTCACGCCGATTGATGAAGAAGGCGTCCCAAGTATGCTGGTTATCGGGATGCCAGCAGGGATTCATCCGCTGCTCTAGCGTGAGGTCGAGGTAGTAGTGGTTCGTGATGGCCGCCGCGCAGTACCCGAGGGACGGGAGGGACGCACGCCGCCGGCGCTTAGGCTCCAGCGAACGCGGTAGCCCGGTGGGCAAGGGTAGTTCGAGCGCAAAGCTCCTCCACCGCCGGTAGGTTAGAGTGGGTGCGGAAGCCGAGAGATGATGAGATTGTAGAGATTATAATGCTGGCCAAGCCGGGCACATATATGTGTGACAAATGGCGGGAAAAATGGGAGCGGGAAGACAGAGGCGGGAAGAAAGTGGAAGAGGGAAGAAAGTGGCGGGAGAAAAGGCGGGAAGAAAGAGGAAAGAACTGGCGGGAAGAAAGTGGCGGAAAATGAATTAGTTTTATTTTTCTGAGTTTTTTGATATATTATTTGTATTTTTAACATTTTGAATTGAATTAGTTTTGTTTTTCTGAATTTTCTGATATATTATTTGTGTTTTATGATTTTGAAATGAATTAGTTTTATTTTTCCGAATTTATTGATATATTATTTGTATTTTTAACATTTTGAATTGAATTAGTTTTGTTTTTCTGAATTTTTTGATATATTATTTGTATTTTATGATTTTGAAATGAATTAGTTTTATTTTTCTGAATTTATTGATATATTATTTGTATTTTTAACATTTTGAATTGAATTAGTTTTATTTTTCTGACTTTTTTGATATATTATTTGTATTTTATGATTTTGAAATGAATTAGTTTTATTTTTCTGAGTTTTTCTGTATTTTTAACATTTCGAAAAACAAAAAGTAATTTGAAAAATACCTTTAGTCGCGGTTGGCCTCGCCACCTGCGACTAAAGGTCTGTGCGCGCGGGAACGAAAAACCCGGCGAAAAAAAGCCACCGGTCTCTCTTTATATGTAGAAGAGATGTGATAATGCATATACACAATTAATTTGTTTTTACTACATGTTTTCAGGACTGACATATGGCGGACGATATAGCTGACCCGATTATGGACAACTATGATCCGGACGCTGAAGACCATATGTTCAGCATCATAAACGGCGGTATTCTATATGTGCCGACCGGACAAGAAGAAGATGATATCTCTTCTTATCTGAACCTTGACGGTGAAGATGAAGGGCGCACAGAAGATGATGCCGAAGAAACGTCGATAAACGACGATCTTCAATTGGAAGTAGCAACCACCTCCGGCGCCGAGGTATATATATACATTGAGCCTTGGTGATACAAACTAACTGATTTGAATAAATATGTGTGTACTAACGCGCGCGACTCTCTTTCTTATTTTAGCCCTCGGCCGGGATTGAAACAATCGAGTACGTCGTCAAAGCGTGGCGCAACCAAGACGCTGAAACAAGGAGAAATATATACCATCGAGGTTGTCGACAGTGCAACCGGCAAGCCGCTGGAGCCCGAGAAGAACGCCACCAAGTTTATCAACCAATGCGGAGCCGTTGTTAGAGACAACGTCTCGATCACCGTCTAGGAGTGGAATGAGCCAAAGAAGGCACGTCTTGGTTTCACTTTTGAGAAGAGAACAAAAAAGATTGCTTGCAAAAGCTTATGGAACATGTCGTCCTACCTCCGGAATACCGCAAATTCGATGAGGAGGGTAACAAGATTGAGGAAAACAAGAAGAGGAGGAAGCTACTCAAACAGTTCGCTCTTCAAAAGATGGCCAGCATTCCGGAAATTCAAGCAAAATCTAGCCCGTGACTATGTCAACCCAAGACTCCGGATTTCAAAGGACAATATGAGAAACTGAAACATGATTGGCCATAATTTGTGAAGCAAAAGAAATCGGAGCAGTTCCTTGAACTATCGAAAAAAAATAAGGAAAATGCGGCTAAGAAGGATTACAATCATATTATGGGGCCAGGAGGGTATCGCCTTTGGGTGCCTAGGTGGGAGAAGATGGAGAACGAGCTGAGGGCGAGGAATCCGTCCAGACGGAGGGATGGGACCCAAGGGCCAAAAGCTGGTGGTACGGGCATGGGGGATCGCTGAACCCGGAGACAGGGGAGTGTGTTTACCGGGGCAAAATAATTAAACCCACCGAAAAGCTTATTGAGGCAATGACGGATGCTCAAGAGGGGAAGATCAAGTTCAACAGAGAGAATGACGCGCTGACAAAAGCTCTCGGGAATCCTGAACACGGAGGACGTGTACGAGGCATGGGGCACATTCCGTGGAAAATAGGGTTCCCCCGATGACCCGTACGGTTACAGATGCCGTAAGAAAAAGATGGATCGGGATGCAGATGTTGTGGCGCGGTTGGCATCGGAAATGGATGTGATGAAGAAAACCGTGAGTGTACTAGTAGCCGAAAGAGATGCAGCTCGGGCGCAGCTTGAAGATCATCCAATGGATCTCGGAAGCCAGGAGCAGAAGAAGCGTGGCTTCCACGGAGGCCCCACCCGTGCACCGACGATCGAATTACTGCACCGAGCCTGTGGTCGAAATTACTGAGCCTCAGCCCCCGTGGACGATATAAAGGAGATGAAAGAATGTCATCCGTATTATATCGGGAACATGTCCATGAAGGTAGCCATCGCCAGTGCTTTACCATGTTTACCTGGAGCACTCCACCACAACAACCCCATTCAAGATGGCTATGCTCGTGTCACGGTGGAGGACATAGTCCAAGGGTTTAAGGACCTGGACATTGACATTGCTACACCTGAAGGGGCGAGAAGACTTGGAGATGTCAAGCGCCGTTCATTCTATGGCAAAAGAAGTTTATCAAGTTTCCGGCGAGGCGCCAAACAAGTCCACCCCCTCCTGGTGGTGGCGGCGGCGGCGGTGGTGGTGGTTCACCTACACCTCCTTCACGCCAGCCGACACCGCCCCCATTCACCTCCGGCGGGTAAGCCGCCGCCTCCCTCGTCCGGCGGGTGATCGACGCCACCCCAATCCACCTCCGAAGAATAGCCTTGGGTTATTAACCCGGAGCCTTATGTACCTGCAACCACAAAGATACCAGAGCCATCACTAAAGCCTCTCACCCCGAGGCCTTGGGAACTTAGTGTCGAGGAAAATGCAGTGGCCGTGGCTGCTCAGCATGAGAAATGGAAGGCGGAGCCCAAGCAAGTATTTTCTGAGAAGGAAAAGAGCTGGGCTAAGTCATTTTTGAACACACCGTCCCAAGCCGCGAAGAATCTGCCTGACGACTATGAACGTGAACTTCGTAGTCAAGCACTCGCGGTCAAGGGGAAACAAGTTGCCCAGCTCGGGGAACAAAGTAAACAATCGATCGCCCCGCTCATAGTGAAAGCCCGGTCCGGACGATGCCCCGATATAGCAGCAGCTGGGCAGCATAGGGATTGACTGTAGCGAGTGCCAGAACAAGCGGCCAACTTAGGTCCGACTCTTCGTGCAGTGTTAGGCCTTGATGAGGCGCCAATGAAGGACGTAGTATTTACATATGTGCGGAATGGGCCTCTCGTCGAGCCTGCGCAGGAAGAGGATCTACCTCGACAAATGACAGGTCTGCTAAATTGGTACAAGGCTTACATACAACTTAAAAACGCCAAAGACTATATTTATGCGGAAGTTAGACCTGAGCATCACTTCAAACATTACTATATAACAATTCATCGGAGTGAATTGTTCCAGCTGTTCAATCTGCGCGAGCTCGACAAATCTATCATCAGTTGCTATGTTCTGTAAGTGATTTATTAATTTCTACCCCATCTCGTTCATTGCCTGCACTATAAATATATATATTGTCCTAACTATCTTGTTGTGTACGCTATTATGCGGAATGAAGAAGCGGGAAATGCGAATAAGGCGCATCCATGATGTTGGGTTCATTGACCCACAAATCGTTAATTCATATGTGTTAGAACACCACCCCACCGACGTGGAGGATGACCTGTGGCGGTTTCTTATAAAACAGGAACTCAAAAGTGATATTCTATTTCCTTACCATTTTGGGTGAGTGTTTCTGTCTTGAGCACATTCTCTTTTGTTTACTCCATGCATGGTATGTGGCTAATCGATGAGTTATGCATGACTGTGCATGTATCGTGTCCGCAGGTTCCACTGGATTCTGCTAGTAATTCAAATTCAGAACTCCACAGTTCTCGTCCACGACTCTCTGAATATGGATCCGAAGCATTGGGCCGACATGAGAAAAATGATGCAAAAGTAATTATTTTCATTCGTTTGCGCTCTATATCGATCGGCCTATTTCGTTCATCATTTCCTAATATCAAGTAACTAATTAATAACTCTCTTGTTCATTTAATTTTCCTTGCCTCGTAGGGTTTGGAGACGGTTCGTAGATCAAAAGGTCGGTGAATTCAAAAAAGAGCTACATTTTAAAAGGGCAAAGACTGCGACTGGGGATATTCAGCCACCGGGGATCAATCTATGTGGATACTATGTTTGTGAGAGGATCCGGAGATACACCACTGAGCGGCAGCCGTCTGAGAACAACATCAGAGGAATAACCTCCGGACGACGCTTAGTCCAGAAGCTCGCTTCCGACCACTTCAAGAGGAACTAGCTGGATGGTTCGCGAGGGAAGTCATCGATCCTAGAGGAGAACACTATGTAGAGGACGTAAAACTTTATATGCACTAAATATGTATGGAAACTTGTTCAAAATTGTATATGGTCATCCGATATTGAATATATATTGTATATTCCTCTTGAATTCTTTTTGGTTCTAATTTCAAATTTGTTTGAAATTGTACATTCATATGCATGTATGTAGTACGGTAGAATATGTGAAACTCCTTCAAAATTAAAACCCAAAAGAAATAAAACAATACAAATTAAAAAGAAACCAGATTTAGGGGGGGGGGCTAAACCCTAAACCCTGCGGAGGCCTTTAGTCGCGGTTGGCCGAAGAACCGCGACTAAAGGTCCTCCGCCCTGGCGCTCGCCTGCCGCCCACGTGGACGGGCCTTTAGTCGCGGTTCGTAAGGAACCGCGACTAAAGGGGGGCCTTTAGTCGCGCCTAATTGGTCGCGGTTGCGCAACCGCGACCAATGGCCATTTTTCTACCAGTGAGAGCTCTCACAGTTTCCTCTCAAATAGTTGTTGTGCATGCAGCCGCCGTATTCTGCGGCACCCTCCCGATACACCCGGCCGGCGCCCGCTACACCCTTCCGGTCGGCTATAAACCGTAAGAGAAGCAGGTAGGGGCACCTCCATCCCCGTCGGGTTTGTTCTGAAGGATCGGAAAAACTCGACTTTGAGGTTCGTCCAGGGTTTTCTGCTATTTTTACGGGGATTGGCAGCAGTTCTTTGCGGCGGAGGGAGTTAAGGGATCATGTTGAGCGCCCAACTCAGCAAGGTGAGCAAGGTTTCACGCATATGTCCTCGAAGGCGGAGGCGCACAGAAGACAGATTGGGTTGCCGGGCCAGCCAAGTTCAAATGTTCAATGAGAACGTCCACGGGTTTGGTTGTCGTATAAGCCAAAGAATTTCTAGAGAAAAGATGAGACGTGTGAACTACATACGAAAGCAAGCTCTGAATTGGATGAAACATACCAATTTCCTCATTGTTGCACCACCTTCTTGGTTTTTTCTCTTCCGTTTAAGACGTACTCTAGTATAATCATCTTAAATCAAATGAGATGAGATCGATGGTGCAGGCTTCCAATCCGCAAGCAAAAAGCATGCGTGAAGAGGATGTTCATCCACCAGAATTTTGCACAGATGCCAAAGAGGATATCTAAGTCCATCTTTCAATTGAATGCTGTGACGCCAAGACGAGAATCCCAAATGCTGCAATCCGTGATCATTCATGGGAAAGATCAATAAAAGATAGCGAACAAATCAGCCATCATAATTCATAACTGTTGCACCTTTGTGAGATGCTAGGAACGCTGATTCGTTGACATACTACAGTCGGACACAACGCCGTCAGTTGCACAATTTGCAGGCATTGAGCTCTCGATTCATTCAAGTTTAGTTAACATCTAATTGATGTGTGCATGAAAATCCTATTCTACAAGTATGCATCGCTTATTTTGTTTACCCATTGAGTTGATTCATACTGCATGTCACCCGTCCAAACAAAAATATCTACTATCTCTATATGAATTCTATGATTATCTAAATTTTGAATAAATTTCACATGAGAGTTGGTATATACAAAATCGTATCAACAACTAAAACATAAGATAAAAGTTGAAACATAAGTTTGTATTTCATTTGTCGGCATGTGTTTGTTCAAATGACCCACGCATAGCCTTGAATGGGTTTTGTATCAACATGCATTGATTCAGCAACCAGAATGCACGACGAGAAGAGTGGAATTTCATGATGGCTAGAAGCCCATGTAGAGGTGGAAAATTGATAATATTTTTTTGGAAAACTATTGGTTGTCATGACGTGCAATTTTTTCGCGGTTGTAAAATAATACCGGCGGCACGGTACCGGTTTCCGGAAATAGTTGCTCGAGATTTGTCAAACAAATTTGTATTTTTGTTTACAATTTATGAAACATATTTAAATTTTTGTTTCGTTGGGTAATTTTTTTCCAGAAATAATCGGTTTTTGGCGAGATTTCGGAGATCTCGGGCGAGAAAAAAATACATGCGATATAGCAGAGGTGTGCATGAATTAGTTATATAATTGACGAATAGCACGCCAACTATAACCAACGAAGAGGATTTGTAAAATAGGGATTAGGAAGAATCTCAACATGCAAATATATGACCATTCGAATCAATCTATTTGACTCAGTCGCTCGGAGATGCTCATACGGGAAAGGTGGGTAAGGTGTAGGTGTGTGCATTCATGCAGGTGAGAGCATGTACGTATTGGCAAGCGGCTACATTTGTACTATGTTTCGCAAGAAAATATATAACAAATCTAGCCGCGCAATTGCGCGGATCACTCAGCTAGTTTTCCATATTGTAACTGCAGCCCAGCAGGGCCGGCCTACTCTCCTTCCTGATCCACCAACAAATAAATGCCCCTTCATCTCCCTACCGAAGAATTGAATCTCCCCATCCAACCCCTCCTCTCCTCATTCCAATTAACTCGCTCGCATTTAGATCGCGTGTTCATTTCCTTCCCGATCCCCTCCTCTTCCTCTTCTCATTCCACCCCATATAAAGATCCCTCGTACTTTGATCATGTGTTCAGGAAAAATGAACTGATTTCCTCCCTTCTCTTCGTCTAATTTCGTTTTTTTGGTGCCCTGCAGCAGGCCTCCCTTGAAGATGGAAGCTGCAACAATCGATTCCTACGCAGGCAAGCAGTGTGTGTCTCGCCTACCAGGATATTGTCTTTGGCTTCACCCTCTACTTCTGCCATGCATACGGTCAGATGATTGGAGTTCTTTATATTTAGATCCCGTTGTTGATTCGAGTCTAGCTTTCAAATTGGGATTCCAGGCCAGGTATGTTTATTATGATGTACAAATACAATCCTGAGCAATTATCGTCCGATGTAGTTGGATTTCGAGTTGCATTTTTATTTATTATATTCTGTGCCGAATTCTAACTTCAATGCAAAGAAGACACCCAGTCCAAGTGGAAGTACAGAGATTTGCTGCTACTAAACACAGGCATTCTCATTTAGCCAGCAGACAAGGTTCAAATAGAAGTAGTTCAATGTCTTTCTTTTTTTGTTATCAGTTATGTAAGAAAGTCTGACGTGGGCATTACCCTTCGGGTAACTGTTATTGCCCTATCCTGTACGGCCCAACTGGAGGCCCATGAAGACAGCCGATGGCAAGGTGGGCCACTAGGTCGGTGCCGAAGAAGATTTCTTGAAGAACAAGACGGAGAGGAACCGAACAAGGAAAGTTTAGAACTAGGACTCTTGTAAACCTAGTCGTACTCGTGCAGATCTCTTGGGACCTGGCCTCCTTTATAAGGGCCAGGAGAGGGGCTGCCGAGGGACACAATTAATCTTAGCAGCCTTAGCCACCAAAAGCTTAAAGCTAGGTCATCATAAAGTTTAGCATCTCGTCGAGATCTTAGCCGAACTATTCGTCACCCCATTGTAACCTATTTATCATCATAATCAAGAACAGACAAGCAGGACGTAAGAGTTTTACCTCATCGAGGGCCCCGAACCTGGGTAAATCGCTCCCCCGTTTGTCTGTGGACCGATGTCTCGTGTCGCCTGCAGGATTCCATCAACCCTAAGCCCCTATCGGAGGGCATTGCCGAGGAGCCCCCTCGACAATTGGCGCCGTCTGTGGGAAATCTGTCGGCACAAGGCAGGACATCGGCAATTCCGGTCACATCTGCAGCGTCCGTAATCGAGTCGCCGACACCGTCAGATCCGAGAGACCCGATACGCTGCGGATCCTTCGAGTTCATACCACATCTTGAGCCGCCACACTCGATTCCGGGAGAATCGCACGACGGCATGACCACCACTTTTGGAGGCGTTCACTTCATCATCGACTCCGGAGGCTTCCTTCGCCTCCCTAGGACAGGTACATCTGTTTCAAGGACCTCAGCTTCGACAGGCAACGCGCTGGCAGCAACTTCGGAAATCCTGGCCGGTAGCACGCAAGGAGGCATCCGAGGAAGGTTCAACATCGCGACAGGGCGAAAGAAAAGGCGAAGAGACGCGCAGCATGGAGAGGAAGAACGTACAACATCTCACCCTCACCGGTCCGAACGAGAGCATGAAGACATGCGACCGATCCATGGCTGCACCCGTTCACCGTATTTATCGGCTACAGAGCAACTCGAGGCACCATGCTACCTTCACTCTTACATTGATCCGAAGGACGGTCGAGGGAAATCCAGCCATCTGCTAAGAAATTGTCGACATTTCTTGGAGATTCGACAGTTCTGAGACGATCTTAGAGCCGAAGCCTTATCAAGGGTTCACATAATGGAAAAGAGAACGGGGTCTTACAGCTATCCGCCATAACCATATATACCAGAGCCATATGAACCAATGGAAAATTATGTACCAGCCGAAGCGTTCCAGCCATGGGCAGGTCAACATGATCCATAAACCAGCTTTTCAAAGAGGGAAATCAAGAAATTCTCGCGGGAGGTGAAGTATGCAGAAGTCGCCATGGTTGACACTCCCGAATTCATCGACTGGTCGAGCAAGGCATCTCATTCGACAGGGCAGACCACCCAAAAGCCGTCCCTAGACCAGGTCATGCAGCCCTTGTTCTTGAGGTGCAAATCGGGGGATACAACATGAGCAAGGTATTCATGGATGGAGGAAGCGGCTTAAACTTGCTGTTTGCAAACACGATGAAGGCGATGGGTTTAACGGTCGACATGCTAAGAGAGTCCGATACAGGATTACACGGCATCATACCGACTCGGCCCGCCTACTCCCTAGGCAAAACAACGCTGGACGTAGTTTTCGGCTCACCTAGCAATTTCAGGAGGGAGAAAATCGAGTTTGAAGTAGTCGACTGGGAATCTCAGTACCATGCTACTCGGCAGACCCGCCTTTGCCAAATTTATGGCCGTACCTCATTATGCGTACCTAAAACTGAAGATGCCTGGCAACAACGGGACCCCAATAACTGTCCACGGAGCTTTGCTCGATCAGACACTTGCGACAGGGAGTTCCGAAGATTGCCTCGGTTCGGAGCCAAGGAAGAACTCAACGCGATCGACGCCGCCACAGATCATACGCAACCACCAGCCGACAATCGAAACGTAAGATCCGATGAGTTCGACGCTGCAAAGGAAGCCAAGAAGCTGCAGTGCATCCCACTGACCCGAAGAAAACGGTCAATACGTCGGCTGACCTACGGTCGCATAGGAAGGTGCGCTCATCGAGTTCCTCCGTGAGCGCTGGGAGATATTTGCATGGGAACCATCCGACATGCCAGGTATCCCAGGGAACTCGCTGAGCATGCCCTTAATGTTGACCCAACAGCTAAACCAATGCAGCAGTCAATGCGCCGATTCTCCGAACCAAAGAGGAAAGCAATTGGCGAGGAGGTCAATCGACTCCGCAAAGCAGGATTCATTCGGGAGCTCAAGGAAGCCGAATGGGTAGCCAACCCTGTTATGGTGTAATATCCCAGGTTTAGAGGCAATAAAATGAGAGAACACCAAAGTGTGCATTGCATTCATGCATAGAAAATCCGGGGAATTTTCGCGCTTCAAATAAAACTTACCACAGTAACTGAAGTTTCACTTGACTTGCTGGAATTGAAGTAGATCATCAAGTCAAGCGCTATAAACTTCACTGTGATCTTTGCTAAAACCTTGTTTTGGGTAGAGATGATTTGATCTATGGGCTAGATCAAATAGAATTAGTTTATAACAAACAACATGTTAAGTAAGGATCAACTACAAGATCTTATAAAAGATCTCAACATGACATTCCTTACAACAACACATGAATGATTATTCAACCATAAATCAAAGAACATGAATAATTAAGAAACTATTCTTTACTTATCTTTTCCAAGTATTTTACTAAATAAATGTTTCTACCATGATGCTCATGGTGTATCTTCAACTACTTTTGTGTGCAATATAATTCAATTCTAAACTTATTAATAAATAAGGTAAATCACAGGGTCTAAAGTGCATAAAGGCCACACATTCTTATTTAAATCATAACTTATTAAATATATGGAATATCATAAACCTGAATCCATTTACATTACAAATTATAGTTCAAACTATTTGAATAAAACTACTCATGAGTATTTTGAAACTCATATGATCATGCCTTGGTGCAATCAAACACCAACTATTCAAAATTGAGGAATAACCTTCAACATTGACTTTTTGACCAATATTATAATATAAATCCAATCAAATATGATATAGTGACTCATCCACAATAATAAAACCATCTACAAGATATTTAGTGACAAATGCCACTTGGCTATCCAAATATAATTCATATGAGAGGATAATGATCTTGCCACATAGGATGAAAATATCTACATGACTTGCTTTCCAAGCTATGCCACCTCATGCTCAAAGGATTGCTATGGATGAGGGCATGACACCTAAGCACCTTTACTCATCAAACCAACACAAGAGTCACCACCTATGTGTCATGATACTAGAGCTTGCCCAAGCCTATAAATAGAGCCACACTCTTCATCCATTTGATCACCTTGTGGCATGACACAAGGAAACCAACACATAGAGCCACCCATACATTAGCTAGGATCAAGATGAAGAAGCTAGGAGGTGGAGGCATACACAAGATGCAGGTTATCAGATCTTCCGAAGAACAAGCTACAAGAGATACCAAGGTAAAATTCTAGGCAAACCATATATTTAGAGAATCTTATCATCATCTTGAGTAGGACCCTAGGCTATTAGAAGACATTAAAGTGAGAGAGAATATAGATGCTAATTCTAGCCATGACTATCTTAGAGAATATTAGTAGTATTAAATCTTACTTGTTCAAACCAACCTTTAATCTTGAGGTGAGAGCCATATTCTATTAGTGATCACTACTAAAATCCTAGACCACATCTGAATACCAATCCAAGTATTACTTTGGATTATAAGTAGAACCCTGCCATGCCTCATGCCTATTTATATTTCAGTTTAGTGAAGAGTATGCAAAACCCTAAACCTTCACATAGGATTCACCCCACATAAAATATTATGTCCTAACTTGTGTATCATGGATCACAAGTATAAACCAAGCCATATATACTTAAGGACTAAATGCCATTTGGTGAGGAGAGTAAACCAATATCCAATTCTATTTTGCTTTCCAAGTACTTGCTTAGGTAACCAAATGAAATAGTATTTTAGAAAATAGAATCACCACATAAGCAATTGAATTAATCATGAGGAATATAGGATCCATCCTAAATAATTTAAGTCAAAGTTTGATTGATGATTATAGAATTTGTTCAACCATCTTCTTGAACCCTAAGAAACTATCATCCACATAAAATCATGAACCTATTCCATACCCTTTACTATTTGTTAAACTCTAGCCATAATTTAATAATATGTGAGTAATCACTATGGTTAAGCACTAGAAAAATATAATATGTTCACCATGCACATGTTCTAAATTTTAAAGCATTAAAACAAATTTGATTTCTAAATTTAAAGGCAATTGAGTTGAACCCTAAAATTATATCAATTTCAATTTTCACTTGTGCCTCATAAGAACCCAAAATTAATCAATTATAAAATAGTTGTTTTTAAACAAAACAATACAGTACTTAGCATTATCAAATTGTTTTGATACTCAAATATTTTAAAAACTCAAAACAAAAATGAATTCAAATTTGATTCAAATCACAAAACAGAAAATTTAATAGAAAATTTGAAATGAGAAAGAGAGGGAAACCTACCTGTTCAGGCCGTAACAGCCCGAAGCCAACCCAACAATTCACGTCGGGCCAGTGTAGCCCACCACGTACAAATATCGCTTACTGGCTTTTAAAATTCGGCGAGAAGAAAACACGTGCCTGCCATCGTCTCCGAGCACGACAGCGCCGCGAGAGCCGAGGCCACGATCTCGTCGTCGATAAGCTTGCCCCGGACGTGCGCACACACTCAGAACCATGCCCAACCTCTCAAGGCCCGAGCTTATCCGCGGACGAGGAGAGCCTTGCCAGCTAGAAGCTTCCAGAGACCGCCACCTCCCGACCATGGCCGTCACCGTGTCGAGGCCACAGGGCTTCCCTGGCCTATAAATAGGTGGAGGACATCGCCGTGCACTCCTTGTTCACCTCCACCACTCCATTGCTGCTCAGACAACCTCTATCTCTCACGCCCATCTATTCTCTGTCGCCGGCGTCGATCAAGAACACGGCGGAGGAGGCCACCCCAGCCTCCGACGTGGTCCAGAGGAGCGCCCGGACTCCAGGAACATCCGGGAGCCCAGCATCCAGGGAGCCGTGTAGCGGATCAATTTCATCGATCCCTTCTGCAGCACATCGCCGGAAATGGTCAATCGCCGTCGTCTCCGTCAGCAATCGTCGTCGTCGACCACACCGTCGTATTCGTGGTGAGCTCGCGCATCTATTGGAGCCGCATCCCGCTCCTAGATCCATCTGTAGCTCAGAACCGATAGTTGGCCGGAGCCCGTCGCGCAGACATGTTCACCGGCGATGCACCGGTGACCATTGGGTGGTGGCGTTCACGCTCGTTTGCTCAGTATCGCACTGGTTCGAACGCACCTAGTTAGGTTGCTCTAGGAGGTCCCTAGCAGTGTTCCGTCGCTCGCCGGAGCCACCGGCGTTCTCTCCGGCGAGGTTGACGTGGCATCGCCACCTCAGCTCTGTTGACTGGTCGTTGCCCGCGTGGCAATTGACTCAGTCAACAGGCCCACCTGTCTGTGTCTCGGGTACACATCGAATCGGTATATTTAGATTTTGTTTTTATTTCAAATTCCAGGAAATAACTAAAACTTTGCAAAATCATAAAAATTCATATTAACTCAGAAAATATGAATAATATATCAAAATGCTCACAAAAATAAACTCTATTCAAATAAAATATAAAAATAAAAAGTGTGTCAAAATAAAAATTCACTTATTTTTATCTTTATTAATTATGTGTTTTCATTTGTTTTAAATACAATTTAAATTCAATAATTAGTGAAGTTTCCAAAAATTAAATAATTATTATTTAGAAACTAAGTAAAATGTTAAGATTGAATTTCTTTATTTTTTTTATTAACTTAAATTTTAGTGATAATTCATAAACCCTAATTTGCACATTACTGTTTTTTATTTTCTTTAAATAATAATAAATCAAGAAGATATTAAAAACCAATATTAATTTGGTAGCTTAAATATTGTGAACTCAAACATTTTAATTAGCAAGTTATTATCTTAAAACCTAACAATAATTAGGAAACCCTAATTCTAAATTAAACCCTGAGTAATGTTTCTCTTAACTATTAAATCACTTAAAAATAAATAAAATGCAAACCATTATTAATTGTGTTTCAAAGTAATTAGTTACCACACACCTATATTGTCAATTATCACTTTAAGAGTTGTACCATAATTTAGAAACCCTAGTTTTAATTTAAGTAAGACCTTGATCTTATTATTTTATGTGTTCATTCCAAATTGTTTTAACCCTAAAACCCTAATTGTTTATCACATTTGATCATGTGAATTTCACCTTACATGTAGAACCTTATTATGTGACCAACAAATACAAGTCATGATCCACCAAAATAAAACCAATTCACATGAGCCATCATTCCATGTCTTTATTTTTGAGTCAACCTTATATAACCAATTAGTGTCACCTAGGTGTAAACCCTAGCTTATTACCACATGTCAGCACCATTGATCCTCATACTTAGTATCACACCATGAAATTCAACCTCAACCATCAAACCCTAGTGGAACCATAGTGATGAACCTTAATACCAATCTTGTGTAGTAATGCATATTATATGTCCCTATTCAACTAAACCTTAGCTAGGAATAATAAACCACCTAGCTTAGGAACCATTAGAGATTACTTAGGAAAGAAAATGTGGAGCCATAGTAAACCCTAATAGCTAACTTATGGAACCACCTGGATAATCATCAATTGATATGCTGCTTATGACAAACCATATTAATAAACCTACCAATACTTGCTACATATAAAGCCATTCTATTTAAGAACCAACTAGTACCTATTAGAAAACTAAAAGAATCAAATAGTAAACCCTAGAAGCCATAGCTCCTATTTGAAGTAATTCTTATACCTAATTAACCTGTTCTTCAAAAGTTATTCTTTTGAAGTACATATGTCAATCCAACCATAGAAGCCATAGTTCTTATTTATACTTATTGTTTCTTAATTAACCTGTTCTTCAAAAGTTATTCTTTTGAAGTATAATCTAAGTAATCATCAACCATGTCATGTAGAACTTAAAATTGACAACTGTTCTTCACATATTATTCCACTACTATTCTTTGTGTATGATTGTTATGATACATTATATCACTTGTTTATGCTATAATATCACCAACCCTAATAAGAACCTTGTTTGAAAACCATCCTAAAAGTGCAACACACCCTAAAGAAATATTTACAACTCATCAATCCTAAATCATCGGGGTTAGGTTACATTCGGGACGATTGCATTTCATACTATGCATTATAAGCATCTTTGCCAGTTCTTTAAACATTGTCCTTACCTGACAATGATGGTATTTCAGAATTTGGAGTTCTCACGTATCGAAGCTTTTGCCTGCATAATCTTACCAAGAAAGGCAAGTTCATCGTTTGCTCATGTCATTTGATTATTTTTATCAAATTATATGCAAAGTACTATACTTATCACTCTTGCATTGAAAAGCAAATATTAATTTTAAAATTATGAATATGACTATGTGGTGGGCAATGGAACCATGGTATGTGTGGATTGGTGGAGGTTCCATTGCACGGGTACTATTCATCTAGGACTAAGTACCAATGCCGTCCAGTGATTCTAGCGCCGTACATATCGCGTTGACCATAAGATCTATAATGGCTCTGGGGAAGCCAGCTGTATCTTTTCCCTCTCACATGCCAACGGATTGGTAATAAGGGTTGCCCTGGATCGTCTATCTTTGGTAAAGGTGGGGACATGTGGTCCGCATACCATTAGATATAGGAGAGGGTAGACTTATTATGGTCTATGAAGGATTGTAAGGGTTGTCCGGATCAGTCTATCTATGGTGTATAGAACAGGGCACATAAGTTGTTCGGATCAGTCTATCTTTGGTGCAGGTGGGGACATGTGGTCCGCATAGTCTACCATTAGATATAGGAGAGAACAAGTGCCTGTGTTAGTCTACCCATAGATATAGGAGAGGACAGACTTACAAAAGGGTGGGTCTGCGAGGCCGAGAAGGCGGTGTGGGCTTGGTCTATACCTGACCTCACACCAAAGGAAGTGTGAACGGGAACGATCGCCTCGGTTGGCAACAAGGTTAAGTTCTCTTATGGGAAAAGTAACGCACCTCTCGCAGAGGATACTGAATTGTGACTGTCACTCCCCGTTCTGAAGGGAATCTGCGAACGCGGAAAGGAACTCCATGAAGTTCTAGTCAACTTGTGAAGACTGACATAGTTTTCAGAATAAAATAAACCTTTTGAAGAAATGTTTATGAAAACTTGCATTGCCTATGACTTTCTGGTCTGTGGGTAGCTAGTGCATGATACACCTATTCCCTAATATGAACTTGCCGAGTACGCTCGTACTCATCCCACTCTTAAATCCCCTGCTTAGCTATGAAGACACCGAAGGAGAAACTACCGTGGAACTCGAAGACAAAGGAGTCAACTGCAACAAGATGGAGAATCCAAGCAAAGAAGTCAATGGAGTCAACTGCTACAGCAACTTAAGTGGAAACTTAGACTAGTAATAAAAGGGAGCCTTTCCTAATCCTAGCACCTAAGTAGCTAGATTTCTATAGCAAGCCTAGTAGCTCTTAAGCTTGAGTTAGCAATAAGTTAGTCTACGAGTCGTTCTTCTGGAGCTTTATTTGAAATGTTACCTCACCGTAAAGTAGGAGGCGTGTTGATCTTCTGTAATCAGCTTATGTATCCTTCTATAGACATACCTTGGACTCGCATATGTTTCTGTTGTACCACTCTGAGGGATGTAATATGAGTGGAACGGTGTTTCACTTGTGTTATGTCAACGACTTGTGTACTACACCATGCAGTGGTACGCTGGGTCACCACAGCTGGTATCAGAGCAAATGCTTTGACCCTAGGATTAAAACCCTTTAAAGGAGACCTATAGGTTTGGTAGTGTCTATAGGAAGTTGTATTAGCTAAGTCCACCAAGCTAAACCAACTATTCTTTTGACTTGAGATGGGTATTCACTTGAGAATAATCCTGACACACTTAAGTCAAATTTTCTTATCCATCTTTCTTAAGTAAAGTTAGTTAGTTATCTTGCTTCATTCCAAAATAGTAGAACACTATTGGAGCTTAAGATAATGGGTGGTAGTAGACCACAGTTGGTATACAATACATGGTAGTCCAAAGAGAGGATACAACCACAAGGAAGATATCCTATTGGAAGAAGTATACCAACGCAAGTTATGGTTAAGTAAGAGTCGTTTAAAAGGTCAAATGACTGATGTTAAGTGATGTAAAAATGTTATATAAGGTAGTGTATACCTATGATGAGTCAATCATAGGAGGTAAGGAAGAGTGATAGGAATCATATAAGTCTACTTTTCATGGTAAAGTTGGTAATCATATATGATTCAATTGAGAGTCATGATGTGATAGATTAGAACATCATAAGTACGATAACAGAAGTATGATAAGGAGTAGGATTTAAGGAATAGTTCGAAAGCTTAGGCCTTAAAATCCTAATAACGGTACTAAGTATGTTAGAACCATAGTCCTTAATTTAAAGAAGGCTTATTTAGAGCATATCACATAGAGAAATCCTAGAGTTATAGGTGATGTATTCTAAACAAACATGTGTTTAGAGTAGACATGTTAGAACTAATTGTATTATAGGAAGTAGTCCTCAATAGCACATATATATGGTATCCTATTTTGTTAGTACTTCCAAAGAAAACTAGGTTAACTTCAACTATCCCAAGCCATTCTGTTTCAAGTTTGTCTCATTGCAAATGTGCAATTAAGATAAATGTTGAGACAAATAGTAGAAATTCACGTATTTGTGCTAAGTATCACAACCTAAACCTATCTTATGTGGTGTTATATACTACACATCTGAGCCTGATGTTTAGGGATGTCTTACCCAACTATTATATTCAGGCATATAAAGATGTGTATTGTATGCACAAAGCTGATTTTCTTGGATTTTATTGGATTTTCATTGTTTGACTAGATCCATACATAAAGTTTGACTTTGATATGCAAATGCATGTTGCAATATCAAGCTCTTACTTGATGTTATAGGTCTAGAGGGTAAAGGTGTTCGTGTGAGGAAGTGACGAATTCTGAAGATTTTGAAGTCAAGATGAAGGTTCACTAGAAGAAGGAAGTAAAAATGTGGGAAGCAACCACAATACTCCGAAGGAAGGACCAATCAAAACTCACTTCTATCCTTAATCAAGGAGTACTTCAACATGGAAGTACCATGAAAGTGAGAAAATAGTGAATATGGAGCAGTAGAAGTGGAGCCATATTCATTATGAAAGAAGGGAATGCAAGTGAAGTCACTTACAATACTATTTTCATAGTGTCAACAAGTGGTTATCTTGCAAAACAAACCTTAGAAGAAGGAAAATAGACAAGTGAAGTCGCAGCTGGTATCAGACAGCTGATATAGGATAATCATGAAGAGAAAGTATGTGAAGTGAGGTATATCTTAACTAAAACTATAAAAGTAGCCACAACTGGTAGGTAGATGTGGACTAGAACCATAACATAGCCACAACTGGTACCAATAAGCCACATCTTGTGTTAGATAGTCTGCAGCTGGTAACAAATAGTCCACAGTTAATCGTTCTTTCACTCTAAAGGAAAGAGGGATTCCGTAGCTGGTATTCCGTAGCTAATAAATATTTAGTCGGAGGATTCACATTGGATACCCACAACTGTGTGGATACACCACAAAGAATTCTTCGTGAGACTTTAGAAAGATACAAAATATAAACTAGACTTAAACCAATCTTCTACCTTGGAGTTTAATGATTAGAAGAAAAGGAGTTTGAAGATCATTAGTAAACTCCAAGGGGAGAGGAAGATTGAAGGAGAAGTATTAAGATATGATTTGGAATATGAAAGACGAAGAAGAAGGTCTGAACTGAGAGGAAGTCCGATCCTATTTTCATAAGATTGGTGGAAGTATCCATATAATAGTACTCTCAGGAGGTTGTCAGACCAGAAGCCGAGGTTCATATCTCGAGGAAGTAAGGGTTATACCTTAACTTGAGTGGGTAATTGATAATTACTCAGAAGAAGAGCTCAAGTAAGTCTAAGCTAATGAAGTTGGATGAAGAAGATGTCGGAGGACAATCAAAGTCTAAGAAAACAAAAGACCGAAGGGTTTGACCATACCAAAACATAAGCCTATTAGAAAGATTCCTTTCATGGAACCTAAAGAAACCAAAAGGAAGATAACTAGTATAAACTAGAGGCCATGATTGGATGGACTAAATGAGTCTAATCCATTCGTAGGACTAAACAACCAGGACCATGCCTATTGTAAATACCTTTAAGTACTTTCGTTATGGTAGTAAGGGACAACAATACCTTACCTTAAACAAATCCTTTAGACTTAAGGTTTGGGCACCGCAGCTGGATTATCGCAGCTGGTATAACCAAGCTTAGAGTACCCAAATAGGAAGACGTCACCACAACTATTAGTAAAGTCCATTAACACAATAAGATGTCCTAATCCAAGAATCTTTGTAGAGTAAGCCTATAAACTTAGAATGTTGGAAGAAATCATAGAATTGAAGAAAGTATCAGTGCCAGACATCAGAAGACTCCAGGAAGGATTTGGACAAGGGATTTATTCAATTATATCTAATGTGATCACCATGGAGTTGAAGGATGGTGATCTGTTCAAGACATTTCAACGTTCCGAAACATGAGAGCGTTCGAACTTCGGGACGGTTCGCCTTAAGGGGGAGAGGCTGTAATATCCCAGGTTTAGAGGCAATAAAATGAGAGAACACAAAAGTGTGCATTGCATTCATGCATAGAAAATCCGGGAATTTTCGCGCTTCAAATAAAACTTACCACAATAACTGAAGTTTCACTTGACTTGCTGGAATTGAAGTAGATCATCAAGTCAAGCGCTATAAACTTCACTGTGATCTTTGCTAAAACCTTGTTTTGGGTAGAGATGATTTGATCTATGGGCTAGATCAAATAGAATTAGTTTATAACAAACAACATCTTAAGTAAGGATCAACTACAAGATCTTATAAAAGATCTCAACATGACATTCCTTACAACAACACATGAATGATTATTCAACCATAAATCAAAGAACATGAATAATTAAGAAACTATTCTTTACTTATCTTTTCCAAGTATTTTACTAAATAAATGTTTCTACCATGATTCTCATGGTGTATCTTCAACTACTTTTGTGTGCAATATAATTCAATTCTAAACTTATTAATAAATAAGGTAAATCATAGGGTCTAAAGTGCATAAAGGCCACACATTCTTATTTAAATCATAACTTATTAAATATATGGAATATCATAAAACTGAATCCATTTACATTACAAATTATAGTTCAAACTATTTGAATAAAACTACTCATGAGTATTTTGAAACTCATATGATCATGCCTTGGTGCAATCAAACACCAACTATTCAAAATTGAGGAATAACCTTCAACATTGACTTTTTGACCAATATTATAATATAAATCCAATCAAATATGATATAGTGACTCATCCACAATAATAAAACCATCTACAAGATATTTAGTGACAAATGCCACTTGGCTATCCAAATATAATTCATATGAGAGGATAATGATCTTGCCACATAGGATGAAAATATCTACATGACTTGCTTTCCAAGCTATGCCACCTCATGCTCAAAGGATTGCTATGGATGAGGGCATGACACCCAAGCACCTTACTCATCAAACCAACACAAGAGTCACCACCTATGTGTCATGATACTAGAGCTTGCCCAAGCCTATAAATAGAGCCACACCCTTCATCCATTTGATCACCTTGTAGCATGACACAAGGAAACCAACACATAGAGCCACCCCATACATTAGCTAGGATCAAGATGAAGAAGCTAGGAGGTGGAGGCATACCACAAGATGCAGGTTTATCAGATTTCCAGAAGAACAAGCTACATAAGATACCAAGGTAGAAATTCCTAGGCAAACCATATATTTAGAGAATCTTATCATCATCTCTTGAGTAGGACCCTAGGCTATTAGAAGACATTAGAAGTGAGAGAGAATATAGATGCTAATTCTAGCCATGACTATCTTAGAGAATATTAGAGTAGTATTAAATCTTACTTGTTCAAACCAACCTTTAATCTTGGAGGTGAGAGCCATATTCTATTAGTGATCACTACTAAAATCCTAGACCACATCTGAATACCAATCCAAGTATTACTTTGGATTATAAGTAGAACCCTGCCATGCCTCATGCCTATTTATATTTCAGTTTAGTGAAGAGTATGCAAAACCCTAAACCTTCACATAGGATTCACCCCACATAAAATATTATGTCCTAACTTGTGTATCATGGATCACAAGTATAAACCAAGCCATATATACTTAAGGACTAAATGCCATTTGGTGAGGAGAGTAAACCAATATCCAATTCTATTTTGCTTTCCAAGTACTTGCTTAGGTAACCAAATGAAATAGTATTTTAGAAAATAGAATCACCACATAAGCAATTGAATTAATCATGAGGAATATAGGATCCATCCTAAATAATTTAAGTCAAAGTTTGATTGATGATTATAGAATTTGTTCAACCATCTTCTTGAACCCTAAGAAACTATCATCCACATAAAATCATGAACCTATTCCATACCCTTTACTATTTGTTAAACTCTAGCCATAATTTAATAATATGTGAGTAATCACTATGGTTAAGCACTAGAAAAATATAATATGTTCACCATGCACATGTTCTAAATTTTAAAGCATTAAAACAAATTTGATTTCTAAATTTAAAGGCAATTGAGTTGAACCCTAAAATTATATCAATTTCAATTTTCACTTGTGCCTCATAAGAACCCAAAATTAATCAATTATAAAATAGTTGTTTATAAACAAAACAATACAGTACTTAGCATTATCAAATTGTTTTGATACTCAAATATTTTAAAACCTGCAAAACAAAACAGAATTCAAATTTGGATTCAAATCACAAAACAGAAAATTTAATAGAAAATTTGAAAAGAGAAAGAGAGGGAAACCCTACCTGTTCAGGCCGTAGCAGCCCGAAGCCAACCCAACAGCAGCCCACGTCGAAGCCCAGGTGCCCAGCCCACGACAAATATCGTTTCGCTGGCTTTAAAATTCGTGCGAGAAGAAAAACACGTCGTCGTCATCGTCTCCGAGCACGACAGCGCTGCGAGCCAGTAGGCCACGATCTCGTCGTCGATAAGCTTGCCCCGGACGTCGCCAGACACTCAGAACCATGCCCAACCTCTCTTGCGTCCGAGCTTATCCGCGGACGAGGAGAGCCTTGCCAGCTAGAAGCTTCCAGAGACCGCCACCTCCCGACCATGGCCGTCACCGTGTCGAGGCCACAGGGCTTCCCTTGGCCTATAAATAGGTGGAGGACATCGCCGTGCACTCCTTGTTCACCTCCACCACTCCATTGCTGCTCAGACAACCTCTATCTCTCACGCCCATCTATTCTCTGTCGCCGGCGTCGATCAAGAACACGGCGGAGGAGGCCACCCCAGCCTCCGGCACGTGGTCCAGGAGGAGCGCCTGGACTCCAGGAACATCTGGGAGGAGCCCAGCATCCAGGGGAGCCGTGTAGCGGATCAATTTCATCGATCCCTTCTGCAGCACATCGCCGGGAAATGGTCAATCGCCGTCGTCTCCGTCAGCAATCGTCGTCGTCGACCACACCGTCGTATTCAGGGTGAGCTCGCGCATCTATTGAGCCAGATCCCGCTTCCTAGATCCATCTGTAGCTCGCAACCGATAGTTGGCCGGAGCCCGCCGCCGCAGACATGTTCACCGGCGATGCACCGGTGACCATTGGGTGGTGTCGTTCACGCTCGTTTGCTCAGCATCAAGTACTGGTTCGAACGCACCTAGTTAGGTTGCCTCTGGAGGTCCCTAGCAGCTGTTCCGTCGCTCGCCGGAGCGTCACCGGCGTTCTCTCCGGCGAGGTTGACGTGGCATCGCCACCTCAGCTCTGTTGACTGGTCGTTGCCCGCGTGGCAATTGACTCAGTCAACAGGCCCACCTGTCTGTCTCTGTGGGTACACATCGAATCGGTACGTTTAGATTTTTGCTTTATTTCAAATTCCAGTAAATAGCTAAAACTTTGCAAAATCATAGAAAATTCATATTAACTCAGAAAAATATGAATAATATATCAAAATGCTCACAAAAATAAACTCTATTCAAATAAAATATAAAATAAAAATGTGTGTCAAAATAAAAATCCACTTATTTTTAACTTTGTTAAATATGCCTTTCCATTTGTTTTAAATACAATTTAAATTCAATAATTAGTGAAGTTTCCAAAAATTAAATAATTATTATTTAGAAACTAAGTAAAATGTTAAGATTGAATTTCTTTATTTTTTTATTAACTTAAATTTTAGTGATAGTTCATAAACCCTAATTTGCACATTACTGTTTTCTATTTTCTTTAAATAATAATAAATCAAGAAGATATTAAAAACCAATATTAATTTGGTAGCTTAAATATTGTGAACTCAAACATTTTAATTAGCAAGTTATTATCTTAAAACCTAACAATAATTAGGAAACCCTAATTCTAAATTAAACCCTGAGTAATGTTTCTCTTAACTATTAAATCACTTAAAAATAAATAAAATGCAAACCATTATTAATTGTGTTTCAAAGTAATTAGTTACCACACACCTATATTGTCAATTATCACTTTAAGAGTTGTACCATAATTTAGAAACCCTAGTTTTAATTTAAGTAAGACCTTGATCTTATTATTTTATGTGTTCATTCCAAATTGTTTTAACCCTAAAACCCTAATTGTTTATCACATTTGATCATGTGAATTTCACCTTACATGTAGAACCTTATTATGTGACCAACAAATACAAGTCATGATCCACCAAAATAAAACCAATTCACATGAGCCATCATTCCATGTCTTTATTTTTGAGTCAACCTTATATAACCAATTAGTGTCACCTAGGTGTAAACCCTAGCTTATTACCACATGTCAGCACCATTGATCCTCATACTTAGTATCACACCATGAAATTCAACCTCAACCATCAAACCCTAGTGGAACCATAGTGATGAACCTTAATACCAATCTTGTGTAGTAATGCATATTATATGTCCCTATTCAACTAAACCTTAGCTAGGAATAATAAACCACCTAGCTTAGGAACCATTAGAGATTACTTAGGAAAGAAAATGTGGAGCCATAGTAAACCCTAATAGCTAACTTATGGAACCACCTGGATAATCATCATTTGATATGCTGCTTATGACAAACCATATTAATAAACCTACCAATACTTGCTACATATAAAGCCATTCTATTTAAGAACCAACTAGTACCTATTAGAAAACTAAAAGAATCAAATAGTAAACCCTAGAAGCCATAGCTCCTATTTGAAGTAATTCTTATACCTAATTAACCTGTTCTTCAAAAGTTATTCTTTTGAAGTACATATGTCAATCCAACCATAGAAGCCATAGTTCTTATTTATACTTATTGTTTCTTAATTAACCTGTTCTTCAAAAGTTATTCTTTTGAAGTATAATCTAAGTAATCATCAACCATGTCATGTAGAACTTAAAATTGACAACTGTTCTTCACATATTATTCCACTACTATTCTTTGTGTGTATGATTGTTATGATACATTATATCACTTGTTTATGCTATAATATCACCAACCCTAATAAGAACCTTGTTTGAAAACCATCCTAAAAGTGCAACACACCCTAAAGAAATATTTACAACTCATCAATCCTAAATCATCGGGGTTAGGTTACATTCGGGACGATTGCATTTCATACTATGCATTATAAGCATCTTTGCCAGTTCTTTAAACATTGTCCTTACCGGACAATGATGGTATTTCAGAATTTGGAGTTCTCACGTATCGAAGCTTTTGCCTGCATAATCTTGCAGTCAAGAAAGGCAAGTTCATCGCTTGCTCATGTCATTTGATTATTTTTATCAAATTATATGCAAAGTACTATACTTATCACTCTTGCATTGAAAAGCAAATATTAATTTTAAAATTATGAATATGACTATGTGGTGGGCAATGGAACCATGGTATGTGTGGATTGGTGGAGGTTCCATTGCACGGGACTATTCATCTAGGACTAAGTACCAATGCCGTCTGGCTGATTCTAGCGCCGTACATATCGCGTGACCATAAGATCTATAATGGCTCTGGGGAAGCCAGTATCTTTTCCCTCTCACATGCCAACGGATTGGTAATAAGGGTTGCCCGGATCAGTCTATCTTTGGTAAAGGACATGTGGTCCGCACGCCTACCATTAGATATAGGAGAGGGTAGACTTATTATCTGGCCTATGAAGGATTGTAAGGGTTGTCCTGATCAGTCTATCTATGGTGTATAGAACAGGGCACATAAGTTGTTCGGATCACTATCTTTGGTAAAGGTGGGGACATGTGGTCCTGCACAGTCTACCATTAGATATAGGAGAGAACAAGTGCCTGTGTTAGTCTACCCATAGATATAGGAGAGGACAGACTTACAAAAGGGTGGGTCTGCGAGGTCGCGGAGAAGGCGGTGTGGGCTTGGTTCTTATACCTGACCTCACACCAAAGGAAGTGTGAACGGGAACGATCGCCCGGTTGGCAACAAGGTAAAAGTTCTCTATGGGAAAAGTAACGCACCTCCGCAGAGATACCGACCAGACTGCCACTCCCTCGGGGGAACTGCGAACGCGGCAGAAAGGAACTCCATGAAGTTCTAGTCAACCCGTGAAGACTGACGGCATAGTTTTCATAATAAAATAAACCTTTTGAAGAAATGTTTATGAAAACTTGCATTGCCTATGACTTTCTGGTCTGTGGCTGTAGCTAGTGCATGATACACCTATTCCCTAATATGAACTTGCTGAGTACGCTCGTACTCATCCCACTCTTAAATCCCCTGCTTAGCTATGAAGACACCGAAGGAGAAACTACCGTGGAACTCGAAGACAAAGGAGTCAACTGCAACAAGATGGAGAATCCAAGCAAAGAAGTCAATGGAGTCAATCTTCAAGCAACTTAAGTGGAAACTTAGACTAGTAATAAAAGGGAGCCTTTCCCTAATCCTAGCACCTAAGTAGCTAGATTTCTATAGCAAGCCTAGTAGCTCTTAAGCTTGAGTTAGCAATAAGTTAGTCTACGAGTCGTTCTTCTGGAGCTTTATTTGAAATGTTACCTCACTGTAAAGTAGGAGGCGTGTTGATCTTCTGTAATCAGCTTATGTATCCTTCTATAGACATACCTTGGACTCGCATATGTTTCTGTTGTACTCTGAGGGATGTAATATGAGTGGAACGGTGTTTCACTTGTGTTATGTCAACGACTTGTGTACTACACCATGCAAGCACGCGCTCACCACATGGTGCCAGAAGGACACCACCGCTCTGTGTATGTGTATCGATTACACCGGCCTCAACAAACACTGCCCGAAAGACCACTTCCCGCTGCCTCGTATTGATCAGATAGCGACTCCACAGCCGGATGCGATCGCCTCTCCTTCCTTGATGCATACTCCGGATATAATCAGATCAAGTTGAAGAAAGAAGACCAGGAGCTAACCGCGTTCATCACCCCACACGGCGTTTTCTGTTACAACGTCATGACTTTTGGGTTGAAAAACGCGGGAGCAACTTATCAACGTTGCATGCAGGCTTGCCTTGGGGAGCAGATCGGACGAAACATCGAGGTCTACATCGACGATATCGTGGTAAAAACAAAGCACGCGGCCACCCTCATCGATGATTTGCGTGAAACCTTCGACAATCTAGACAAATACAAGATCAAGTTGAACCCGAAGAAATGCTTCTTCGGGGTGCCAGGAGGACAAGCTCTTCATCTCAGCAAGGGGAATAGAAGCTAACCCTTTGAAGATCAAGGCTATCCTCGACATGGAACCGCCAAAGAATCTGCACCAAGTGCAGCAGTTGGCAGGATGGTTGGCGGCACTCAGCAGATTCATCGCCAAGCTAGGGAAAAAAGCTTTACCCTTCTATAATTTGATGAAAACGTCAAAAAAATTCGAGTGGACAAAGGAGGCGCAGGAGTCCTTCGACAATCTGAAGAAAATTTTATCGACATCCCCAGTCCTTGTGACCCCCCGTGAGAAAGAAACACTGCTCATGTATATAGCCGCAACAGCCCAAGTCTTCAGCAGCGTCTTGGTCGTCGAACGGGAAGAAGCAGGGAAAGTTCATGGCGTGCGAGGCCTGTTTATTATCTCAGTGAAGTGCTCACACCAAAGAAGAGAGATAACCCCATCATCGAAGTCGGCATATGCAAGATGGAGGTCACCAAGGCGGCACTACTTACAGCACCCGATTGTCGTCGTGAGCGAAGCACCATTGAAGAGCATAATGACCAACCCAGAAGCCACGGTCGAGTGTCTCAATGGGCGATCGAGATAGCACCACACGACATAACTTACGTCAATCGAACGGCGATAAAATCCCAAATCCTCCCAGACTTCGTGGCAGATTGGATCCAGTCGCAAACACCAGTAGCACCCGACATGTCGGGGTCATGGATAATGTACTTCGACGGGTCGAAACGGAGCACAGGTGCAGGAGCAGGAGTGGTGTTGATATCACCACAGGGAGATAAGATGAAGTACATACTGCGCATGAATTTCCCCTGCCGACAAACAATGAAGCAGAATACGAAGCGCTCGCACGGAATGAAGATGGCAAAAGCATGCGGGGCAACTCGTCTGGAAATCAATGGCGATTCAAACCTAGTGGTGCAGTAGTCGATGAACCTGTGCGACGCGGTCAGCGACAACATGATCGCCTATCGGCAGCTGTATCAAAACATGGAAGCTAAATTCGAAGGGTGTGAGCTCAAACATATCGGCAGGGCCAGCAACGAGGAAGCCGACACCTTGGCAAACATCGGTTCCATGTGTTCCCAATTCCGACGGAGTGGTTTACGAAGTGATCACTCAGCGATCAATAAAGGAGAAGGCGCCACTTCCAACCGCATACCGACGAATCGACAAGCTCACAGCAAGTCGCGAAGAAAACCCACCCCCCGCCAAACAAATCCTCCTCCTTGAGTCATTATTGACCAAGCCGTTCCTAGCATATCTAACGAAGCAGGAATTACCGGCGGACCCAGTAGAGGCAAAACGAATCGTCAGACGATCGAAAGCCTTCACCATAGTAAACGGCGAACTCTACAAGCGCAGCATTTCCGGTATTTTCCAAAGGTGCATTGCCATTGACGATGGAAGAGCACTGCTGCGCGAGATACACGAGGGAACTTGTGGGCATCACGCAGGAAGTAGGGCTCTTGTAGCAAAAGCCTTCAGGGCAGGATTTTACTGGCCAACGGCGGCATCGGACGCTAGAGATCTGGTCATGAAGTGCGACCCTTGCCAGCGATTTTCACCAAAACCGCACGCCCCTGCAACAGACCTGATGACAATACCTTTGGCTTGGCCGTTCGCTCAATGGGGACTCGACCAAGTTGGACCGCTGCCGAGATCATCGCCTGGAGGACACACGTACTTATTAGTCGCAGTCGACAAATTCACAAAGTGGATCGAGGCAGTACCAGTACGAAACCAGAAAGCAAAAACAGCCATTCAATTCTTCAAGGAAATAACATGTCGATTTGGCATGCCTCACAGTTTACATCTAATGGAACTAACTTCGACTCCAAAGAATTCCGAGAATTCTGTGATGACAGGGGAGTTAAGCTGAAATTTGCATCAGTGGCCCACCCACAGACCAACGGTCAGGTGGAAAGGATCAACGGTCTAATAGGAGACGGCCTCAAGAAACGTCTTACGGCGCGGACGGAGCTTGGTCGAGGAGTTACCATCTACTTTCTGAGCTTGCGTACTACACCTAACAGGTCGACTCAGACACCCCATTCTTTCTCGTACACGGAGCCGAAGCAGTTCTGCCACCGACGTTCGATTCAGTTTCCTAGAGTGACGGCATACACAATCTTCTTCCAACATCGCACTGCAGACGCTGTAGACCTCCTCGACGAAGCGCGGACATTGCTTTGGCCAGAACCACGGTGTACCAGGCGCTGAGGAATTACCACAGCCGACGAATACGCAACCGATGCTTTAATATTGGAGACATGGTACTTCGACTGAAGCAAAAGAGACCCTCGAAACTCGAGTCTCCATGGGAAGGACCTTACATCGTCACCGAAGTGATACCAGGAGGAGCATACAGGCTCAAAAACCCAACTTCGGGAAAAGATGTTGGGAACCCATGGAACATCGCACACCTGCGGCGGTTCTATACATAGAATATTATTGCTTTTTATTGTTCAACAACCCTTAAGGTTGCTTTTGAGTTATGAATAAAATTTTAATCAGGTTTTCTGCCTTTTTCCTCAATTCAGGCCCTACCACCCGAACAGGTCGACTGCGGCCCTTACCTTCGGCTCTTACTCCCATCGGGAGCGCTGGCCCAAAAAACATGCAGTGTCATTAATTAAATACTCTCAACGGGAGCTAAGATTAGTGACACACAAAAACAACCAATCCAAGCCTCGAAGAATATACGCGAGTGCTGCAGTCGATGGTTACATTAACACAAAATAAGGCTCAAACCGGTGCACCGCGTAAGCAAGTCAATGGGACTAAAAACTCACAATAGGCTTCGCAATAACATTGCACAATTCAACGAAGCCGTCGAGAGAGCAGGTTGAACTGATCACTCAGCCGCCTTCGATAATAAAAATATCAATCAAACTAACATAGCGTGCAACGTACGTTAAATTTATACAAAACAATCTTAGGTATAAGGCTATTACATTCATGATCGGGCTCCCTGGTCCCAATGGGCCTTCAGATCCTTCTCAAGGCATGACTCCATCCGAGAAACAATGGTGTAAGCAGGACCTCTAGCAGCATCATAATATTGGCCTAAATTCTTCTCAGTATTTGCTACGGCTCTCAAATCCAAAGATGGGTGGCACGCCAATACCGTAGCAAAAGCAAGTTCGGCACCAGCCAGAAGTTCCTTCCGCACCAACTGTCGAATTCTTTCGGGAGACTTGAAACGGGTGAACAGGGCAGATAATGTTTCGGGTGCCTGGTCCAGAGGAAACAAAGTCTTCCAAACCATCATAAGATGAGCATGGAATTTATCAAAATAATAATGCACCTTCTCTGCCCGATGCTCGAATTTCGCCACAAGGACAGCTTTCGGACGATGCGACCATAAATCATGTTTCGGATGATCAACGTCAGTCATTGCCTCGACTTTTTCATGGATCCTCTTGACCTCTTCAGATTTATCGTGGGATGCAACTAAAAGGGAACGAAAATCAAGTTGGGAAGCATCCAGGATATATTAGAAACCATAAGAAAAGTTAGCACCTACAGCCCAGACTTTCGGTAGCAACTCGAAGGCGATCAAGGGCATGATGTTCGATAGCAGTCGCTGTCTCCCCCTTTTTCTTCACCAAGGCTGCCATCTCGCGAAGAGAAGTGATGTCTTTGTTTAGACAAGACACTTGGTCACGTAAACGGCGAACAAGGCTTGATTCATCATTACTTGAAGGATTTGGAAAAGGCTCGGTACGGGAAGAAGACGAAGGAATCTACAGTCCCTAGTTCAGACTAGCATAACATAAAAACTCCCATCGGGAGCGCTTGGCATATATGATACATTCAAAAGGATGTTCGAATTGGCAACAGAGCCAAAATAAAATAGCACTAAGTCAATCAGATTGATCTTATTTACAACAAGTCGAGCAAAAGATCAAGGGTTCGCCGCGACGAGCCAAAGGGCATCAGAATAGGCTTGGCTTGTACTTCATCTACCAGCTTCAGAAGTTGATGGCACAAGGCCGATCTTTAGGCTCAAGGTCGATTAAATGGTTGTCATCATCGACAGGCAATGCCTTAGATAACTTCTCCAATTCTGACCCCATCCCATGGCCCATGAGACACTGGAAAGTAAGAACCGCCCCAAATAAGCGGTTACGAAGTTTCAGTACCTCCATAGGTTCGGAAGGATCAACAAGGAAAGCATCCGCCGCTCGCCGAGAGTCTTGTCCCGTTTCGCCTTCGGAAGATCATCGAGTGCGCCTCGACAACGCTCCTTTGGTTTTTTAAGTCCAAGGACTTGGACGTTAGACTCGGCCGCAAGCGACAAGGCATCGGCTGTAGAGTCCTCCCGAAGCCGGTGGCGTCGAGTAACGGTTATATTGGCGGATCTCGAAAGAAAGACAGATCAATAGCCAAAAAGAGATATCAAAAGAGAAAAGAGAAGAAGCGGTGTGTCGCAGTTTTAAGAAATCTTTGACGGATTCACGGAGAACACCTTCCTTTTTATCGATTGCGACCATTGCCGCCGCCTGGCCTCTTTTCATCCTTCATCTCCGCTTTAGCTTTGACACCTCCTCCTTCAACAAGGCATTTTCCTTCTTGGCATCGTAGGCGAGCCGTTAGCTTCCAACACCGATCACCAAGACTTGACAGCCTTCCGAAGTCTGGCGCAGCTGCACCGCCGAGTAAATTGCTTAATAAATCTACCACAACATCGATCATAAATCGGCTGTGAAAGAGAAGACCAAGAAGTATTAGTTGGATGAGAAACAAGACAGAAATGAAGGCGCCATGAAAACACTTACATGATCGCGGGCAGCAGATGAGGCGGGAGCACTTCCAGCAGGAATAACCCGTGATACAGGAATCTTTTCCACAGCCGTTCGGGAGGGCGGCGTTGATTTGGCAGGAGAAGGCTTCGGATCCTGGGTTGATACTTTTCTTCCAAGGGATGATTTGGCCCTCTTTGCGAGAGGAACTTCATCGTCATCGTCAGAACTATACATGAAGAATAAACAGTCAGCACACGCAATTACAAAGAATAAGTTATGAAAGGATATAAATGCTCACAAGTCCAGGTCGTCTTCAACGGCGAAGAAATTCGTCGAGGTTGCCTTGGCAGAAGGAGGCGGAGCAGCTCCAACGGCGTCATTATCTTGTCCGCTAGACTTGATTCGGCCGTGGTAATAAACTCATCATGTACCTGCTTTCGCGCCTTCGAGGAAAGCATCATCCTCCGTAGCTTCTTCCTCTCGGACATCGCTGACTTCAAGGGTATGCGCGGCTCTCAGTCTCCTCGGAGTTGTCATTATCATCCTCCGTTCCACACCGCTCGAGTATAGGAGGATAAAATTGAGCAACGGCGGGGACCTGTCGAGTGAAAATTTGTAAAGCTCTAAGAAGAAAATATCGGCTGTAATGAAAACACGGAAGAGTACCTCCGAAGATGCTCGAATCGTATGAACGAGCCGACACCAGGACAATATTGTCCTTTGCACTGAGGCATGTCAGGCGACGGACTTCGTCCCGCAGGTCTTCAGCCGAAAGGTCGGCAGAGCTGACCCTAGACTCATCATCTTTGCCCGTGTAAAGCCACAGGTGGGGGCGAGACATCAGCGGTTGCACTCGACGTTGTAGGAACACCGAGACTACCTCACCGCACATCGTCAAGCCTCCCGTGTTCTTCAGAGTGACAACTTGGTCAAACAATTTGTCGGCTATCACCCTTTCTTCAGGAGAAAGGGCATTTTGCCAGACTTCTTCGGCTTGGCCACCAGCTTGTCTTCAAAAGGGGGAAGGTTCGGGTGCTGCCCGGAAACCGCAGGGTCTCGCAGGTAGAACCACTTGTTGCGCCACCCCTGAACCGATTATTTCATCGGATAGTCGAGGTAATCGACATCCTGCCTGACGACGAAGCCGACGCCGCCTACGACAGGGGGCCGTTGCGTCGTTGTGACGCTCACGTAGAAGATCTTCTCCAAAGACCCCAGTGGGGGTCAATGCCAAGAAAGGCCTCAAACCGCTGGAAGATGGAAAGATGGAGAATGGAGTTCGGGGTCAGCTGCCAGAGCTGGATCCCATAGAAGAAGAGAAGAGATCGAAGAACTCGTGGGCTGGAAGAGAAAGACCACGGAAAAGAAAGGCAACGAACATGACAAAAGCCCTTTGGGGGCTTTGGGCAGTGACCGCACCTGAAGACGAATGTCCTCCGATGCGGAGATGAAGCCGAGGTTGCGCAGCTTGTTGATGTCGCGGCCGGAGATGGCGGAGGCGTCTCGTCACGGCTGACTTTGGTCGGTGGAGGTGCCGGCACCCTTCTTCTTGCCCATGGCGCTGAAGTTCTTGAAGAAAGTGCAGAGAGAGCAGAAGAGGCAGGTGAAGAAGATGGGCAATCAAAGGCGTAAAAAGTGAAAGGGAGGACTCACTATTTATGTCGTAAAATGAGACGAGATCGTGGCCATAACTTCACAAGCATCGTGGGAAGCAGGTCAGATCTGGCTGTACACGTGGCGGTAAAGAGGAAAACGGAACCGGCGGCCATTAAACCCACGACGCGCGAAAATCGAGGAGAGACGCCTCGGTTGTGCGCTGGTCACTCCCTAAAAACTGCCTGCGCAGAGCTAGGTGGGCCCGTCAGGTCATGTCTTGTCAATCACACCATAGCAGCAACACGTCATCAGTTTCATCATGAAGGGAATCGAAATCATTCGAAGGAATAAAAGAATCTATCAGGTAGTGAACTTGAGTCTATGCGTAGATTGCAAAGCATTCACGCTAGACTCGGGGGCTACTCCCATCGGGAGCGCTAACGCGCACCCGATAAAAAGAAGATGTGCACTCGAAAGAATGAGAACTCAAGGATATATTTAAAGAGAAGAATGGGATACCAGGCACTCATAGCATCCGTGCCCAGACCGGGGGCTACTCCCATCGGGAGCACTGGATGTGCATGGATAAATTTTTTTGCACTCCAGATCATGCCCGGGGACTTGATTCTATGTAGGGTAACGTTGTCTTGCCATCGGCAGCTAACCAACAAAAGTTGGGCTGCCACTCAGTATCCCTTGTATGATGAAATGTGTCGGATGACTTATGAAGATTTGCAGAAAACCTTCGGCAGAGCAAAAAATATTCGAGTGGTACAACTTGAGTCTATGCACGGATTGCAAGCATCCGTACTTAGACTCGGGGGCTACTCCCATCGGGAGCGCTGACGCGCACCCGATAGAACAAGAACAACTATCAAAGAGAAGAACATTCAACGAAGGCATGCTTTAGTCTCTACCCGAAATATATTCGGCTAGACACTCGGGACTACTGACGTGGGCATTACCCTTTGGGTAATCGTTATTGCCCTATCCTCACACGGCCCAGCCGGAGGCCCATGAAGACAGCCGATGGCAAGGTGGGCCACTAGGTCGGTGCCGAAGAAGATTCCTTGAAGAACAAGACGGAGAGGAACCGAACAAGGAAAGTTTAGAACTAGGACTCTTGTAAACCTAGTCGTACTCGTGCAGATCTCTTGGGACCTGGCCTCCTTTATAAGGGCCAGGAGAGGGGCGCCGAGGACATAATCAATCTTAGCAGCTTTAGCCACCAAAAGCTTAGAGCTAGGTCATCATAAAGTTTAGCATCTCGACGAGATCTTAGCCGAACTATTCGGCACACCCCATTGTAACCTATTCATCATCATAATCAAGAACATGCAGGACGTAAGGGTTTTACCTCATCGAGGGCCCCGAACCTGGGTAAATCGCTCTCCCCTTTGTCTGGAACCGATGTCTCGGTCACGGCAGTGATTCCATCAACCCTAAGCCCCTATCGGAGGGCATTGCCGAGGAGCCCATCGACAAAGTCATTTAGAATACATGATATTTATCTAATATTTTGATTTTTATATGCTGAAATGCTGACCGAATGCTCATTTCCATGGCCTGACAAGCCACTAGAGCTACATTCATCCCTTCTTTGTTTTCTTCACGTTTCTCGATTCAGATGTACAAGGTATCACCAAAAGATTTCAGTTGTTATTTCTCTTGGATAAAATGAATTTAATGAATATTTGATTTGAATATGCATGTAAAAGAGGAATCAATTGATGCTTGGTCATGAATCTAATAAACAACTGTCTTAGCTGGTCAAAAGCATCAATTCTTGCCTATTAATCTACAAAATAGTAACTCTGATATGAAAACAATATTCCATTCAGATCGATTATTTAGTTTGAGCATAGCTGCTGTTTTTCCTCTTGCATATTAGGGAGGAAAAGGCAGAAGAGATAAAACACAATAGGCTGTAAAAAGATCTTTTGATGTGTACAAGGGACTCGTGGTCACACTTAAGCTACATAATAGCTTGATTGATTCATGTCCGAAATACATATGCATCCTTCCAAACACACAACTAATTAATCCAGATTACTTTATTTGTGACCTTTCAGCTTTCCCAAACTTGATACTCAAACAAGTCAGCAACGGTTGACAGATTGAAGAGTCCGATGAGGACATCCTTCGTCCAAAAATTTGATATATCTTTTTTTTTCACACACATATCCTAGCTTCTTCCAACAGAGGTTTTCTCTGTCCGTGGTCCCAACCGCCTTTCGTACGATGGTGTAGTGTGATCTGCTCATTATTGAATTGCTTATATGGGGGTGTTTAATTGGACACAAGCATATGATTTGTCACACCATTGCTGTTTTTTTCAAGCACCTTCACTGTTCTGCAGTATTGAGATACCAACTTCTGCCTATCAAAATATATAAGAGTAAATATTTTTATTTATGTTTCATACATTTACTAAACATGCCTTTTCTCAGCTTCAGTCTAAATGCTGTTCAATTATGTCTTTTTTGTTAGTAAGGGTACTTCTTTAATCAAACATTTCCCGCAACAACATGCCGGGTACCATCTAGTATGCTAAACACATCCCATCCCATCCCTCTGATTCTACCAACCAAATAAAATGTGGAATCAGCATAATGTGAGCCATCCCATCCACAAAATGTAGACCATCCCATCCCATCCACATTAGTCCATCGACCAAACGCACGCTCTACTGTACTCGCCGACAGGAGCTTGCTTGGTCCATTACCACAAAATAATTAACAAATGTTTCTTCCAGCTTGCAATCCCTCCCGAATGAAAAGAGGGAAATCAAAAGCGGTGGGTTGGCGTCACCCACCCCGGCGGCGTCAGCCGGTGACGCTCGCGTGCCTCCAACGGCCGGGGCATCGGATCCCCCTCTCCTCTCTCTTCTTCTCTGCGTTCGATTCCGAGCGGGAAGAGACCACAGGGCCCAGCATAGCCGAGGCGCGCGTGCCGTCGACAAGAGCACCCCACACTCCTCGTCCTCCATGAAGCGGCGCTCGGTTGGCCAGGACGATGCGTCACCGGCAAGGGCGCTTTGGCGCAGCGAGAGGCAGAAGAAGATGACGCTGGACGATTCGACCGGTGTCTTTTCACCCGGTCATTGGAGAGGCGTGGAACTCGGGGCACTGGTGGAAAACGCCCGGTCCATTTGGGCCTTCAGTCCCGGTTTCCAAACCGGGATCAATTAGGCGGGACTAAAGGGTCAAAGTTACACCGGGTCTAAAGGCGGCGCCACGTGGTGTGGCCAGGAAGTTCGCGGTGGATGGCCTTTGGTTCTGGTTTGTGGTACGAACCGGGCATGTGGAGTCCGTCGAGAGAATTGCTATTTCTCCTCGCCGCGACACAAAGTTTAGGTAGCCGCGCAGAGAAACATGGCGTTTCCGCGCGACAGTAGTTTCAGCAATGCATATATATCATTCAAGAAACCACAAAATATCGTCGTGAATATATATAGACATCGTCAACAGTACACGTAATGCATGCATATTTACAATATAAAGTCGGATCTCTTTACTAAATCTATTTGCCTTCTACGAAGTTGTTCAATACATAGCTACGACCTTCGATAGTACTCGCCAGTTGGGGCAATGGCCTCGTTAAGAAAGAATCCCGCGATTTCCTCTTGAATTGCTCGTATGCGATCCTCCGTTATGAGAGTGTCCCGCAGGCGTATCATCTATATTAAAAAAGGAGATCAATATATATGAATGGAACTCAATACAATTGATGGTAATAAGATTAATTGTGAATATTTGTTCACGTACACGAGAGTGGTGTATAGCGTCCTCCGCATCCCTGTAAACAGCCATCTCACGAATGAAGTCGCAGACGTAGTATCCACATAAGTTATTCCCTTGTTCCTGCCTCATACACTTTACGAAAAAATAGTTCGATCAAACTAGTAATCAAGCATCGTATTTGAAACAAAATATCAAAGAGATTCACGGACATAGCTATATATATAGTACTACTTACAGGGTAATCTTTAAATGTAAGCTCCGGTTTCCATTTACCCGGAACAGTATTGATGAACCGTTTCCAAGCCCTGCCCGGCAAAGAAGAAATGAGTAAATGAGTTATTGATTAGTTGATGATATCGTCGAATGAGAACAGATGAAGATGCCGATACGAAATTGATTGAAATTACCTCTGGAGCACAGCAGCCATGTTCGCCCATTCCGCATGTTCTTTACGTTTCGAGTCCATGACTTTTACGTCTCCTTTATGAATGATTAGGAGAATAAAGTGAAATCTGCACAAGCATAGCTCAATGATTAGGAGAATAAAGTGGAAGTTGCACAAGCATAATGTATGTTATAACACTCACTTGAAGTTGTAGGGAAAGAATATATCCTCTTTGTCTGCTTGCTTCACTAAAAACATTAGCATGTTGTCCTCTGTGTCCTTGGGGTAGTCTCGAACCGTAACTTCATTAACTGTGTTTGGGTCAATGAACCCCAGCTTGTGGAGCTTGCCTCTTTTGCATTCGAGCTTCTTCATTCTGCATAATTAATATATAGCGTACACAAAGAATATAGTGAGGATAATTGTTAGTGCAAATGAATGAGCTGAGCTACAGACTTAATTACATAAATAAATCACTTACAGGCAGTAGCAACTGATGACAGCTTTGTCGAGGGCGTCTTGATTGAATAACTGAAATAGTTCTTCTAACTCAAGGTTTATCTCCTCCCGCCCCCGGAAGTAATGCTCATCTCTAAGATACACCGTGAGGTAGCGATCACCTCTTCGACAGGCTTTCAGGTACCAGTCATGCAACCTTCGCATCTGAGTCCCTAGACGCGCGAGCTCGCCAGGTTTGACGAGATCTTTTCCGTATCTATACTTGTTTACCACTTGAGCCGTTGGATAGTAATCTTCGTACTCAACTGATGCTCCCTGAGCTCTAGCCTCCCGTTCGATCATCGATGCCGTCTCTGGATCATCATAGGGCTGCACGACGAAGTGGGGTATGGCCTGATTGTCCTGCTGTCCAAGCTGGGCGACTTTTTTTGCTTCTTTGCTCGCTCTAGAGGACTGTCCAAGAGAGCGGTCATAATCAGCTCTCAGCTCAGGTCTCTTCATTCTCGTCTCGGCAAAGTGCTTCACTGTATGCGGTGGAATAAACATCTTCTTCGGCGCAAGAAACGCCTTTTGCTCTTCAGTCTGCTCATGTGGTAACAACTCTGGAGTCTGTGCCCTCATCGGAGTTGATGATCTCTTCGGAGCTGTAGGAGGTGCCGCGGTTAGCTTCCTCTTTTGCTTAGGTGGAGGCGGCGGAGTCTCCTGACGAGGAGGAGGAGGCGGCGGAGTATTTTCACGCGGAGGAGACTGCTCATGCACAGGGGAATCATCATCGCGCATAGGAGAATCATCACGCGGAGGAGACCCTGCAGGTGGCGGAGGAGGCGGACGAGGTGGCCTGCTTGGTGGCTTCTCACCTGGAAACACAATGTTCTCCTTCCGCCATTGCACGGTGGTTCTACGGGCTTCTCCCAGTTCTTTGATTTCCCCATCTTCACCTGCAGGGTGCTCAAGCACCATCCCCTCATAATCTCTCAACACTTCATCCACCATCACAACAGCAAAGTCGTCTTTGAAAGGATCGTATGCCGCACCTAGAGGGGGGGGGTGAATAGGTGCTAACCAATTTTTAGTTCTTTTTCAATTTAGGTTTGACACAAAGGTAAATTCTCTAGATATGCAACTAAGTGAATTTACCTATATGACAAGGTTATCAACTAGGCAAGATATAGCTACGCAATATATAGGAGATAGAGTGGGATAGAGGTAACCGAGAGTGTAGCACGCGTTGACACGGAGATGATTCCCGTAGTTCCCTTCCTTTGCAAGAAGGTACGTCTACGTTTGGAGGAGTGTGGTTGCTACGCAAGCCAAACCAACAGCCACGAAGGCTTCACTCAGATCTCCTGTGAGCAACGCCACGAAGGCCTAGCCCACTTCCACTAAGGGATTTCCTCGAGGCGGAAACCGGGCCTTTACAAGGTTCTTGGGGCACACATCCACAACTGAATTGGAGGCTCCCAAATCTGTAACAATACAACAATCAACAACAACACATCAACAACAAATCAACTAGGGAACCAAATAGGAACACTAGCATGAGATCCCTCAAACAAGTGAGGGGGAAATGAAGAACGCTTCGGTGAGGATGTAGATCGGTGGCTTCTCCTTCGAATCCCCAAAGATCAAGAGCTTTGGTTGGGGGAGGAAGGAGATCTTGCAAATCTTGTGTTTCTTGAGGTGGCTCTAATGGTGGTGTAGCTTGGCAGAATTCTTGAGCAATGATTGAGCAAAGCACCAAGGTAGGAGAAGGGGGGTATTTATACCTCCCTTCAAAATCGAGCCGTTGCAGCTTCCGGGGGGCCGGATATTCCGGCCTAAGTAAGGGCCGGATAATCCGCCCCCCCGGATAATCCGGCCTACGGGACAAAAGTGTGACATTGTCCGGCCAAATGTCCGGCCCACAACCAGAGAGCCAGGTCCTTAGCCAAATTCGAGGGGGCCGGATATTTCCAAAATATCCGGCCCGGATATTCCGGCCCTGGTACAATACCGGGACAATATCCGGGCAAATGTCCGGCCCCCATACTGAGCTGCTTTTCCTCGAAGACTTAGCCGAAATCAGGGGGCCGGATATTTCAACAATATCCGGCCCGGATTATCCGGCCTACCCAACATTTTCAGATATCTTTTGGCAGATGATCAAATCCAACACACATGAATAAATATCTATGTAATCCCTGTACCACTTAAACAATCATTAGTGTATCACATACATTGACATCAAACACTCAAAACATAGTATGAGAGATGTTCTTTCAATCTCCCCCTTTTTGGTGTTTGATGACAATATACGGATTTGCAAGAGAATAACTATAGAGACAAACATGATGGCAAAAACATAGAGGCACTCCCCCTACATGTGTGCATATAAGTAATTTGCATTTGAATACAAATACACAACACATAGGATTGAGTTGCCTCAACACTAGAGATATCCATCATGAGCTCTAACACGAGACATAAACAAATATGAAGTTGAGATAGGATGCAAGAAGTCATACCCATGTGTAGATATAAGATACGGAGATATAACATCACACATAATATAGCATCCTTGATCTCAACATATAGAATTCCGAAAACCATAACAATGTCTCACACTTAACAATGTCTCACACCACATAGCACATAGTTTTAAACGAGACACAACCAAAGCAAATAGAGCAAATACGAGGGAACACAAGCAATAAAGGAATGGTAAACGCAAATGCTTGTGCCCAAACCATGCAAATCCCCGAGATAGTTCCTAATAGAACACTTCTCCCCCTTTGGCATCGAAACGCCAAAAAGGGGACAAGCGCGATGCTACTCGTCCCATGGGAATCACTCGGAGGCATAATCATCATCGGACTCGTCTGCCGCTTCCTCTTCATCCTCATCAGTGTCAGGTGCATCCGGGGAGCGGCGAGAGATGTTGGACCTTTGAAGGCAGTCATCAAGTTCACTCCATGGAACCTGTGCAGAGTGCCATCCACTGTAACCCTGGTGAGCTGGAGGCTGAGGCGGGGGTCCTTGATCACCACTGAGCTTGTGAAGAATAACCGCCTGAGTGTGCTTAATCTCAGAACGCTCTCGGCTAGCAGCATAGTTTTCCTTGTGTATCTCAATGTTCATGCACAAGATGTGACGCTGAAACCAACTAAGCCGGCTCACTTGCTTCCTCATAGCCGGGACATCAGGGTGACGAGCAGGAGCAAAGCCACTGGAGCGAGCATCACGCATGAAAGTGTCAGGAGCAGGTACGGCTGAAGAGACTGGCTTAAGCTTGTAGGGCTTCTTGACATGGTGCTTCACCAAAGGATACCCACTTATGTCTTCATCAACCCAGCCACAGAGTTGTTGATGAGAAGCTGAATGTAGGGTGCATAGGGTATGGTGGTCCGAGAGACCATGGCATCATGGATCTCATGGAAGATAAAGTCCATGACATCAAGAGTGTAGTCCCGTTCTTCATTCACATCACGAGCACACTTATAGCTGAGGTGCATAAGGTCCACAAGGGTTCCCCGAAGAGCATCATTGTTGCCACCACTTGGGCAAATGGTTGCCCGAAAGAACCGAAGCAACTGACTGTATATGGGAAGCAGCCCCTTAGCTTGACCAATTTTTCCCGCTGAGGTATAGAGATGCACAAGAGCATTCTTATCTGTCTGTTGTGGTCCATGAAGTCGACGACCCCCATCAACAGGAACTCCAAGATAACCAGCAAACTGGCGCAGAGTGGCACTGCAGTGAGTGGAGCCAGTCATCCACTCCATGGTGTGTTCCTCATCTTTCCTGATTGCCAAAGTGGCAAAGAACTGCTTCACCAAATCTGGGCTAAAGTCACACTGAATCTTCATGATATCATGCAAGCCCATCTTTCCAGCTACCCAGATAGCATCTTCAAAGTGATTGTTGATTGCCAGAATGTCCACATCGATAGCTTGCATGGGTCTCAGATTCTTCATGGGCTCATAGATGTCCTTGAAGATGAACTCCTGCTCAGCGCACCAATATCTCCTGCCCGCTATGTCTTCATCCCTTGGGACATCATCATACCAGTTCTTCAAGCGGATAGCGGAGTAAGAAACTGGGTCCATGGTCTTGTAGTTCTCCCTCACTTCCTTGTTCTTCCGCCTTGAAGTGACGGACTTGCGAGGTGCATTGGGGGCAAACTCATCACTAGATCGATCATGCCTTGGGCGTCTCCGACCACCCCGAGAAGCACCACCTGTGAGAAGCAAAGGCGGGTAGCAAAGGAAAGGTAATGCTCATAAGTCATGTAAGATACAGTAATATACTCGAGAAACATGCTATAAGTCGGTACAAATCTAGACATGATAGATTGAAGCCAAGCTGCAGCGGCGATGAAGCTCCAGGCCGGATAATCCGGTGTCCCCTGGGGGCGGATAATCCGGCCTGGCCGGATAATCCGGTCTGCTCGGGGGGCGGATAATCCGGCCCTGCGAGATTTGCAGTTTTCCAATCAAAAGCACGTCTAAGACTAGATCGGCCTCATAGCATGCAAGAGGAGTACATTACAAGAGGTTTGGAACAACTAGACACCAATTCCACCAAGAAAAGAGCACATATAAAACACAACATCTAGGGTTAGAGATTGTGAATCATACCCACATCCATTGTGGAAACCGCTTGGAGGAGAAGGTAGCTAGGGAGGAGATGCACCCGATCCACCCAAGAACTCCGAGAGGGGGCGGACGGAGCGTCTCCGGCGAGGAGGAGGAGGTCCGGCGAACTTGAGAGGAGAGAGAGGAGAGAGAGGCGCGTGGGGTGGTGTGAACCGTTTGCCCCCCGCGGCCTCGTCCTCAACCCTTTCAAGATCTGCCCAGGCCGGATAATCCGGCCCTAGTTTAGGGCGGATAATCCGGCCGGGCCGGATAATCCGGGGTCGCCTGGGGCCGGATAATCCGGGGTTCTGAAAAATTCCAGAATCACGGGGAATCCGTCCCATCTTTCGTTGGTTATTTGCAAGACTCATGTGTGATGCAATAAAGTATCACGTCACATATAAGGTGCAAATTTACCAATAAGATGGAGCGACCTAGATCATCCGACCGAAACACCTCAAACTCCAAGTTTTTTACCAAACATGACAAATGAGCAAGATGGAAATGGCTTATGGTAGGGAGTAGGCTTAGGTTGAAGAAGATACAAACTGTTAATGGTACATGATCACTCAAGTTTGCAAGATATGAGCAAATAAGGCCAAACTAGAGTGATTTCCCATAAGAACATGGAGTTGTCAAATAAAAGGCGATAAGACTCAAATAACTCCAACTCTTCACAAAGAAGAGTGTGGTGGCCTAGGCCACCATATATGAGTGTTATGGCATGGCACCGCGAAGATGTATCTTGGGCCCAAAACCACTACTCATCATTGAAGCTCACATATCATTATATGATATAAAGAGAATGATTTCTTTTAATGTTGGCATTATGGGGGAGGGATAGCTCAATAGTTTAAACCGCACTCCCCCTATTTCCATGCCCACATCTAAACCAAATAAAGTTTTGAGACAAAGGTGTGTTTGCAAGATGGTCAAGCTATACTCCTTGAATCAATGATATTTAGCTCATTCCTCAAATAAGAGAACCTTGCTTCATCAAGAGGCTTCGTGAATATATCGGCAAGTTGATCTTTGGTAGGAACATAGATGAGCTCAATATCACCACGGGCAACATGATCCCTAATGAAATGATTCCGGATCTCAATATGCTTCGTTCTTGAATGTTGCACCGGATTATAGGCAATCTTGATGGCACTTTCATTGTCACATAATAGAGGCACTTTGTCACAAATGACACCGTATTCCTTTAAAGTTTGCCTCATCCATAACAATTGAGTGCATCCACTTGCGGCGGCAACATATTCGGCTTCGGCGGTGGAGAGAGATATACAATTTTGCTTCTTAGAAGACCAACACACCAAGGACCTACCAAGGAATTGGCAAGCCCCGGAAGTTGATTTCCTATCATCCTTGTCACCCGCCCAATCCGCATCGGTATATCCATTGAGAATAAAGCTTGAGCCCTTGGGGTACCAAATACCATATCTTGGGGTATCAACCAAATATCGAAAGATTCTTTTGAGAGCCATCATGTGGCTCTCCTTAGGAGAAGCTTGATACCTTGCACACACACCAACACTCAACACTATGTCCGGTCTAGATGCACAAAGGTAAAGCAAGGATCCAATCATGGAGCGGTATACCTTTTGATCCACCTCTTTACCATTGGGATCTAGTGCAAGATGACATTTGGTAACCATAGGAGTGGCCACGCCCTTCAACTCGGTCATCTTGAACCTCTTGAGCATGTCTTGGAGATATTTTGCTTGATTGATGAAGGTTCCTCCTCTCAATTGCTTGATCTCAAAACCAAGGAAGAACTTCATCTCTCCCATCATAGACATCTCAAACCTATCGGTCATAAGCTTTGAAAATTCATCATTGAAAGCTTTGTTAGTAGAGCCAAAGATAATATCATCAACATACAATTGGCAAACGAAAAGCTCCCCATTAACCCTCTTAGTAAAAAGAGTGGGATCGATTAACCCAACATCAAACCCACGGTCTACCAACAATTCTTTAAGGTGCTCGTACCAAGCTCTAGGAGCTTGTTTGAGACCATAAAGTGCTTTATCAAGCTTGTAGACATGGTTAGGAAAGTTGAGATCCTCGAACCCCGGGGGTTGCTTAACATAAACCTCTTCATGCAAAGGACCATTAAGAAATGCACTTTTAACATCCATTTGTTGCAACTTAAAGTTATGATGCGATGCATAAGCAAGAAGGATACGGATGGACTCAAGACGAGCCACGGGAGCATAGGTCTCTCCAAAGTCAATTCCTTCAACTTGAGAGAAACCTTGAGCCACCAATCTTGCCTTGTTCCTCACAATATTTCCAAACTCATCTTGCTTGTTCTTGAATATCCACTTAGTGCCTATAACATTGCGGCACTCCTTTGGCTTCTCTACTAAGGTCCACACTTTGTTGCGCTTGAAGTTGTTGAGTTCCTCATGCATGGCTTCCACCCAATCCGAATCTTCAAGGGCTTCAAATACTTTCTTGGGTTCCACAACGGAGATATAAGCATGATGATTGCTAAAGTTAGCCAATTGCCTTCTTGTGGAGACCTTTGCCCTTACATCACCAAGAACCTTGTCATGTGTGTGTTCAAGACGTTCAAGTTGCCTTTCTCTTCTTGCTAGACGACGGGCCTCGATCTCCTCCTTGGTAGGCCTTGGAGGTGTCACTTGATCAACTTGATCATTACCCAAGGTTTATCGAACTCAGGGAGGAAGAGGTCAAAGATATCCCTCTCATGCAACCCTGCAACCACAAAGCAAGAAGTCTCTTGTGTCCCCAACACACCAAATAGGTGCACTAGTTCGGCGAAGAGATAGTGAAATACAGTGGTATGAATATATATGAGCAGTAGCAACGGTGCAGAAAATAGCTTGCTGCGTGTAGTTGATGGTGGTAGTATTGCAGCAGTAGTAACCAGTAAACAGAAAGCGTAGTAACTCAGCAGTATTTAGGAACAAGGCCTAGGGATTAGACTTTCACTAGTGGACACTCTCAACATTGATCACATAACAGAATAGATAAATGCATACTCTACACTTTTGTTGGATGATGAACACATTGCGTAGGATTACACGAACCCTCAATGCCGGAGTTAACAAGCTCCACAATAATGCTCATGTTTAAGTAACCTTAAGTGTAAGATAGATCAAAACGACTAAACCAAGTACTAGCATAGCATGCACACTGTCACCTTCATGCATATGTAGGAGGAATAGATCACATCAATATTATCATAGCAATAGTTAACTTCATAATCTACAAGAGATCACAATCATAGCCTACGCCAAGTACTCACACGGTGCACACACTGTCACCTTTACACACGTGGAGGAGGAATAGAGTACTTTAATAACATCACTAGAGTAGCACATAGATGAATAGTGATACAAAACTCATATGAATCTCAATCATGTAAGGCAGCTCATGAGATCATTGTATTGAAGTACATAGGAGAGAGATTAACCACATAGCTACCGGTACAGCCCCGAGCCTCAATGGAGAACTACTCCCTTCATGGGAGCAGCAGCGGTGATGAAGATGGCGGTGGAGATGGCAGCGGTGTCGATGGAGAAGCCTTCCGGGGCACTTCCCCGCTCCGGCAGGGTGCCGGAACAGAGACTCCTGTCCCCCAGATCTTGGCTTCGCGATGACGGCGGCTCTGGAACTTTTCTCGTATCGTGGCTTCCTCCGTAAGGGTTTTCGATGCAGGGGCTTTATATAGGCAAAGAGGCGGCGCAGGAGGGTCAACGAGGCGACGAGACCATAGGGTGGCGCGGCCAGGGCCTGGGCCGCGCCACCATGTCATCTGGGCCCACCAGGGCCCCCCTCCGGCGGCTCTCGGGTGTTCGGATGCTTCCGGGCAAAATAGGAACCTGGGCGTTGATTTCGTCCAATTCCGAGAATATTTCGTTACTAGGATTTCTGAAACCAAAAACAGCAGAAAACAGGAACTGGCACTTCGGCATCTTGTTAATAGGTTAGTTACGAAAATGCATAAATATGACATATAATGTGTATAAAACATGTAGGTATCATCAATAAAGTAGCATGGAACATAAGAAATTATCGATACGTTGGAGACGTATCAGCATCCCCAAGCTTAGTTCTGCTCGTCCCGAGCAGGTAAAACGATAACAAAGATAATTTCTTAAGTGACATGCCATCATAAACTTGATCATATTGTAAACATATGTAATGAATGCAGCGATCAAAACAATGGTAATGACATGAGTAAACAAGTGAATCATAAAGCAAAGACTTTTCATGAATAGTACTTCAAGACAAGCATCAATAAGTCTTGCATAAGAGTTAACTCATAAAGCAATAAATTAAAGTAAAGGCATTGAAGCAACACAAAGGAAGATTAAGTTTCAGCGGTTGCTTTCAACTTGTAACATGTATATCTCATGGATATTGTCAATGCAAAGCAATATAATAAGTGCAATATGCAAGTATGTAGGAATCAATGCACAGTTCACACAAGTGTTTGCTTCTTGAGGTGGAGAGAGATAGGTAAACTGACTCAACAATAAAAGTAAAAGAATGGTCCTTCAAAGAGGAAAGCATCGATTGCTATATTTGTGCTAGAGCTTTTATTTTGAAAACATCAAGAGAGCATAAAAGTAAAGTTTTGAGAGGTGTTTGTTGTTGTCAACGAATGGTAATGGGTACTCTAACTACCTTGCCAGACAAACCTTCAAAGAGCGGCTCCCATTTTATTTTATTTTTGGGTGGCACTCCTTCCAACCTTTCTTTCACAAACCATGGCTAACCGAATCCTCGGGTGCCTGCCAACAATCTCATACCATGAAGGAGTGCCTTTTTATTTTAGTTTTATTATGATGACACTCCTCCCCACCTTTGCTTTCTCAAGCCATGGCTAACCGAATCCTTCGGGTGCCGTCCAACAATCACATACCATGGAGGAGTGTCTATTTTTGTTAATTAATTTGGGACTGGGAATCCCATTGCCAGCTCTTTTTGCAAAATTATTGGATAAGCGGATGAAGCCACTAGTCCATTGGTGAAAGTTGCCCAACAAGATTGAAAGATAAACACCACATACTTCCTCATGAGCTATAAAACATTGACACAAATCAGAGGTGATAAATTTTGAATGGTTTAAAGGTAGCACTCAAGCAATTTACTTTGGAATGGCGGAGAAATACCATGTAGTAGGTAGGTATGGTGGACACAAATGGCATGAATATTGGCTCAAGGATTTTGGATGCATGAGAAGTATTCCCTCTCGATACAAGGTTTAGGCTAGCAAGGTTATTTGAAACAAACACAAGGATGAACCGGTGCAGCAAGACTCACATATAAACATATTGTAAGCATTATAAGACTTTACACCGTCTCCTTGTTGTTCAAAACTCAATACTAGAAATTATCTAGACTTTAGAGAGACCAAATATGCAAACCAAATTTTAGCATGCTCTATGTATTTCTTCACTATAGGTGCAAAGTATATGATGCAAGAGCTTAAACATGAGCACAACAATTGCCAAGTATCACATTATCCAAGACATTCTACCAATTACTACATGTAGCATTTTCCAATTCCAACCATATAACAATTTAACGAAGAGGAAACTTCGCCATGAATATTATGAGCTAAGAACACATGTGTTCATACGAACCAGCGGAGCGTGTCTCTCTCCCACACAAGGATGAACTTATTCAGAGAACTAAGATAACAAAACAAAAACAAAAATAAAAGCACACAGACGCTCCAAGTAAAATACATAGGATGTGATGGAATAAAAATATAGTTTCACTAGAAGAAACCTGATAAGTTGTCGATGAAGAAGGGGATGCCTTGGGCATCCCCAAGCTTAGATGCTTGAGTCTTCTTGAAATATGCAGGGATGAACCACCGGGGCATCCCCAAGCTTAGACCTTTCACTCTTCTCGATCACATTATATCACCCTCTTCTATTGACCCTTGAAAACTTCCTTCACACCAAACTTCAAGCAAACTCGTTAGAGGGTTAGTGCATAATCAAAAATTCACATGTTCAGAGGTGACACAATCATTCTTAACACTTCTGGACATTGCACAAAACTTCTGAAAGTTAATGGAACAAAGAAACTCATTCAACTTAACAAAAGCGGCAATGCGAAATAAAAGGCAGAATCTGTCAAAAACAGAACAGTCCGTAAAGACGAATTTTAAGATGGCACCAGACTTGCTCAAATGGAAAAACTCAAAACTAATGAAAGTTGCGTACATATCTGAGGAACACGCACGTAAATTGGCATAATTTTCTGAGTTACCTACAGAGAAAACAGCCCAGATTCGTGACAGATAGAAATCTGTTTCTGCGCAGAAATCCAAATCTAGTATCAACCTTCGATTAGAGGCTTCACTTGGCACAACAAATCACAAAACTAAGATAAGGAGAGGTTGCTACAGTAGTAAACAACTTCCAAGACACAAATATAAAACAAAGTACTGTAGCAAAATAACACATGGGTTATCTCCCAAGAAGTTCTTTCTTTATAGCCGTTAAGATGGGCTCAGCAGTTTTAATGATGCACTCGCAAGAAATAAGAGTTGAAGCAAAAGAGAGCATCAAGAGGCAAATTCAAAACACATTTAAGTCTAACATGCTTCCTATGCATAGGAATCTTGTAAATAAACAAGTTCATGAAGAGCAAAGTAACAAGCATAGGAAGATAAAACAAGTGTAGCTTCAAAAATTTCAGCACATAGAGAGGTGTTTTAGTAACATGAAAATTTTTACAACCATATTTTCCTCTCTCATAATAACTTTCAGTAGCATCATGAGCAAACTCAACAATATAACTATCACATAAAGCATTCTTATCATGAGTCTCATGCATAAAATAATTACTACTCCCAACATAAGCATAATCAATTTTATTAGTTGTAGTGGGAGCAAATTCAACAAAGTAGCTATCAAATATAGGAGGTATATTGTAATCATAATCAAATTTATCCTCCATAACAGGTGGTAACAAAAGACTACTATCATTATAATCATCATAAATAGGAGGCAAAGTATCATCAAAGTAAATTTTCTCCTCAATGCTTGGGGGACTAAAAATATCATGCTCATCAAAGCCAGCTTCCCCAAGCTTAGAATTTTCCATAGCATTAGCAACAATGGTGTTCAAAGCATTCATACTAATAACATTCCCATTATCATGCATATAAAGTTCCATGGGTTTTTTAATTCTCTCTTCAAACACATCATGTCCTAATTCAAGATAAAGTTCATAAAGATCTCTCATATTTTTGTTGTTTTCCATTATGCCTAACTAGTGTAAACAAGAAACCAAATGTCGCAATTGCAGAGTCTAAAGGAAATAGCTTCGAGTACTTACAATGGCGCCGGAAAATAGCTTAGTAGCCGAGATCCGGAGTGTGAGTACCTTTTACCTTTCCTCCCCGGCAACGGCGCCAGAAAAGTGCTTGATGTCTACGGGTGCTTCTATTCTTGTAGACAGTGTTGGGCCTCCAAGAGCAGAGGTTTGTAGAACAGCAGCAAGTTTCCCTTAAGTGGATTACCCAAGGTTTATCGAACTCAGGGAGGAAGAGGTCAAAGATATCCCTCTCATGCAACCCCGCAACCACAAAGCAAGAAGTCTCTTGTGTCCCCAACACACCAAATAGGTGCACTAGTTTTGCGAAGAGATAGTGAAATACAGTGGTATGAATATATATGAGCAGTAGCAACGGTGCCAGAAAATAGCTTGCTGGCGTGTAGTTGATGGTGGTAGTATTGCAGCAGTAGTAACGCAGTAAAACAGTAAACAAGCAGTAGTAACTCAGCAGTATTTAGGAACAAGGCCTAGGGATTAGACTTTCACTAGTGGACACTCTCAACATTGATCACATAACAGAATAGATAAATGCATACTCTACACTTTTGTTGGATGATGAACACATTGCGTAGGATTACACGAACCCTCAATGCCGGAGTTAACAAGCTCCACAATAATGCTCATGTTTAAGTAACCTTAAGTGTAAGATAGATCAAAACGACTAAACCAAGTACTAGCATAGCATGCACACTGTCACATTCATGCATATGTAGGAGGAATAGATCACATCAATATTATCATAGCAATAGTTAACTTCATAATCTACAAGAGATCACAATCATAGCCTACGCCAAGTACTCACACGGTGCACACACTGTCACCTTTACACACGTGGAGGAGGAATAGAGTACTTTAATAACATCACTAGAGTAGCACATAGATGAATAGTGATACAAAACTCATATGAATCTCAATCATGTAAGGCAGCTCATGAGATCATTGTATTGAAGTACATAGGAGAGAGATTAACCACATAGCTACCGGTACAGCCCCGAGCCTCAATGGAGAACTACTCCCTCTTCATGGGAGCAGCAGCGGTGATGAAGATGGCGGTGGAGATGGCAGCGGTGTCGATGGAGAAGCCTTCCGGGGCACTTCCCCGTCCGGCAGGGTGCCGGAACAGAGACTCCTGTCCCCCAGATCTTGGCTTCGCGATGACGGCGGCTCTGGAACTTTTCTCGTATCGTGGCTTCCTCCGTAAGGGTTTTCGATGCAGGGGCTTCATATAGGCGAAGAGGCGGCGCAGAGGGTCAACGAGGCGACGAGACCATAGGGTGGCGCGGCCAGGGCCTGGGCCGCGCCACCATGTCATCTGGGCCCACCAGGGCCCCCCTCCGGCTCTCGGGTGTTCTGGATGCTTCCGGGCAAAATAGGAACCTGGGCGTTGATTTCGTCCAATTCCGAGAATATTTCGTTACTAGGATTTCTGAAACCAAAAACAGCAGAAAAAGGAACGGCACTTCGGCATCTTGTTAATAGGTTAGTTACAGAAAATGCATAAATATGACATATAATGTGTATAAAACATGTAGGTATCATCAATAAAGTAGCATGGAACATAAGAAATTATCGATACGTTGGAGACGTATCAACGGGCCTCGATCTCCTCCTTGGTAGGCCTTGGAGGTGTCACTTGATCAACTTGATCATTTGGGTCCCCGTCTTGACCTTCAATTTGAGCTTCCTCAATTTCTTGAGAATGCTCAACCTCATGTGCTTGATCTTGGACAATGTTTGGTGAAGTGCAAATATCAAATGGTTGATCTTGAATGCTTGGTTGATCTTGTCCTTGATCTTGTTCATGAGAGGGAGGGTTTTCTTCTTGTTCTTGGGTTGGTGCATCATTAGCTTCAAGAGATGGGGTTTGTTGATGTTGAGAGGATGAGGGCTCCACCGTGGTAGAGCATAGTTCTTCCCGAGACGCCACACCGTGTCCCTCAATGGGGCGGAAAAATCCCACACCCATTCTTACTATGGCATCTTGAGGTATTTCATCACCTGCACATACATCAACTTGCCCCACTTGGGAGCCATCATTTTCTTCGAACCTCACACTACAAGATTCAATGATAATCCCGGAGGCTATATCAAAGATTCTATAAGTGTGAGATTCGGCACCGTAACCAACAAATATACCCTCCAAAGCTTTAGGAGCAAATTTAGACAAACGAACTCCTTTGATTTTGTAGAAACACTTACAACCGAACACCTTGAAGTATGAGATATTAGGCTTGTTGCCGGTGAGTATTTCATATGGAGTCTTGTTCAATCCCTTGCGGAGATAGAGCCGGTTAGAAGAGTGGCAAGCGGTGGAGATGGCTTCGGCCCAAAAGTTATAGCGGGATTTATACTCCGCCATCATAGACCTTGCCATATCCATAAGAGTCCGGTTCTTCCTCTCCGCAACACCATTTTGTTGAGGGGTGTAAGCAGCGGAATATTGATGACGAATCCCCTCATCACTAAGAAAATCATTGAGTGTGTAGTTCTTGAACTCGGAGCCGTTGTCACTTCTTATTGCCATAATGAGGAGGTTGTGTTGGCGTTGCACCTCGGTGGCAAAGTCAATGAATATTTGTTGAGTCTCATCTTTCGTCTTGAGAAAGTAGACCCAAGTGTATCTTGAGTAATCATCAACAATCACCAAGCAATGTTTCTTCGCACCAAGACTTGCATGAGTAACGGGACCGAAGAGATCCACATGAAGGAGCTCCAAGATCCTCTTGGAAGAGATGATAGTCTTGCTTGGATGCGGAGAGTCATGCATTTTGCCTTCAACACAAGCCCTACAAACACGATCTTTGGCAAAAGAAACACTTTCCATTAGTCCCACAATATGGTTCCCCTTGTGAAGACTTTGCAAAGTTCTCATGTTGACATGGGCTAGGCGGCGATGCCACAACCAACCCACATCCGCCTTTCCGAATAGGCACATCGCACTTGAAGTGGTGGTCCCCGAAAAGTCCACCACATACAAGTTATGTTCGCGATACCCAACGAAAGCGACTTTTAGAGTCTTGCTCCACAAGAGGACCACAATATCATTATCAATAAAGACGGCGAAACCCATCTTGCCAAGGGCGGAAACGGAAAGCAAATTGTAACCAAGGGTTTTGACAAGCATGACATCCACAAGTGTTATGTTGTGTGCAACCACAACCTTGCCAAAACCCAATACCTCGGATGTAGAATTATCGCCAAAGGAGACGGTGATATTGTTTATGTTGGGCCTCAACTCCTTGACGAGGTTCTTGCCGCCGGTCATATGACTTGTACATCCACTATCAAGTACCCATTTTGAACCTCCGGCGGCATAGTCCTACATGAGATCAATTCTTGGATTTAGGTACCCATTTCACAATGGGTCCTCTTTTGTTAGCAACAAGGGTCTTTGGGACCCAAATAGACCAAGCAACATAACCATCATATGGGCCAACATATTTAGCATAAACATCACCATAATAATCTTTAAATAAAACATAGTGAGGGTTAGCATTTCCCGCATTATCATCATTAGTGGTGTTGCCCTTAGGGGCTTCACCATTGGTGATATCTTTCTTCTTCTCTTGTGCGGGCTTGGCCTTTTGCTTGTTTGCCTTCTTCGCCTTGGCATTGTAACCTAGGCCCTCCTTCCCATTGTTTGATCTTTGCTTACTCAAAAGATCATCCAAAGAAAGTTTACTTTGGGGAGAGGAGGCCTTAGCAAGTTCATCCTTCAACCTAGCATTTTCCTCAATAATATTTGCATGATCACAAGAAGGGGTAGAGGAACTAGGTACATCATATGTTGTAGTATACAAGTCGTTGATATGATCTTCATGAAGGGACTTCTTCACAAATATCACATCCCTCAGAGTGGTACAACAGAAACATTGCAGGTCATAACACTCGATAATATATTACAATCATGGTCTTAACAAGTTGGTATTCTCACAGGTCCGATGAGAACACCCTACAACATAAGGTACTAGTACAAACCCACTTAGATATGAAAAGAGCTCAGCAACTTATTTAAGTATGCCACTACGCTGCTCGGCTCTATACTACTCAGGTATATCACTACTCCTCCACCTCCATGTCATCGGGTCCGTAGACTATCCCATAGTCGACGCCTTCAACTCCTCCGGAAAGATCAGGTTCCTCATAGACCAGCTCGTAGCTTCCTTCTGGTGCTCCATCGGTGATGGCCTCCACTTCCATATCACAGTCTAGCAAGGGTGTCGAAATAAAGTGAGTACAGGGGTACTCAGCAAGTTCAAAAGAGTAAAAGGTGTTTGATGCACTAGCTACGACCTTCGATCAGAAAATCTTAGGTCAATGCATGTTTCGAAATCATTTCTTCAAAAGGTTTATTTTATTCTGAAAACTATGCCCGTCAGTCTTCACAGGTTGACTAGAACTTCACGGAGTTCCTTTCCTGCCGCGTTCGCAGTTCCCTTCCCGGAACAGGGAGTGACAGCCACAATTTAATACACTCTGCAGAGGTGCGTTACTTTTCCCATAAGAGATCTCACCCTTTTTGCCATCCGCAGGGACTTGCCCCCGTTCACACTTCCTTGGTGTGAGGCCAGGTATAAAGATCCAAGCCCACACCGCCTTCTCCGCGACCTCGCAGACCCACCCTTTTGTAAGTCTGTCCTCTCCTATATCTATGGGTAGACTAACCCAGGCACTTGTTCTCTCCTATACCATTAAGGTAGACTGAGCCGAACAACTTATATGCCCTGTTCTATACACCATAGATAGACTGATCCGGACAACCCTTACAATCCTTCATAGACCAATAATAAGTCTACCCTCTCCTGTATCTAATGGTAGACTGTGCAGGACCACATGTCCCCACCTTTACCAAAGATAGACTGATCCGGGCAACCCTTATTACCAATCCGTTGGCATGCGAGAGGGAAAAGATACAGCTGGCTTCCCCAGAGCCATTATAGATCTTATGGTCAACGCGATATGTACGGCGCTAGAATCACTGGACGGCATTGGTACTTAGTCCTAGATGAATAGTACCCTTGCAATGGAACCTCCACCAATCAACACATACCATGGTTCCATTGCCAACCACATAGTCATATTCATAATTGGAAAAGTAACATTTCATTTTCAATGCAGGAATGATAAGTCATATAGTTTTGCATTTAAATTAATAGAAAATACTCAAATTTGACATGAGCAAGGGTGAACTTGCCTGTGGACTGCGAGATAGTGCAGTTCAATGCGTTGGATGGAACCTGGACCTCGGGTTCTGTAAAGAAGCATCATTGTCCGGTAAGGACAATGTTATAAAATCCAAATGATGCATGCATGGATGTATTATTTTATGTTGAATCCCTTTATCCCGATGAGTTATTACAATTTAGGGTTGAGTTAAGATTTATGCCTTTGGCAGTAATTTGCAATTGTTTTAATGTATAAAACACTTTAATTCACACAAGGTAACATAATTCAAAGTAAAACTACTTTATGTTGGTGATTTATTATTTATTCCAAAATAATTTGAAATAATAGAGTTGTCTCAATATTTTTGAGAATAAAAAGGAATAGAATATCTTCCTTTGGAAAATACCTTTTTCAAATAGAAATGACTTGGAATAATAGAATTTCATTTTGAAATGTTTAAAAATAAGTATTTGAACTTATTTGGGATTTTTCCTTGATTTATTAATACAAGGAAATATAATTTGAAATTCCAAATGTTTATTTTAAATTCATAAAATTCACAAATTTAAATTTGTTCATTAAATTTTATTTCATATTTTATTCTTATCAAGAATAATTTTTCATTCACCAATCCAATTTTTAATGGATTTTTAGAGTTGTATTTTATTTATTAAAATTTGGTGAAATAATGGCCTTTTTCTAAATTGTGAAAAGACTAAAATACCCCCTGGACCCATATTGGGCCCAGCCCACTAACCTAAGCCCATGGGACAGCCCACTAAGGCGTGCCCATAGCGGCTCGGTGGAGCCGAACGGCCCACCGCTCTCACTCACTCGGCCCTCTCTCACTTTTTCCTAACCCTAGCTTCTCTCTCGCGACTCCCGTGGCGATGGCGTCGCCGCCATGGCCGCCGCCGTGCTCCGGCCGACTCCGAGCTCCTCCGCCGTAGCCACCTACCGAACCAGAACCGCCGCGAGCAGATCTATCGATCTGTCCGCGTGGTTTTCCCCATTTCTTCTTCTCCTGGCGAATCGCCTCCGATCTGGATCTCGCGGAGAATCGCCTCGATGAACTCCGGCGAGATCACGCCCTCTCCGACGACGGGTGCGCCTCCGAGACCGACCTGGCGCAGGTGCTGCTTGCAGTGCCTGTGCCGTCGTCTCTGTGCCGTGCCGTGGTGGTGTTGGTGCTCGTCGGCGTAACGCCGGCGCCTACCCTGGATTTGCAGCTGTTAGGGCCGCGCGAGCACTGCCTCGCCATGCCCTAGCCTCTGCTTCCAGGCGCAAGTAAGTGTTGCATCCACCTCTTCTCTGTGCGCCTCCTCTTGGTACTGTTCTTCTTCCTCCTCAAGCTCTGCTGCTCTCTGGTGCTCCTGTGATCACCCAGAGCCTAGCTATTACTATACAATTCGTCTATGCTTGGATTGATTGCAAGCTCATGGTCCAATTACCATTTACTGGTACTGGCACATGCTGCTCGACATGCTGTTCATGTTGTTCTTGCTTCTCTGCTGCTCCTAGCATGCTCTATACTTGCCATGCTCTACTGTGCTTGCTCAAGAGCTAACTATGCCATGCTATGCTTGGTTATGACTTGCTTATGCTTACTGGTCTATCATGCTTGCTTGTCTAGGTGTACTTGTGTTGCATCTGTGACACTTGTGTGTGTGCCAGAGGTGCCTGTGATATGATTCAGTGCTACTCCTGCAAGCCAATGATCCATTGGATCATCCTTTGCTTGCTGGCTAACCTCTCTGTGTAACTTGGCTTGCTATGATTGATCCATTTGATCAATTGATTATCAGTGATGGCTTACTGGCTAATACTGTGGCTATAAATTAACTGTGTTGCTCAATAGTGTGCTACTGTTAGTACTGAGCATGGATCTGTGATAAATTCATGCTTGTATTAATTTGATTATGATGAACTGCTTATGCAGTGATGATTTAATTACTTGCTTGTGCCTGAATTTGCTGTTCATGATTCTTTTACAAGCAATGAAAGTCTGAATCCATTTCTGGATAGTGATGCTTTGTATTTGGCTTTCTCTCAATTGGTGCTAAGTGTGAAGTGACCTCAGTAGCCTTGCTACTGACTGGTTGCTCACATGGTTGGCTAGATCTGGTTGGCTACTCATCTTTGCTTGTATATTTGGGAATCATAGAAACTATGAATGCCAATATACTTGCCTGTGAAGAAATCTAGGGTTTCTGATGGTTGTATGCTTAGGATTTATTGTGTAGTCTTGGCTGCTAATCCTTGCCATCTACTGGTGCTATCTATGTATCAAATCTGGCTAGTGTGTGCATCTGTGCATATGTGCTAGTTTCTGTGCATAGGATCTGTACCTAGATGCTTTCTATTTTAGTGGCTTTTGACTGGCAGTAATCCTTGGTGAAAACCAAGTGATGATCTACCCATATGAGCATCTGCTCATCCCATGCTCATGCATATGATGGATTAGATCCATGGGATCTTTTCCAGGAACTAGGTATACCTTGTTCCAGCTCCTAGAAAGAAATATTTGGTTGATGCAGACTTGGGTTTGTGTCACAGCTCTCCACCTCCAGGTCTTGGATGATCTCCTCAGGTCACCATGATTCCTGGTGGTTGAGTGGTTTTGTATGGGTTGGTTCTGTTCTTGCTCAAGAACTGGATGAACTGAGCTTGTTCTTGCTTCACCCTTACCTGGTGAATCTTGATCTGGTCGACTGGTTCTGGCTTCTAGGGTTTGTGCCCCTTTTATATGAACCCTACTTCTATCCTTGCATTGACACACAAGCCTGGTTGCTTTGGTGACTAGGCTGATGCCTTGCCTTGCTGTTGCTGCCTAGCACACTTGAGCTGTGTGCTCTCATATGCTGAAACTTGAGCCCCTGTGTGTGCTCAGGTTTGGTCTGCTGCTGCCCTTATCTTGTGCTGTCCATGGTTTTGGAACAGCACAAGTGTGCATGACACTTGGTTCTGTCCAAACTGAATATTTGTCTAACACTCACATTCTGGCTAGTGTAAATGTTGCATTTTGCAGGTTTTTGAAGATGGACATGGCCATGAAGAGATACTTCAAGGCACATAGTCTAGATTTTAGTTTAGGAACTAAATTGTAATCTTTATTTTTATTTCTGTTTATTATTCCTCAATTCTTGTATCAAGAATTTTGTAAAGACAATGTAATTTGTGTTGTGTTATCAATAAAGCTCAAGTTTTTGTTTATGAGCTTTTGCATTATGTAATGTATATATTCTTGATTAAATATTGTATTTGATACTCACTTTGAAATCCAAAATGATTTGAATATTATCTTGTGTTTGAATTGTAAATTCATATTTATATTGTGTAATGATTATTGTTTAATGTTTAACACTTGTCAAATGAAATCAATTCCCCAAATTAACAAGATACAAAAGAGATCATGTCGAAATTTCCCTAACTCACATTGCCTAACCCTAAGTGCAAAGTGAGAGAGAACCTCGATCCCTCTTAGGTTTAGTTGCAATAAGGCGCGAAAATTTCCCCCGTTTTGCGATGAAATGCACATCCCATTTCTAAATCTACCCTTCGTTGTTCCTATGTTCTGGGTTATTACAGCCTCTCCCCCTTAACAGAAACTTCGTCCCGAAGTTAAGATTGGTACCTGAATAACTCGGGGTAGGACTTCCTGAGCTCTTCTTCGGTCTCCCAGGTTGCTTCTCGTTCAGGATGATGTTGCCATTGTATCTTGCAGTATTTGATTGCTCTATTCCTTAACTTCTTCCACTGTACTTCCAAAATCTTTTCAGGCTTCTCCACATAAGTTAAGTCTGATTGTAGCTCTATTTCTTCATGTGTAATGGGATCATCAGGTGCCTTCAAACACTTTCTGAGTTGTGATACATGAAAAACATTGTGAATTAGACTGAGTTGTTCCGGTAGTTCCAACTCAAAAGCTGTTTCTCGATTCTGACTGAGTATCTTGAATGGTCCTATGTATCGAGGACTTAGTTTTCCTTTTACTCCGAACCTTTTGAGTCCTTTCATTGGGCTAACTTTCAAATATACCATGTCTCCTACTTTTGGTTCCCAAACTCGTCTCTTCTGGTCGGCATAACTCTTCTGTCGACTTTGGGCTATTTTGAGTCTATCTCGGATCACCTCGATGACTCCTTGTCTCTCCTTGATGTAGTCCGGTGTAAACTCCTTGTTCTCTCCGGTTTCAAACCAACAGATTGGTGATCTACACTTCCTTCCGTACAATGCTTCGTACGGTGCCATCTGGATACTACTCTGATAACTATTGTTATATGAGAATTCCGCCAATGGTAGATGGTCCTCCCATGAGCCTCCAAAGTTTAGAGCACAAGCTCTAAGCATGTCTTCAAGTATCTGATTGGTTCTTTCGGTTTGTCCTCCGGTTTGTGGATGATAAGCTGTACTGAAATCCAACTTGGTTCCTAAAGCTTCTTGGAGTTGTTTCCAGAACGCTGATGTGAAAATTGAACCTCTATCTGAGACTATCTTCTTTGGTACTCCATGCTTGCTAACAATCTCCTTCACATATATATCCACAAGCTTTTCTGCAGTGTCCTTTGTATTTACGGCTATGAAATGAGCACTCTTGGTAAGTCTATCCACGATTACCCATATCATATCCTTCTTTTTACTGGTCATTGGTAAACCAGTAACAAAATCCATTCCGATTTCATCCCATTTCCATTCTGGTATCTCTAGTGGTTTGAGTAATCCCGCAGGACTCTGATGTTCTGCTTTCACTCGCTGACATGTATGGCATTCAGAGACATATTGAGCTATCTCTCTTTTCATGTTGTTCCACCAGAACATTTCCTTCAAATCCATATACATCTTAGTACTTCCCGGATGTATTGAGTAAGGGGTTTCATGTGCTTCCTTCAATATGATTGACTTCACTTCTGGGTCATCCGGTACACATAATCTCTTCTGAAAGTATAGAGAACCAAACTCTCCAAGATTGAACTCTGACGGTCTCCCTTCTCCAATCCTTTTGATTTCTTCTTGGATGAATAAGTCGTCTACTTGCTTCCGAATGATTTCATACTTTAAGTCTGAGTACATTTCATCCATAATCCTCATGGTTGCTATGCTTCCCACTGTATCACCCTGGATAAACAGAATCTGAGCTTCTTCGAGTTCTTTCCGAAGTTCCTTCGGAATCTCCCATTCTGTAGGTTGATTCTCAGTACTCTTCCTGCTTAAAGCATCTGCTACTACATTAGCCTTGCCTGGTGTGTAGTTGATTGTCAGCTCATAGTCTTTAATCAACTCTAACCATCTCTTTTGTCTCATGTTTAATTCCTTCTGAGTGAAGAAATACTTCAAGCTTTTGTGATCTGTATACAACTCACATTTGGATCCATAGAGGAATTGCCTCCAACTCTTCAAAGCATACACAACTGCCGCCAATTCTAAGTCATGTACTGGGTAGTTATGTTCATGTGGCTTTAGTTGTCTTGATCCGTAGGCTATCACCTTCCGATCTTGCATTAGCACACATCCAAGTCCATTCTTGGAAGCATCACAATACACCGTGTAATCCTTTCCGGGTTCCGGAACTGCTAACACCGGTGCCGTGGTTAACTTCTCTTTGAGTGTTTGGAAACTGGTTTCACACTCATCAGTCCACACAAATGGGGTATTCTTCTTGAGTAACTTGGTCATTGGTCCTGCAATCTTCGAAAATCCTTCAATGAACCTCCGATAATAGCCCGCCATACCAAGGAATCCTCTGATCTCCTTAGCATTCTTAGGTGACTTCCATTCCAATACTGACTGAACCTTGCTTGGATTCACTGCTATTCCCTCTTTGGTTATGACATGTCCAAGAAATTCAACACTGTCTAACCAAAACTGGCACTTGCTGAACTTTGCATATAGCTGATGTTCCCTTAAAATCTGCAGAACTATCTTCAAATGCTTGGCATGTTCTTCTTTATCTTTGGAATAGATCAGAATGTCATCGATAAACACGATCACAAACTTGTCCAAGTACTTCATGAATATCTTGTTCATCAAATTCATGAAAATAGCTGGTGCATTTGTTAGTCCAAATGGTACAACCAAGTATTCATGGTGTCCATACCTTGACACAAACGCTGTTTTTGGCACATCTTCCTTCTTGATCTTGATTTGGTGATATCCTGACCTTAAATCTATCTTCGAGAAGACTCCAGCTCCTTGAACTTGATCAAAAAGATCTTGTATTCTGGGTAAAGGATACTTGTTCTTGATGGTTACATTGTTAAGATTCCTGTAATCTCCACACATTCTCCTTCCTCCATCTCTTTTATCCACAAAGATAACTGGTGTACCCCATGGTGACACACTTTCTTGAATAAATCCCTTCTGTTCCAGTTCATCTATCTGAGCCTTCAGTTCCACTAACTCCTTTGGCCCCATCTTATATGGTGGTTGAGCTATTGGTGCTGTGCCTGGAATTAGATCTATGGTAAACTCGATCTCTCTATCGGGTGGCATTCCCGGTAGTTCCTTGGGAAATACATCTTGAAATTCATTCACTACAGGGATATCTTCAATCTTCACCTCCTTCAGACTATTCAGCTCCAATCCTATCTCCAACTGAGTGTACTTGTCTCCTTGAAACACTATCTGACCTCCTATGGAGTTTCGGAGTGATACTGTCTTGTCTCCACAGTTGATTACTGCGCCATTCTCCGTTAACCAGTCCATTCCTAGGATGACTGATATGTCCTTCATGGGAATGATGAATAGGTCCGCGAAATATACACAGTCACAAATGGTTATGACCTGTGCTTCTTTCACGTGGGTTACTAAGATCGTTCCCCCCGCAGATAAGACAGTTATAGGTGTTTCTAACTTAGAACATCTAAGCCCGAATTGTTCCACAAATTCCCGTGCAAGGAATGATGTAGTTGCTCCAGTATCAAATAATACTTTGCCAGGATGAGTAAGGATGCTGAGCGTACCTAAGACTGCTTGATCCGACTCTCCCGCTTGCTCCAAAGTTGTGCAATTCAGCTTCCCATATGGCTTTCCCCTCTTGTTGTTGTGGTTGTAGTGTGTTGTTGTTGTTGTTGTTGTTGTTGTTGTTGTTGTTGTTGTTGTTGTTGTTGTTGTTGTTGTTGTTGTTACCTCCGCCTCGTCCTCCGGAGCTTTGTCCACTCCATGACGCCTTGTTTGGACACTCTGGCTTGATGTGTCCCTCTTTCCCACAACCATAGCATATGATCCTGGGCTTCTGACAATCCCTTTGAATATGTCCCCTCTGCCCACAGCTGTTGCATATGATCTGATTTCTTGGGTTCTGATTCTGACCTCCCCGGTTATACTGATTACCAGTAGGTCGGAATCGGGGTTTGAAACTCCGATCTGGAGTCGGTTTACTGACTGGGTACTTCCTTGGCTCGATACGAGCCTTCTTCCTTCTATCCTCCTGGACCTGCCTGTAGTCATCCTCGAAAGTGATTGCCGAATCAATCAGTTCCTGGAATTCTGCAGTCCGTGCCAACCTCAGTTGCATCTTCATGTATGGATTCATGCCTTTCATGAACCGTTTCTTTCTTTTCTCCTCAGTGTCCACTTCCTCAGGTGCATATCTTGACAGCCTATTAAAATCTCGGACATACTGCATGATAGGTGCAGTATTCTGATGCAGCTCGTCAAACTCTCTCTTCTTCAGCTCCACCACGCTCTCCGGAACATGGGCATCCCGGAACTTCTTCTTGAATTCCTCCCAGGTGAACACCTTTTCTGGAGGGTGTACTGCCACAAGATTCTCCCACCATGATGCTGCTGGACCTGACAACAGATAAGTGGCATACCGAATCTTTTCTTCATCATTGCATCCAACGGTCCTCAACTTTCTTTCAGTGTCCATGAGCCAGTCTTCTGCATCCATTGGTTCTGGGGCTGATGCAAAAGGTAGTGGTCTTGCATTCTGGAAGTCTGATAAGGTTACTCCCTTGCCTTCATTACCCCTATCATTGATGACGTGGGTAAAGAAATCTTGCATGTTCTTGTTCTGACTCTCCTGGTACCTCCTCCTATCTTCTTCCATTGCCCTCATGTACTGTTGGAAATCTGGATGCATCATTGGGTGTGGTGGTGGTGGTGCATCCTCTGCTCTAGCTGCGGCATCCGCTTCCTCCTTTTCTTTCGCCTCCCGCTCTCTCCGAGCATCTTCGGTTTCAACTAACGCCATTTCCCCCTAGTCCTGTAACAAAGAGCGATTACTCATAATTACACCATGCAAATGTTTTCTGAGCTCAACTCATTGCCCAGAACTAGTCACACAATGAAATCAAGAAGCAAATCCAAAGCAAACATTTATTATGTATATACACCGTATATTACATAACTTACACACATATATTACATGTGGTACTTATATAACCACTTATTTGGCTTCAAGCCCAAGCCAACGGAATTTAAAATACGTTCTAGTACAATACCACCTATACTACTTTATTCTTCTTTGAAGCTCTACTCCTCATCATCTTCGTTCGCCTCCGCATACATTCCTGGGGTCCATCCGGTACAGCGACTCGTCTTCCGAACACCGTCCGGAACAAAGGTCCTTCCAGTAGGTATGTAATCTGAATCGGACGAAGTGCCGAGACAGAGATCAGTCATGCCAAAGTAACTGGACAATGACTCGTATGTATCCCCAGTAGGATTCATACCTCCTTCATTGGTCATCCATGAAGGGTTTCGATTCACCTGCCCCCTCATCTTCTTCTTCTTCTTCTTCACTCCGGAGCTTTCACCTTCCTCGTACTGTGATGGTTTTGAGAATCCCATCTCCAAGTCTAAAGAAATGGAATCAGTACCTTTCTCTTCCTTCCCGTAGTGTCGGTTAACATACTGGTTAACCCCACCACTTTCATCTCCAGTGTCACATGGAATAGGTTCCTCCTCATCTCCATAAGGTTCCCCGAAACGCCAACCGGTTGAGTTTTCGATTGGTGACTCGGAGCAGTTTAGGTTCCATGAGTTATCTCCCCCATATCCAGAATCATATGATGCTGACACATGTGGATAATGTGGGACAAAGTTGGGTGTAAGTGGATCTCTCTGGGTTTCCTGGCCACTCCAATCTACAGGGTTGTTTAGGCTAAAGAAGGGTGTTGTATATTGGGGTTGTGCCCTCAGATCATGCATCCGAGCTTGGACTTTATCAGGGTCCGTGAACTCAGCTAGCATGTGGTCAATCTCACCCACCATCTTCACGTGTAGTAGGTACATCGTAGTCAGTAAAGACTTACAACTGTCCATGTGCTGTGCTGCAACTTCAGGATGTTTGTTTGCCATCAGCAGATGATTCAGAGTGGGATCCTCATCTTCCTCGGCATGAGGTATATGAGAATACTCTGAACATAGCAGTTCTACTGACTTATGCTGCCTTATTTCAAGAATTGCCTTGAATATGGCCATGTGAAAGGCTGTGGTAAAGGTTTTGGCTTCTCCGTATGGCATTATACGGCTCATCTCCAGTCGCATAGGTAGTTGAACTGAAACTCTGTGCTTGGCTACTATCTCTCCATCATAATAGGTGTACTTGAAAACAGGTATCCGAGTTTCACAGTGAAGTTCCTTCAGCATCCCACGCAGGAGATCTGTAAGTGGTCCCTCATAATCACCGAGCCATCCCTCAACCTGCCTCAAAGTCCTCTTGGGAAACGTGTACGCCATTATGGCTGTATACAAAAGCAGAAAATTAGTAGTGATAGTGTATAATAATAGTGATAATAAAGAATTATCGCACTAAAATATATGATTTTTCTATTCTCAAGTGAATAAACATCATATTCTTAGAGAATCCTTTACTATTTCAACTCGACTCCTACAGGTTTCTTCCCTATACTAGGTTTTTCCAACCTAAGGTCGCAACATTTGCTCTGATACCAGCTGCGGTGACCCAGCATACCACTGCATGTTGTAGTATACAAGTCGTTGATATGATCTTCATGAAGGGACTTCTTCACAAATATCACATCCCTCAGAGTGGTACAACAGAAACATTGCAGGTCATAACACTCGATAATATATTACAATCATGGTCTTAACAAGTTGGTATTCTCACAGGTCCGATGAGAACACCCTACAACATAAGGTACTAGTACAAACCCACTTAGATATGAAAAGAGCTCAGCAACTTATTTAAGTATGCCACTACGCTGCTCGGCTCTATACTACTCAGGTATATCACTACTCCTCCACCTCCATGTCATCGGGTCCGTAGACTATCCCATAGTCGACGCCTTCAACTCCTCCGGAAAGATCAGGTTCCTCATAGACCAGCTCGTAGCTTCCTTCTGGTGCTCCATCGGTGATGGCCTCCACTTCCATATCACAGTCTAGCAAGGGTGTCGAAATAAAGTGAGTACAGGGGTACTCAGCAAGTTCAAAAGAGTAAAAGGTGTTTGATGCACTAGCTACGACCTTCGATCAGAAAATCTTAGGTCAATGCATGTTTCGAAATCATTTCTTCAAAAGGTTTATTTTATTCTGAAAACTATGCCCGTCAGTCTTCACAGGTTGACTAGAACTTCACGGAGTTCCTTTCCTGCCGCGTTCGCAGTTCCCTTCCCGGAACAGGGAGTGACAGCCACAATTTAATACACTCTGCAGAGGTGCGTTACTTTTCCCATAAGAGATCTCACCCTTTTTGCCATCCGCAGGGACTTGCCCCCGTTCACACTTCCTTGGTGTGAGGCCAGGTATAAAGATCCAAGCCCACACCGCCTTCTCCGCGACCTCGCAGACCCACCCTTTTGTAAGTCTGTCCTCTCCTATATCTATGGGTAGACTAACCCAGGCACTTGTTCTCTCCTATACCATTAAGGTAGACTGAGCCGAACAACTTATATGCCCTGTTCTATACACCATAGATAGACTGATCCGGACAACCCTTACAATCCTTCATAGACCAATAATAAGTCTACCCTCTCCTGTATCTAATGGTAGACTGTGCAGGACCACATGTCCCCACCTTTACCAAAGATAGACTGATCCGGGCAACCCTTATTACCAATCCGTTGGCATGCGAGAGGGAAAAGATACAGCTGGCTTCCCCAGAGCCATTATAGATCTTATGGTCAACGCGATATGTACGGCGCGAATCACTGGACGGCATTGGTACTTAGTCCTAGATGAATAGTACCCTTGCAATGGAACCTCCACCAATCAACACATACCATGGTTCCATTGCCAACCACATAGTCATATTCATAATTGGAAAAGTAACATTTCATTTTCAATGCAGGAATGATAAGTCATATAGTTTTGCATTTAAATTAATAGAAAATACTCAAATTTGACATGAGCAAGGGTGAACTTGCCTGTGGACTGCGAGATAGTGCAGTTCAATGCGTTGGATGGAACCTGGACCTCGGGTTCTGTAAAGAAGCATCATTGTCCGGTAAGGACAATGTTATAAAATCCAAATGATGCATGCATGGATGTATTATTTTATGTTGAATCCCTTTATCCCGATGAGTTATTACAATTTAGGGTTGAGTTAAGATTTATGCCTTTGGCAGTAATTTGCAATTGTTTTAATGTATAAAACACTTTAATTCACACAAGGTAACATAATTCAAAGTAAAACTACTTTATGTTGGTGATTTATTATTTATTCCAAAATAATTTGAAATAATAGAGTTGTCTCAATATTTTTGAGAATAAAAAGGAATAGAATATCTTCCTTTGGAAAATACCTTTTTAAATAGAAATGACTTGGAATAATAGAATTTCATTTTGAAATGTTTAAGAAATAAGTATTTGAACTTATTTGGGATTTTTCCTTGATTTATTAATACAAGGAAATATAATTTGAAATTCCAAATGTTTATTTTAAATTCATAAAATTCACAAATTTAAATTTGTTCATTAAATTTTATTTCATATTTTATTCTTATCAAGAATAATTTTTCATTCACCAATCCAATTTTTAATGGATTTTTAGAGTTGTATTTTATTTATTAAAATTTGGTGAAATAATGGCCTTTTTCTAAATTGTGAAAAGACTAAAATACCCCCTGGACCCATATTGGGCCCAGCCCACTAACCTAAGCCCATGGGACAGCCCACTAAGGCGTGCCCATAGCGGCTCGGTGGAGCCGAACGGCCCACCGCTCTCACTCACTCGGCCCTCTCTCACTTTTTCCTAACCCTAGCTTCTCTCTCGCGACTCCCGTGGCGATGGCGTCGCCGCCATGGCCGCCGCCGTGCTCCGGCCGACTCCGAGCTCCTCCGCCGTAGCCACCTACCGAACCAGAACCGCCGCGAGCAGATCTATCGATCTGTCCGCGTGGTTTTCCCCATTTCTTCTTCTCCTGGCGAATCGCCTCCGATCTGGATCTCGCGGAGAATCGCCTCGACGAACTCCGGCGAGATCACGCCTCCGACGACGGGTGCGCCTCCGAGACCGACCTGGCGCAGGTGCTGCTTGCAGTGCCTGTGCCGTCGTCTCTGTGCCGTGCCGTGGTGGTGTTGGTGCTCGTCGGCGTAACGCCGGCGCCTACCCTGGATTTGCAGCTGTTAGGGCCGCGCGAGCACTGCCTCGCCATGCCCTAGCCTCTGCTTCCAGGCGCAAGTAAGTGTTGCATCCACCTCTTCTCTGTGCGCCTCCTCTTGGTACTGTTCTTCTTCCTCCTCAAGCTCTGCTGCTCTCTGGTGCTCCTGTGATCACCCAGAGCCTAGCTATTACTATACAATTCGTCTATGCTTGGATTGATTGCAAGCTCATGGTCCAATTACCATTTACTGGTACTGGCACATGCTGCTCGACATGCTGTTCATGTTGTTCTTGCTTCTCTGCTGCTCCTAGCATGCTCTATACTTGCCATGCTCTACTGTGCTTGCTCAAGAGCTAACTATGCCATGCTATGCTTGGTTATGACTTGCTTATGCTTACTGGTCTATCATGCTTGCTTGTCTAGGTGTACTTGTGTTGCATCTGTGACACTTGTGTGTGTGCCAGAGGTGCCTGTGATATGATTCAGTGCTACTCCTGCAAGCCAATGATCCATTGGATCATCCTTTGCTTGCTGGCTAACCTCTCTGTGTAACTTGGCTTGCTATGATTGATCCATTTGATCAATTGATTATCAGTGATGGCTTACTGGCTAATACTGTGGCTATAAATTAACTGTGTTGCTCAATAGTGTGCTACTGTTAGTACTGAGCATGGATCTGTGATAAATTCATGCTTGTATTAATTTGATTATGATGAACTGCTTATGCAGTGATGATTTAATTACTTGCTTGTGCCTGAATTTGCTGTTCATGATTCTTTTACAAGCAATGAAAGTCTGAATCCATTTCTGGATAGTGATGCTTTGTATTTGGCTTTCTCTCAATTGGTGCTAAGTGTGAAGTGACCTCAGTAGCCTTGCTACTGACTGGTTGCTCACATGGTTGGCTAGATCTGGTTGGCTACTCATCTTTGCTTGTATATTTGGGAATCATAGAAACTATGAATGCCAATATACTTGCCTGTGAAGAAATCTAGGGTTTCTGATGGTTGTATGCTTAGGATTTATTGTGTAGTCTTGGCTGCTAATCCCTGCCATCTACTGGTGCTATCTATGTATCAAATCTGGCTAGTGTGTGCATCTGTGCATATGTGCTAGTTTCTGTGCATAGGATCTGTACCTAGATGCTTTCTATTTTAGTGGCTTTTGACTGGCAGTAATCCTTGGTGAAAACCAAGTGATGATCTACCCATATGAGCATCTGCTCATCCCATGCTCATGCATATGATGGATTAGATCCATGGGATCTTTTCCAGGAACTAGGTATACCTTGTTCCAGCTCCTAGAAAGAAATATTTGGTTGATGCAGACTTGGGTTTGTGTCACAGCTCTCCACCTCCAGGTCTTGGATGATCTCCTCAGGTCACCATGATTCCTGGTGGTTGAGTGGTTTTGTATGGGTTGGTTCTGTTCTTGCTCAAGAACTGGATGAACTGAGCTTGTTCTTGCTTCACCCTTACCTGGTGAATCTTGATCTGGTCGACTGGTTCTGGCTTCTAGGGTTTGTGCCCCTTTTATATGAACCCTACTTCTATCCTTGCATTGACACACAAGCCTGGTTGCTTTGGTGACTAGGCTGATGCATTGCCTTGCTGTTGCTGCCTAGCACACTTGAGCTGTGTGCTCTCATATGCTGAAACTTGAGCCCCTGTGTGTGCTCAGGTTTGGTCTGCTGCTGCCCTTATCTTGTGCTGTCCATGGTTTTGGAACAGCACAAGTGTGCATGACACTTGGTTCTGTCCAAACTGAATATTTGTCTAACACTCACATTCTGGCTAGTGTAAATGTTGCATTTTGCAGGTTTTTGAAGATGGACATGGCCATGAAGAGACACTTCAAGGCACATAGTCTAGATTTTAGTTTAGGAACTAAATTGTAATCTTTATTTTTATTTCTGTTTATTATTCCTCAATTCTTGTATCAAGAATTTTGTAAAGACAATGTAATTTGTGTTGTGTTATCAATAAAGCTCAAGTTTTTGTTTATGAGCTTTTGCATTATGTAATGTATATATTCTTGATTAAATATTGTATTTGATACTCACTTTGAAATCCAAAATGATTTGAATATTATCTTGTGTTTGAATTGTAAATTCATATTTATATTGTGTAATGATTATTGTTTAATGTTTAACACTTGTCAAATGAAATCAATTCCCCAAATTAACAAGATACAAAAGAGATCATGTCGAAATTTCCCTAACTCACATTGCCTAACCCTAAGTGCAAAGTGAGAGAGAACCTCGATCCCTCTTAGGTTTAGTTGCAATAAGGCGCGAAAATTTCCCCCGTTTTGCGATGAAATGCACATCCCATTTCTAAATCTACCCTTCGTTGTTCCTATGTTCTGGGTTATTACAGTAGAGGAACTAGGTACATCATATGAAGCAAGCCTAATTTGAAGTTGCTCATTTGACTTGGATAGGAGAGAGTATTCACTCTTCAAGGCTTTGTGAGCCTTGTCTAGTTCATCTAGATCCTTCACAAGTTTCTCATGATCAACACCAAATTTGGCCTTTTCCTTTTTAAGCAATTTAGTCTTAGCCCTAGCATGATCTCTAGCTTTAGTGAGCTTGTTAATTTCATCTTGAGGCTCTTCAAGATTTTCTAGCCTCTCCTCAAGAGAAGCTATATTTTCTTGACTTTCCTCAAGGGCATTTTTAAGAGCATGGATTTCAAGAGAGTCTTCTCTCTCTATTTGACCCTTTTTCTCAAGCATATCATTTTGTTGAGCTAAACGAGCCATGAGATTTGAAACATGCTTTTTGTTGATACCTTGTAGGTTAAGCAAGAATTCATCAAATTCTAGCATTTCTTGTTTTACTTTTAGACTAGCATCATCAACCCCTAGATCACTTGATATGTTAGGCATAGAGGGGCTAGGAGATGATACCTCGGAGGATTTGGCCATGAGACAACTTTCTTCCTCCACATGAATGATCTCATTGGGGGATTCACTTGGTGATGAAGAGTTAGTGGAGAGGGAGGCAAGAGCGACCAATCCATTAGAGGTTGCATCTTCTTCATCATCAACTTCATCATCCCCGGAGGAATATTCTTCTTGAGTTGATAGCACAATAGATGTGTCCAAGGAAGATGTTGCCATGAAGCAATGTGCATTCTTGATATGAGGATTCTCATTGGGGGATTCAAAGAGAGATGAAGAGGGAATGTTGGTAGTGACAATGGCGGCCACTTCTTTTGAGCTTCCTTCTTCATCATCACTAGAGCTCGCAACTTCATCGGAGGAATATTCTTCCCTAGTCACTAGCACAACTTTTGGGTGCCTCTTGCCCTTCTTGGTCTTGTTGTTGTAGAACTTCTTGTTGGGGGCTTTTGAGTATTTGCCCTTTGATTCTTTGCTCTTGTCCTTGGGAATGAGCCTTCCATTATGAAGCTCTCTATTTTCATAGGGGCATTCGGCAATGAAGTGGCGCTTGTCATCACAATTGTAGCATGATCTTGTCTTTGGACCAAAGCTAGTGAACCCACTCTTGTGGTTTCTCTTGATGTTGTCTTCCTTGGCCTTGGAGGGATCAACCCAAAAGGACTTTGCATGGAAGGCCATGTGATCATGATAGTGGCATTCCAAATCTTCCGGATAGGACATACTCCAAGATGCCCTATATTGCTCTTGAGGGTGCACTTCTTCTAAGGGGTTGACCACCAAGGCAAGATTGTTCCCTTTTGACATACCAATGGCACGATTGAGAGAATCATGAGAGTTTTGCTCGAGCACCTTGAGGGCTTGCATCTCGTGCACGGCATCTTGAGAAGAGAGAGAGGAATAGCATTCTCTCCCAACAAGGGTCTTGACATCAATGGGTACATATGGCATCATGCATTCAATGTACTTCTCCTTGATCCAAGAGTCATTGATGTGGGTGGCACCAATAAGTCGGAAGTCATCGGCAACAATGAGGAGTCTTGAATACATGTCTTGATGATCTTCATCCGGTAGCCTCATGAATCCTTCGGCTTTATTCTTAAGAGCATTATACTTGTTCCTTCTCGTGCTCTCACTTCCAATGCAACTAGCGGCCAAACCATCCCAAGCTTCCTTGGCGGTGGTGTAGTTCCGAACACGAGGCAAATCCTTTGTCCCCACACTAGTTTGAATCATGTGCAAGGCGGTGTTGTTGAGTTGACTATCAACCGCTTCTCTTCTAGTCAACTTGTCGGGGTTGTAAGGTTTGAAGCCTTCCTGGATGATTCTCCAAAGTTCATTGGAGGCACTGCAAACATGAGAGCGAAACTCAAATCGCCAAGTGTTGTAATTTTCAATGGAAAACTTAGGTGGGTCGCCCCGAATGTTCAAATGAGGATGGGGAACCGGTATATCGGGAGATTGAAAAGGTGGAGCTACTCGATTGTAGCTCTCACCTCCACTAGTATCCCTAGGAGATGCAATGGGAGATTTGTTAGTGTTTAAGTTATCACCTTCCACGGGTTTGGTAGAGGAGGGTGGTGCCGAAGCACCTCCCTCTTCTGACACACCCGCGTCCTTTACCTCTACACTAGGAGCCTTGGGACGGGCCGGAGCCAAAAGCTCGGCAATCATCTTTTTCATGCTTTCCATTTGGGCTTCCATTTTGGCTTCCATGGAGGACTTCAACGAATTGAAGTCTTCCATGGAGACCGTATTGGCGGCCCCTTCCGAGGGCTCCTCGTTCGGCATACTCTTAGGCGGTTAAGCCCGAAATAAGAGCCGAGGCTCTGATACCAATTGAAAGGATCGTATGCCGCACCTAGAGGGGGGTGAATAGGTGCTAACCAATTTTTAGTTCTTTTTCAATTTAGGTTTGACACAAAGGTAAATTCTCTAGATATGCAACTAAGTGAATTTACCTATATGACAAGGTTATCAACTAGGCAAGATATAGCTACGCAATATATAGGAGATAGAGTGGGATAGAGGTAACCGAGAGTGTAGCACGCGTTGACACGGAGATGATTCCCGTAGTTCCCTTCCTTTGCAAGAAGGTACGTCTACGTTTGGAGGAGTGTGGTTGCTACGCAAGCCAAACCAACAGCCACGAAGGCTTCACTCAGATCTCCTGTGAGCAACGCCACGAAGGCCTAGCCCACTTCCACTAAGGGATTTCCTCGAGGCGGAAACCGGGCCTTTACAAGGTTCTTGGGGCACACATCCACAACTGAATTGGAGGCTCCCAAATCTGTAACAATACAACAATCAACAACAACACATCAACAACAAATCAACTAGGGAACCAAATAGGAACACTAGCATGAGATCCCTCAAACAAGTGAGGGGGAAATGAAGAACGCTTCGGTGAGGATGTAGATCGGTGGCTTCTCCTTCGAATCCCCAAAGATCAAGAGCTTTGGTTGGGGGAGGAAGGAGATCTTGCAAATCTTGTGTTTCTTGAGGTGGCTCTAATGGTGGTGTAGCTTGGCAGAATTCTTGAGCAATGATTGAGCAAAGCACCAAGGTAGGAGAAGGGGGGTATTTATACCTCCCTTCAAAATCGAGCCGTTGCAGCTTCCGGGGGGCCGGATATTCCGGCCTAAGTAAGGGCCGGATAATCCGGCCTACGGGACAAAAGTGTGACATTGTCCGGCCAAATGTCCGGCCCACAACCAGAGAGCCAATTCTTCAGGTCCTTAGCCAAATTCGAGGGGGCCGGATATTTCCAAAATATCCGGCCCGGATATTCCGGCCCTGGTACAATACCGGGACAATATCCGGGCAAATGTCCGGCCCCCATACTGAGCTGCTTTTCCTCGAAGACTTAGCCGAAATCAGGGGGCCGGATATTTCAACAATATCCGGCCCGGATTATCCGGCCTACCCAACATTTTCAGATATCTTTTGGCAGATGATCAAATCCAACACACATGAATAAATATCTATGTAATCCCTGTACCACTTAAACAATCATTAGTGTATCAAATACGTTGACATCAAACACTCAAAACATAGTATGAGAGATGTTCTTTCAGTCTTGGACCGGACGGCAATGGTAAGACCTTGTAGGTAAGAGGATGCCGACCGCCGCCTTGAAGGATAGGTTGAAAACTTTAACATGCAGCTCACAAGGACGGCTCTCAGTGAGATCATCCACGGGGGGGTAGCGAGGAGGCTCGACCACCTGGTCATCATCATCATTATCCACCTGCTGAGAGGAAGCCACGCTGCTTTTCCGGTGTTGTTGAGATTGCAGCGGGACGAGGGCATTGAGCAATGGCGCAGGATCTACAGCCTGCCCCTGAGCCATCTGGGATGTAAGTACTTGGGTTACCATGGTTAATTGGGCTTGCATGGTGCTAAAACCCTCCTCTAAGGACGCTATGCGGTCTGTTTCCCTTGCCTTTCTCCTCTCATGGCTTTTATCAGGAAATCTCTTCCTTTCCGCAGGAAGTCGCCCGTGGTTGCTGGTGTACCATGGCCGACGATTTTGGTCCCTCCGTGGTGCATGTCAAAACTTTTTTTCTCGTTTTTGAGGCCACCTAGCCCGACGAAAGCGGCCAAAACGTGGCGTATGGTGGCCCGGGACGTGGTGCATCTCGAAATCTCGGGTTCGCCGGCCGAGTCAACGCAAATCCGCACCGCCGAGGGATGTAGGGCCCAGATGGCAGCCTCTCTGGCATTGTTTTTTTCTAGATCGCGCCATCTCGTTCAACGTTCTCCGATCGAGCCGTTTACGATGCAGGATCATGGGTCCCGCATGTCATCCTCTATGAACCAAAATTCTTTCTATTCTTGGATTTTTTTGACCCCCTGATTTCTGCTACTTCCTTTTTCTTTTGATCCCTTGCCGCCTTGGAAACGTTGAGACCGCTGCGCTAAATGGGACCCGCATGTCATCCTCTATGTGCAATCAACTTTCTTTTCTTGGAGTTTTTTTTGGCACCTCAAATTTGGTCACTTGCCTTTTTCTTTCGATCCCCGCCGCTCTCAAACGGTGATACCGCTGCTAATGGGACCCGCATGTCATCCTCTATGTACTATAAAACTTTCTTTTCTTGAATTATTTTGGCACCTCATATTTGGTCACTTACCTTTTTCTTTCGATCCCCCGCCTCAAACGGTGATACCGCTGCTGCTAAATGGGACCCGCATGTCATCCTCTATGTACTATAAAACTTTCTTTTCTTGGATTTTTTTGGCACCTCATATTTGGTCACTTGACTTTTTCTTTCGATCACCTGCTGCCTCTCAAACAGTGATACCGCTGCTGCTAAATGGGACCCGCATGTCATCCTCTATGTACTATAAAACTTTCTTTTCTTGGATTTTTTTGGCACCTCATATTTGGTCACTTGACTTTTTCTTTCGATCCCTGCTGCCTCTCAAACGTGATACCGCTGCTGCTAAATGGGACCCGCATGTCATCCTCTATGTACTATAAAACTTTCTTTTCTTGGATTTTTTTGGCACCTCATATTTGGTCACTTGACTTTTTCTTTCGATCCCCTGCCTCTCAAACGGTGATACCGCTGCTGCTAAATGGGACCCGCATGTCATCCACTATGTACTTAAAACTTTCTTTTCTTGGATTTTTTGGCACCTCATATTTGGTAACTTGACTTTTTCTTTCGATCCCCTGCTGCCTCTCAAACAGTGATACCGCTGCTGCTAAATGGGACCCGCATGTCATCCTCTATGTACTATAAAACTTTCATTTTTTGGATTATTTTTGGCACCTCATATTTGGTCACTTGACTTTTTCTTTCGATCCCCCCGCCTCTCAAACGGTGAGACCGCTGCAGCTAAATGGGACCCGCATGTCATCCTCTATGAGCAATCAACTTTCTTTTCTTGGAGTTTTTTGGCACCTCATATTTGGTAACTTGACTTTTTCTTTCGATCTCATGCCACGTTTGAAACGTTGAGGTACCTGCTGGCTCATGGACCCGCATGTCATCCTCTGTGTGCTATAAAAGTTTCCTTTGTTGGATTTTTTTTCACCCTCTGATTTTTGCCTTGCCTTTTTCTTTTGATCCCCTGCCCTTTGAAACGTTGAGTAAGCTGTTGGTTCAAGGGACCCGCATGTCATCCTCTATGTCCATCAACTTTCTTTTCTTGGATTTTTTTTCACCCCCTAATTACTAGCTACTTTCTTTTTCTTTTGATCTCAAGCCGCATTACAAACATTGAGACCGCTGCTGCAAAATGGGACCCACATGTCATCCTCTATGTACAATAAATCTTGGATTATTTTTGGCTCCTGATATTTGGTCACTTGCCTTTTATTTCGATCTCATGCCGCCTTTGAAACGTTGAGTAAGCTGCTGGCTCATGGGTCCCGCATGTCATCCTCTACGAACAATAAAAGTTTCCTTTCTTGGAGTTATTTTTTACCCCTAATTTCTGGCTATTTGCCTTTTTCTTTTGATCCCCTGCCCCCGTTGAAACGATGAGGACGCTGTTGGCAGGTCGGTCCCACATGTCATCCTCTATGAACAATAAAAGTTTCCTTTGGTGGATTTATTTTTGACCCCTAATTAATTTCTGGCTATTTCCTTTATTTTTCTTTTGATCCCCTGCCGCCTTGGAATTGTTGAGAATGCTGCTGCCTCATTTTTCTTTTGGTCCTGTGCCGCCTTGGAAGCGTTGAGACCGCTGCTACAAAATGGGACCCGCATGTCATCCTCTATGTACAATAAAGTTTCTTTTCTTGGATTATTTTTGGCTCCTGATATTATGTCACTTGCCTTTTTCTTTCGATCTCATGCCGACTTTGAAACGTTGAGGATGCTGCTGCCTCATGGGTCCCGCATGTCATCCTCTCAGAACGATAAATGTTTTCTTTTCTTGTATTTTTTTACCAACTGATTTTTGGCTTTTTTTATTTTCGATCCCCTGCCGCCTTTGAAACGTTGACTCCGCTGCTGGCTCATGGGTCCCCGATGTCAGCCTCCCCGTACAAGAAACATGTGATATTTTATTTTGCAGACAATAAACGTTGTATTTCGCTCTGAGCTATTGCAAACGGATAAATTAAATCTTTATATCTACATAAACAAACTTATATGTTGAATCTCCTTGTTTTTTGTTTTTGCGAAGCATAGGACTTTCCTGTTTTTTTTTTGAGAAAAATCCGACCTTTCCTGTTTTGGAGTGGGCTGAAATTGTACGAGTCAAAAGGCCCAGCAGTATAGTTCGAAGGCCCAGATGTCCAGATACAGCCCAATTAAAATCTTTCTTTTCTTGGATTTTTTTCACACCCTGATTTCTGGCTACTTCATTTTTCTTTCGGTCCTGTGCCGCCTTGGAAGCATTGAGACCGCTGCTACAAAATGGGACCCGCATGTCATCCTCTATGTACAATAAAGTTTCTTTTCTTGGATTATTTTTGGCTCCTGATATTATGTCACTTGACTTTTTCTTTCAATCTCATGCCGACTTTGAAACGTTGAGGAAGCTGCTGGCTCATGGGTCCCGCATGTCATCCTCTATGAACAATAAAAGTTTTCTTTGTTGGATTTATTTTTTCCCCTAATTTCTGGCTATTTGTCTTTTTCTTTTGATCCCCTGCCCCCTTTGAAACGATGACGACGCAGCTGGCAAGTCGGTCCCACATGTCATCCTCTATGAACAATAAAAGTTTCCTTTGATGGATTTATTTTTTACCCTAATTAATTTCTGGCTATTTCCTTTTTTATTTTGATCCCCTGCCGCCTTGAAATAGTTGAGGATGCTGCTGCCTCTGATACGTCTCCAACGTATCGATAATTTCTTATGTTCCATGCTACTTTATTGATGATACCTACATGTTTTATGCACATTATATGTCGTATTTACGCATTTTCTGGAACTAACCTATTAACAAGATGCCGAAGTGCCGCCTGTTTTCTGTTTTTGGTTTCAAATCCTAGTAACGAAATATTCTCGGAATTGGACGAAATCAACGCCTGGTTCCTATTTTGCCCGGAAGCATCCAGAACACCCGAGAGCCGCCAGGGGGCCCTGTGGGCCCCAGATGACATGGTGGCGCGGCCAGGGCTGGGCCCGCGCCACCCTATGGTGTCGCCGCCTCGTCGCCTCCCGCGCCGCCTCTTCGCCTATATAAAGCCCCCGCATCGAAAACCCTTACGAGGAAGCCACGGTACGCGAAACCTTCCGAGCCGCCGCCATCGCGAAGCCAAGATCTGGGGGACAGAGTCTCGCTCCGGCACGCCAGCGGGGAAGTGCCCCCAAGGCTTCTCCATCAACACCGCTGCCATCTCCACCGCCATCTTCATCACCGCTGCTGCTCCCATGAAGAGGGAGTAGTTCTCCATCAAGGCTCGGGGCTGTACCGGTAGCTATGTGGTTAATCTCTCTCCTATGTACCTCAATACAATGATCTCATGAGCTGCTTTACATGATTGAGATTCATATGAGTTTTGTATCACTACTATCTATGTGCTACTCTAGCAAAGTTATTAAAGTAGTTCTATTCCTCCTGCACGTGTGTAAAGGTGACAGTGTGTGCACCGTGTTAGTACTTGGTTTATGCTATGATCATGATCTCTTGTAGATTGCGAAGTTAACTATTGCTATGATAATATTGATGTGATCTATTCCTCCTACATATGCATGAAGGTGACAGTGTGCATGCTATGCTAGTACTTGGTTTAGTCGTTTTGATCTATCTTACACTTAAGGTTACTTAAACATGAGCATTATTGTGGAGCTTGTTAACTCCGGCATTGAGGGTTCGTGTAATCCTACGCAATGTGTTCATCATCCAACAAGAGTGTAGAGTATGCATTTATCTATTCTGTTATGTGATCAATGTTGAGAGTGTCCACTAGTGAAAGTGTAATCCCTAGGCCTTGTTCCTAAATACTGCTATCACTGCTTGTTACTGTTTTACTGCATTACTACTGCGTTACTACTGCTTGTTTACTTCCTACAATATTACTACCATCAACTGCAGCAAGCTATTTTCTGGCGCCGTACTACTGCTCATATTTATTCATACCACCTGTATTTCACTATCTCTTCGCCGAACTAGTGCACCTATTAGGTGTGTTGGGGACACAAGAGACTTCTTGCTTTGTGGTTGCAGGGTTGCATGAGAGGGATATCTTTGACCTCTTCCTCCGAGTTCGATAAACCTTGGGTGATCCACTTAAGGGAAACTTGCTGTTCTACAAACCTCTGCACTTGGAGGCCCAACACTGTCTCAGAAAGGAGGGGGAACGTAGACATCAAGCACTTTTCTGGCGCCGTTGCCGGGGAGGAAAGGTAAAAGGTACTCACACTCCGGATCTTGGCTACTAAGCTATTTCCCGGCGCCGTTGTAAGTACTCGAAGCTATTTCCTTTAGACTCTGCAATTGCGACATTTGGTTTCTTGTTTACACTAGTTAGGCTTAATGGAAGACAACAATAAAATGAGAGATCTTTATGAACTTTATCTTGAATTAGGACATGATGTGTTTGAAGAAAGAATTAAAAAACCCATGGAACTTTATATGCATGATAATGGGAATGTTATTAGTATGAATGCTTTGAACACCATTGTTGCTAATGCTATGGAAAATTCTAAGCTTGGGGAAGCTGGCTTTGATGAGCATGATATTTTTAGTCCCCCAAGCATTGAGGAGAAAATTTACTTTGATGATACTTTGCCTCCCATTTATGATGATTATAATGATAGTAGTCTTTTGTTACCACCTGTTATGGAGGATAAATTTGATTATGATTACAATATACCTCCTATATTTGATAGCTACTTTGTTGAATTTGCTCCCACTACAATTAATAAGAATGACTATGCTTATGTTGGGAGTAGTAATTATTTTATGCATGAGACTCATGATAAGAATGCTTTATGTGATAGTTATATTGTTGAGTTTGCTCATGTTGCTACTGAAAGTTATTATGAGAGAGGAAAATATGGTTGTAGAAATTTTCATGTTACTAAAACACCTCTCTATGTGCTGAAATTTTTGAAGCTACACTTGTTTTATCTTCCTATGCTTGTTACTTTGCTCTTCATGAACTTGTTTATTTACAAGATTCCTATGCATAGGAAGCATGTTAGACTTAAATGTGTTTTGAATTTGCCTTTTGATGCTCTCTTTTGCTTCAAATACTATTTCTTGCGAGTGCATCATTAAAACTGCTGAGCCCATCTTAATGGCTATAAAGAAAGAACTTCTTGGGAGATAACCCATGTGTTTATTTTACTACAGCAATTTTTGTTTTGTTGAGTCTTGGAAGTTGTTTACTACTGTAGCAACCTCTCCTTATCATGTTTTTGTGCCAAGTAAAGTTTCTATGTCAAAGTTGATGTTATATTTGGGATCGCTGCGCAGAAACAGCATTGCTGTCTGTCACGAATCTGGGCACAATTCTCTGTAGAAAATTCGAAAAAATCTGCCAATTTACGAGCGTGATCCTCAGATATGTACGCAACTTTCATTAGTTTTGAGTTTTTCCATTTGAGCAAGTCTGGTGCCATTTCTAAATTCGTCTTTACGGACTGTTCTGTTTTTGACAGATTCTGCCTTTTATTTCGCATTGCCTCTTTTGCTATGTTGGATTTATTTCTTTGATCCACTAATGTCCAGTAGCATTATGCAATGTCCAGAAGTGAAAATAATGATTGTGTCACCTCTGAATGTGTGAATTATTAATTGTGCACTAACCCTCTAATGAGTTTGCTTGAAGTTTGGTGTGAAGGAAGTTTTCAAGGGTCAAGAGAGGAGAATGATATACTAGGATCAAGAGGAGTGAAAGCTCTAAGCTTGGGGATGCCCCCGTGGTTCACCCCTGCATATTCTAAGAAGACTCAAGCGTCTAAGCTTGGGGATGCCCAAGGCATCCCCTTCTTCATCGACAACATCATCAGGTTCCTCCCCTGAAACTATATTTTTATTCAATCACATCTTGTGTTCTTTACTTGGAGCGTCGGTTTGTTTTTGTTTTTGTTTTTGTTTGAATAAGATGGATCCTAGCATTCACTTTGTGGGAGAGAGACACGCTCCGCTGTTGCGTATGGACACATGTGTCCTTAGGCTTTACTCATAATGTTCAAGGCGAAGTTTCTTCTTCGTTAAATTGTTATATGGTTGGAATTGGAAAATGCTACATGTAGTAATTCTAAAAATGTCTTGGATAATGTGATACTTGGCAATTGTTGTGCTCATGTTTAAGCTCTTGCATCATATGCTTTGCACCCATTAATGAAGAAATACATAGAGCTTGCTAAAATTTGATTTGCATATTTGGTTTCTCTAAGGTCTAGATAATATCTAGTATTGAGTTTTGAACAACAAGGAAGACAGTGTAGAGTCTTATAATGTTTACAATATGTCCTTTATGTGAGTTTTGCTGCACTTGTTCATCCTTGAGTTTGCTTCAAATAGCCTTGCTAGCCTAAACCTTGTATCGAGAGGGAATACTTCTCATGCATCCAAAATCCTTGAGCCAATTACTATGCCATTTGTGTCCACCATACCTACCTACTACATGGTATTTCTCCGCCATTCCAAAGTAAATTGCTTGAGTGCTACCTTTAAAATTCCATCATTCACCTTTGCAATATATAGCTCATGGGACAAAATAGCCTTAAAAACTATCGTAGTATTGAATATGTACTTATGCACTTTATATTTTATTAAGTTGTGTGCGATAACCATGCTTCTGGGGAACGCCATCAACTATTGTTGAATATCATGTGAGTTGCTATGCATGTCCGTCTTGTCTGAAGGTCTATCATTTTAGTGGTTGGAGCATGCAAAATTGTTAGAGAAGAACATTGGGCCGCTAACTAAAGCCATGAATCATGGTGGAAGTTTCAGTTTTGGACATATATCCTCAATCTCATATGAGAATAATAACTTTGCTACATGCTTATGCATTTAAGAGGAGTCCATTATCTGTTGTCCATGTTGTCCCGGTATGGATGTCTAAGTTGAGAATAATCAAAAGCGAGAAATCCGAAATGCGAGCTTTCTCCTTAGACCTTTGTACAGGCGGCATGGAGGTACCCCTTTGTGACACTTGGTTGAAACATGGCATGCGAAGACCGGTAGTCCAAGTTAAGTAGGACGAGGTGCGGGCACTATTAGTATACTATGCGTGAGGCTTGCAACTTGTAAGATATAATTTTCATAACTCATATGCTTTATTACTACCGTTGACAAAATTGTTTCATGTTTTCAAAATAAAAGCTCTAGCACAAATACATCAATCGATGCTTTCCTCATTGAAGGACCATTCTTTTACTTTTATTGTTGAGTCAGTTTACCTATCTCCTTCCACCTTAAGAAGCAAACACTTGTGTGAACTGTGCATTGATTCCTACATACTTGCATATTGCACTTGTTATATTACTTTATGTTGACAATATCCATGAGATATACATGTTATAAGTTGAAAGCAACCGCTGAAACTTAATCTTCCTATGTGTTGCTTCAACACCTTTACTTTGATTTATTGCTTTATGAGTTAACTCTTATGCAAGACTTATTGATGCTTGTCTTGAAGTACTATTCATGAAAAGTCTTTGCTTTATGATTCAGTTGTTTACTCATGTCATTACCTTTGCTTTGATCGCTGCATTCATTACATATGTTTACAAATAGTATGATCAAGATTATGATGGCATGTCACTTCAGAAATTATCTTTGTTATCGTTTTACCTGCTCGGGACGAGCAGAACTAAGCTTGGGGATGCTGATACGTCTCCAACGTATCGATAATTTCTTATGTTCCATGCTACTTTATTGATGATACCTACATGTTTTATGCACATTATATGTCGTATTTACGCATTTTCTGAACTAACCTATTAACAAGATGCCGAAGTGCCGTTTGTCGCTGTTTTTGGTTTCTAAATCCTAGTAACGAAATATTCTAATTGGACGAAATCAACGCCTGGTTCCTATTTTGCCCGGAAGCATCCAACACCCGAGAGCCGCAGGGGGGCCCCAGATGACATGGTGCGCGGGGCTGGCCCGCGCCACCCTATGGTGTCGCCGCCTCGTCAGCCCTCCGCGCCTCTTCGCCTATAAAGCCCCCGCATCGAAAACCCTTACAGAAGCCACGGTACGCGAAACCTTCCAGAGCCGCCGCCATCGCGAAGCCAAGATCTGGGGGACAGGAGTCTCTGTTCCGGCACCCCGGAGCGGGGAAGTGCCCCGAAGGCTTCTCCATCAACACCGCTGCCATCTCCACCGCCATCTTCATCACCGCTGCTGCTCCCATGAAGAGGGAGTAGTTCTCCATCAAGGCTCGGGGCTGTACCGGTAGCTATGTGGTTAATCTCTCTCCTATGTACCTCAATACAATGATCTCATGAGCTGCTTTACATGATTGAGATTCATATGAGTTTTGTATCACTACTATCTATGTGCTACTCTAGCAAAGTTATTAAAGTAGTTCTATTCCTCCTGCACGTGTGTAAAGGTGACAGTGTGTGCACCGTGTTAGTACTTGGTTTATGCTATGATCATGATCTCTTGTAGATTGCGAAGTTAACTATTGCTATGATAATATTGATGTGATCTATTCCTCCTACATATGCATGAAGGTGACAGTGTGCATGCTATGCTAGTACTTGGTTTAGTCGTTTTGATCTATCTTACACTTAAGGTTACTTAAACATGAGCATTATTGTGGAGCTTGTTAACTCCGGCATTGAGGGTTCGTGTAATCCTACGCAATGTGTTCATCATCCAACAAGAGTGTAGAGTATGCATTTATCTATTCTGTTATGTGATCAATGTTGAGAGTGTCCACTAGTGAAAGTGTAATCCCTAGGCCTTGTTCCTAAATACTGCTATCACGCTTGTTACTGTTTTACCGTGCGTTACTACTGCTTGTTTACTTCCTACAATATTACTACCATCAACTGCACGCCAGCAAGCTATTTTCTGGCGCCGTACTACTGCTCATATTTATTCATACCACCTGTATTTCACTATCTCTTCGCCGAACTAGTGCACCTATTAGGTGTGTTGGGGACACAAGAGACTTCTTGCTTTGTGGTTGCAGGGTTGCATGAGAGGGATATCTTTGACCTCTTCCTCCCCGAGTTCGATAAACCTTGGGTGATCCACTTAAGGGAAACTTGCTGCTGTTCTACAAACCTCTGCTCTTGGAGGCCCAACACTGTCTACAGAGGATGCTGCTGACTCATGGGTCCCGCATGTCATCCTCTCAGAAAGGTAAATGTTTCTTTTCTTGAATTTGTTTACCAACTGATTTTTGGCTTATTTTTTCTTTCGATCTCCTGCCACCTTTAAAACGTTGACGACGCTGCTGGCTCATGGGTCCCCAATGTCAGCCTCCCCATACTGCAAATCCTCTTTCTGCAAAGGTTGTATTTCTAGATAGATAAGGTGGATTCGAATCTGCCATGGTTCAGGCAGCTCAGGTAAGCCTTCTTGCACTAATTAATGGAAGTAGTGTATCGCAAGGTCAAGACATGTGGCTCAGTGTAATGAATCTATATGAATCATGTTGTGGGTTCAATCTGATAGTTCTCTAACAGGTCAGCCAAAATAGAAATTAAGTTTTTTTCTAAAAGGGAAATGCAAATTAAGATGAACACAAACATTAGTTATCATAATAGCTGATCATACATACATACTTGCTAAGAGCAAAAGCTTGCCAGAGTTTTACCACCCATACAATTAATTAGCAGTTCAGATAAGATAACCTTATATAAGTATAACTACAAATGCATTTGCTAAGGGCTCATGGGACAACAGAACTAGACAACCGCGAACTTTATGACCAGCATGTCACAGCGGCATCGAAAGATCTTGACCTTCAACTTTGATCCAATGCGAAGTTTGGCACCGTCAATGAACTTTTTCCACCTGGAAGTAACAGCCAAGCGGCCATCTGTGGGACTGACAGAGTACCGTCCCTCCACGGTGAGACCTTCACTCTCCATGACGAGGGATATCTTGCCCCTTCGGCCAGCATTGAGATCCTTGGAGATACTTTTAGGCAATTTCTGATTCAAAGCAAGAGATACCACCAAAAATTAGTCAATGGCACCAATGCACTGAACCATGTGAGACTTTGAGCAGAGAAGACATCAAGATAAGAGCAGTTATGCTGTCATATACTCACGAACATAGCCTTCAGATGCGTCCTGGTCACCACACGGGTGGCCACAGCAATGAGCTGAGACCTCGGTGATCTGGCTGGGGCAGGTGCATGAGCCTGGGCTGGTACACGAGCTGGTGCTGATGCAGGAGACTGCTGGGCAGGTGCAGTAAACGGTGCCTCTAGAGGAACCGGTGCTGATGCAGGAGACTGTTGGGCAGGTGCAGTAAACGGTGCAGCTAGAGGAACCAGTGCTGATGCAGGAGCCTGCTGGGCATGTGTAGTATATGGGGCCTCTACAGGAACCAATGCTGATGTAGGGGACTGCTGGGTAGATGCAGTAAACGGAGCTGGTACAGGAACCGGTGCTGATGCAGGAGAGTGGGAAGCCGGTGCCGGTGCTGGTGTGGTTGCCCTTTGTGACATCCGCTCCTGTTCCGTCAGGGGATCTGCAGCTTTGATCATGTTAAACCCAGCAAGCTAGAACAGAGGGAATGGTTTAGAACAACTGCTCAGAATGCAGTTATCAAAAGATATGAGTAGAAAAAAGTTACATATTATATATTTGGAAGTGTCTCCAACTCTGTAAGCAGTTACGTATATCTGCCCGTTTGAGTTTCTGATCCTCAGCTCGTCGCCCTTCTTCAGACCGTAGTCAAAAGCAAACTTTCTCCAATCATGTCCATACAAATATGTGATGGCCTGCGTCTTGTAGACATACACCTCATAGACCGTGTAGGTGTTCATCAATTTGCCATTGCCATGCATAGTGAAAGATCCTTCATGCGGACACATCTGGTTAATCATTGGACGAAGTTCACAAGGTACAGTCTGCATGTGAAAATTGATACAAATGTAAGAAGCAGGAAGACTAAAAACAAGACTTTACTATATGCCAATTCATGCTAAACCACTGAGAATACATACCTGTAACTCTGTGAAGGAGCTACTAGAAAGGTAGATAGAGCCATAGGAGGTGTTATATGCGGGGTATGTACATGGGCCCGCCATATTCCCGCAAGCTCGGCATCGGGATGGTGAAGGAAACATGGGAGGTACTACTGGTGCGTAGCGCTGAACGTAAGTGGAAGAATTAGGTTGTGTAAAGTGCATAGTTCAGAGCAATGCAAATGTTGACAAGCAAGTGCATAACACTATGTTACAAACTGAACAGTGAAAAATTAGTGTATGATGAATATAAGCATGCTAATTTGGTGTTTCCGAATTCCAAAAAGCATTAGACAGAGCCAGTGATAATATCAGACATAAATCATGGCATGTATATGTGGCTTAAGAAAATATACCCGAACCCTTGGATGGTTACGGCCCGGCTGATCCTTGGACTTGAGCTTATATAAGCATCCAGAAGGTGGGGCTGACAGTAACTTGGTGGCAGCCTCTGCAGATGCCTCATCAGCAGCAGTTGCAATCCTTTTGACCAATGAAGGCTTAGCAGTTTCAGTCTGCATATAAAAATTGAAGAGCAACAGACATCAGCAGTGATATATAAAATGAATCTATGAGACACTGATGCATATAGTGCTGGATGTAAGTGGAAGAATAGGTGTGTGTGTTTCTGAACTATTGGTAAGCATTAGACAAAGCCGGCAATAAACAGACAAAAATCAAATCATGTATGAGGATTAAGAAAATATACCTGCTTACTGAAAAGGGTACCACCCAGCTGGCCCGTGGCCTTGTGCTTGAGGAGGTTTTCAGAAGATGGTGGCAGCACCATCGTCTTCACAGCAGCCTCATCAGGATCATTTTTTATCCATTTGAGTAGAGGAACAGAAGTTTCATCCTGCATATGAATAGCAACAGAACTCATCATTGATATTTAATAAATCTATGAGATAGACTGATGCAAATAGTGCGGGTGTAAGTGGAAGAATAGGGTTGTGCATAGAGAACAGTTGACAACAATGCAAATGATTACAAAAGAAGCCAATGGAAATCAACAGTTTATATACTGGATGAGACAGACTGAAAAGTGAAAAATTAGTGTATGATGATTGTAAGCAAACGCAGTGTTTCTGAACTTTTGGTAAGCATTAGACAAAGCCAACAGTAATTAAACAGATAATAATGAAATCATGTATGTGGATTAAGAAAATATACCAGATTCATTAAAAGGTCACCACCCAGCTGGCCCATGGCCTCGTGCTTGTAGAGGTTTTCGGAAGATGGTGCCGGCACCATCGTCCTCACAGCAGCCTCATTAGCCCCATTTTGCATCCACTTGAGTAAAGGCGCAGCAGTTTCAGCCTGCATAAGAATGGGAACAGATCTCAGCAGTGATATTGAATGACTCTGAGACAGACTGATGCATATAGTGCTAGATGTAAGTGGAAGGGTATGGCCGTGTATGGACAACAGTTCACAACAATGCAAGGGTGTGTTCGGTTCTGAAACAGCGTGGAATGGAATGGAATGGTTCCATTTCAGAGGAATGGAATGGTTACATTTTTGTTCGGTTGGGAAAAATGGAGAGCAGAAGAGATCGAGGTTAAACTAACCAATTGTCTCAAAATTGTAATTAACAATTGCAAATGACATTTTAATCTCAAAGTCGTAATTAACAGCGCCTAATGGTGCTCTTTTAATCTAAAAATCGAAATTAACATCATTTTATGTTGGGTTAGGGGAACTGGAGTAGATGAACATTACTGTATGATGATTGTAAGCAAACGAATTTGGTGTTTCTAAACTTTTGGCTTCGAGATCTTATGGGTTTCAACTCTAGCCTACCCCAACTTGTTTGGGACTGAAAGGCTTGGTTGTTGTTGTTGTTGTTGTAAACTTTTGGCAAGCATAGAAAAAACCGACAATAAACAGAGAAAAATCAAGGCATGTTTTGTGGATTAAGAAAATATACCATATTCATTAAAAGATCACCACCCAGCTGGTGCGTGGCCTTGTGCTTGTAGAGGCATTTAGAAGATGGGGGCGGCATCAACATACTGGCAGCCTGATCAGCCGCAGTTTTGATCTTCCTTTTGAGTAAAGGCCCTAAAGTTTCAGTCTGCATATGAATAGCAAAACAAAAGGCAGACCTCAGCAGTGATATTGAATTACTGTATGAGATAGACTGATGCATATAGTGGATGCTCTTAGCCTTTTGCAGCGTGAACACTAGCTATGGACAGACAAAAAAACTAGTTAACTCAGCTTTGTCTAGATATGAATGTACTACCACCATCCAAAAGCTTAAGCCTTATTTATTTTTGAGAAATCAAAACAAGCAAAGTTTGACCAAAATTTTAGAACATTCTATCAACAAATATAATACTGTGTAGATACCGTAGGAAAATATATTTTATTATCTATTTAATGATATTAATTTTGTATTTTGCATGTTACTGATTTTTGGTAAAAGCTTAGTCAAACATGGTATAGTTTGACTTTCTAAAAATAATATAAGCCCAAAGCTTTGGGATGGAGGCAGTAGTATCTAGAGCTAAAACACATCTAGATACATCCGTATCTACAGATAGTTGAGTCAATTAATTTGGATCTGAGGGAGTATCAGATTCAGACTACATCATGGTAAGTTGGTTAAAAAAAATTACCCCTGGGCGGTCCCTGCCCAGCTCGGCAGTGGCATTTCGCTTCTTGTGCTGCAGATCGGGCCATGCTCCTGCAGCAGGTGGGGCGCTATTCTCGTTCCCCATAGCCTCAGCACGGAACCTGGAGGTACCAACCTGATACAGAGAATATAGAGCATGGTGTCACAGAGGCTTTACGCACAAACAGCTGAAGACATGTGCTACTTTAAGCATATTCCAGAACAGGAACAGATTGAGGATGCAGAGACCAGAGAGACACTTAAAAGGTAAAGAGTGGATAAGCAAACGGAGTACCTGCTTCGCGGGGCTGGGGACGCAGCTCAGGCTCAGCCAACTGCCCACATGCGTGGTGGCCTTACGCTCCATTGCCCCCACCGCCGAGGTCTTACCTTTCCTGTACAAGCTGACAAAAGATACAGTGAGGATCAGCAGAAACTACAAAGGTTGCAAATGTCGACAAATAAAGGAAGAACACCCCAATCCAAGCAAAGGTAGCCCCCGCCCCCCACCCCCATCAATCACTCCCAGCTCGAGGGTGACCAGAAAGACACCCCTTTGCCCAGAATAGGAAAGAGATGCGCAAGATATCGAGGAGAGGAAAAAAGAACCGATCTCGAGAAAGGAGAGAACATTACTAGTCCTACCTAATCCGCTTGGGCTAGATGCAGCTTGCCCCTCCAAGCTGGATGCCTGGACGGTGGAGGCGAAAGGAGGGGATCGAGCTAGCGGCTTGCATCCGTCGGCAATCGGCACTCGATCGGGAGAGAAGGGGTGCTACATAAAGGGGAGGGGTAACATATTTTATTACACAGTGAACTTACTGATGTGACTAGTCATTACATGTCTCACTGAAACTAGGGCCCATAGTGTGGCACCCCAAATTTACTTGAAGCTGCCCGGCGGGACGCATTGGCGCGTCAAGAAACCCCCGAATTGTAGCGGGGAAATGAAACATTTCACAAAAATTCGAAATTCAAGCACACCGCCACGCGCCAAGCACGCGGCTGTTCCTTCCTCTTCCTCGGTTCCTCCTCCCCTATCCGAAAAAACCCCAAATCCCAAGCTCAAACCAAAAAAAAACAAACCCCTGGCCGCCATGCATGTCCTCGTTAACCCGCTGGAGATCGTTCCCGGACGATGCGGACCACCCGCCCTGAGATCCAGAATTCCGTCCACCTCGAGGCACTGCGTGCTGTCTCGCAGCAGCGGCTTGAGGGCGCTGAAGAGGAAGTTCCGCCGGAAAGTGCTCATGGCAACCGTGCAAGCTCACCGGCGTGCTGTATCCCGAGAGGAACTGGTCAAAGCTTTGCTATTCGCCACACAAAAAAAATTGCGGGCCAAGATCTGGTCAAAGCTTCGTCGATGGCTTGCCGCGAGAGGCTTGGAGTCCAGAGTCAATAAACTAGCTGCTCGAGGACTTGGGCGGTTTACACGGATTCATATTAACTGACTCAAGTTTGTTAGTCTAGTTAACAAATGCATCTAGATACATCCATATCTAGACAGAATTGAGTCAATTAATATGAATCAGAGGGGAGTACCTGAAAGTGTTTCATGCTACCAACTAATGCGCTGGCAGGAATCGCTGTAGAAGTAATTGTGCTACTACTTGTACGATGAACTGATTGTGTGGGTGTCGAATTTTGCAACGCGATCATCCACTGAATGCTTAATCTAGCGCCAAAGGCGTACAAATCATAACATACTACAGCACCAGAACATAAGAGTACGAATCATAAAGTAGCTCAACATTTTGCATCAGGGCTGGGTGGTCCTGAGACTACCGGGACGCCCCTGATGATCTCCGGGTGTGCATCCTCTTCAACGCAAAGCTGTGTACTCGGTCCACGGCCTCCTTCTGTAGGCTGGATAATCTCAGGTGCAGGACCTTCGTCTATGAGAGGCTCGTCATCAGTACCATCCACAGGTGCATCAGGGCTGGGTGGTCTTGAGACTACCCGGACGCCCGTGATGATCTCCGGGCGTGCATCCACTTCAACGCAAAGCTGTGTACTCGGTCCACGGCCTCCTTCTGTAGGCTGGATAATCTCAGGTGCAGGACCTTCGTCTATGAAAGGCTCGTCATCAGTACCATCCACAGGTGCATCAAACTGAGATTCATCTTCAAATCTCCCATCAAACTGAGAGACCTCTTTAACTCTATGCTTCTGCAATTAGTACATCAACCGATTAGACAAACATCTAAGGGATGCAACCTGAACAAATGCCGTTTTACATATTTACCTTCTCATCTGGCACAGCACATGTCCCAGAGCTGAAACCCGTTTCCTGAAGCAAGCGCTTTTTCTCTCCTTCCCGTCCATCCATCTGCAACAAGTTAAATTTGAGTACAGAACCTTGCACAGCAATGCAAACTATTGATTGAAACAGCGGCAGCATCAATATAAATAATTAACTACATATGCCAGCACACATACAGTGTGAGCAAGATCTGCTTCTCCTGCTAAAGGATCATTATATGGTTCACCATGCTAAACCCGCCTAACATATGTGCGGTCCATCCCAAAAATGTGTAAATGATCTGCCACTACAGGGTGAGGCCTCTTCTCACCATTCATACATGTGCAGCGCGGGCAATACACGTCCAGGTTGTGACCATCATGAGCTCTAATAAACCCCATAAAGGGTTGAACACCATTTATATATGAAGGGGAACATAAGTGTCCATGCAGTTTCCAAGTTCTGTCCATCTGTTTAATTATGAGATACAGTGGTTGGTGATTAATTTAAGGCGAAGTAGGAAATGTATATCCATCGAGTACAAAACTATACTACATGATTATGCATTTCAGCAATCATGTCGAGTACAAAACAAAAAATGCCCATCGACATTTTAGCAAACAGATCGTGTACAAAACTCTGCCATGGCATTTCAGCAAATTAACGGATCGAGTGCAGAACTGACTCTATATGCCCACGCAAATGAACAAATTGATCGATGACAAATCGAGCGGAAAACTATAAAGTGCCAATTAGTTCGAGCATACTGACGAATTTTTTTAGCAGCATCAAGAAAATATAAATCGTTAGGCTGTCTTGCCCGATACATGATTGAGCTAGAGATAGCAGCCCTACCGTGGATCAACTTGACCGCCGGTGCGTCTCGAGAAGAACGACGGGGAGGGGAAGCTTCTTCTTCGCACGGACGGGACGGGGAGGGGAAGCTCTTCGCACGGACGGGGATAAGTTGTGTACGGGTGGGTGGGGGGTCATGCGGCCGGGCCGCCGGGGTGATAATTAAGGTTGGTAGGTGGCGTTTAATGGAGTTGCGTGTGTAATTTGCCGTGCACAAGGTTGAGGAATAGGCGGTTCCCTTTGCCGCGCGCACAATTCAAACTATCCCGCCCATGTAGTTTAAATTCGCCATATTTTCGTTAAATCGACATAAAGTCATGTGAGTGGGGGAAAATTAGCAAAGTTGCTTGAAAAATAGTAAAACTCTGGAATTATCCTTTAAATATGCTCTACTTCGTGTGAAAATCGGGGTGTGGAAGCATGTTGAGCTGTTTTATTTGTACTTTCTTCATTAAAACTCCCATTTTATGCACTTTGGATGGAAAGAAATCATTTGTACATAAATTTTGACAACGCCATTTGCAAACACTAATTGTTTACATGCCAAGATGCACCCATCCACCAAATATATATGTGGCAAAAGTTTATCACAATCTAGCAGATATGCATAATTAGTGAGGGACCCCTTTTGATTTTGTGCAATTTCCACTAATTAGGTAGAGATCGAGAAGGGTTAATTAATTAGGCCATGTTAGGGGTTATGTGTTTTAGATTAGGTTGTGTGGATTCAAATACAACTTCTTTATTTGTGTGCTATGATTAATCAAAACTAGATCGATCGACTGCGCACACATTATTAGAGGCGCATGCCTTTGCGCACAAAGTGCATGTGTGTGTTGTTGGCCACCAACGAGAGAGAGAGAGAGAGAGAGAGAGATAGAGGTAGAGAGAGCTACATACGAGAGAGCGATTGAAATCCCCAAATTAAACACATATATATGCATGGCACATTTAATTTAATTAGAGGACCGCGAGGCACCCCTGGCCTGCTTGATGCATAATTAAGTGTCATTGGCCTATATATATAGGGTTTAATTAGGGTTTAGGGTTTAGGGTTAGGAGGTTAGGGTTTAGGGTTTAATGTTTATGGTGTTTAGGGTTTAGGGATTAGGGATTAGGGTTTATTTAGGGTTTAAGGTTTAGGGATCATCGATCGAGTGCGCACACACACATTATTAGAGGCACACGCGCCTTTGCGCATAAAGTGCATGCGTATATGTGTGTGTTTTTTGGCCACCAACGACATATAGATGATCGAGAGAGAGAGATTGAAATCCCCCAAGAATATGTTCAAATATATATTAAAATATATGCACGAATTAATGCATGCATGGTAGGCCATGCATGCACACTAATTATATATATATTATGAGGAAACTTAATCAAATGTGTTTTCATTCGAGAGAACTTGTCAAAATTCAAGTTAATTAATTTATCATCGATAATTATATAATTAATTAATGAATCTCAGGGAGATGTTATACAACATATGATCGATATATAGGCCATGTATATATTAATTGGTTTTAATCTACCGTTTTTGCTAGCTAGCTGCATGCTATATATAGAGCATGTTTTTATTAGATCGGGTTATAGCTAGTATAGTTTAGGGTTATGTGTTTTAATTAACTAGGGTTTGATTAGCTAGGGGTTAGTTATATATATATGGTTTAGGGTTAATGCATGTCACATTTAATTTAACTAGAGGACCGCGAGGCACCCCTGGCCTGCTTGATGCACAATTAAGTGTCGTTGGCCTATATATATAGGGTTTAATTAGGGTTTAGGGTTAGCTAGCTGGGTTTAGGGTTTAGTGTTTTGGGTGTTTAGCTAGGGTCTAGGGTTTAGGGTTTAGTGTTTACTGTGTTTAGAGGGTCTAGGGTTTAGTGTTTAGGGTGTTTAGGGTCTAGGGTTTAGGGTCTAGTGTTTAGGGTCTATGGTTTAGGGTTTAATTAGTGTTTAGGGTGTTTAGGGTTTAGGGTTTAGTGTTTACGGTGTTTAGGGTCTAGGGTTTAGGGTTTAGTGTTTAGGGTCTAGGGTTTAGGGTTTAATTAGTGTTTAGGGTGTTTATAGGGTTTAGGGTTTAGGGTTTAGGGTTTAGGGTTTAGGGTTTAGGGTTTAGGGTTTAGGGTTTAGGGTTTAGGGTTTAGGGTATGTTTAGGGTCTAGGGTTTAGGGTTTAGTGTTTAGGGTGTTTAGGGTCTAGGGTTTAGTGTGTTTAGGGTGTTTAGGGTTTAGGGGATTAGGGATTAGGGTTTTAGGGTTGTTTAAGGTTTAGGGATCATCGATCGAGTGCGCACACACATTATTAGAGGCACCCGCGCCTTTACGCATCAAGTGCATGCGTATATATGTGTGTTTTTTGGGCCACCAACGATATATAGATGATCGAGAGAGAGAGAGAGAGAGATTGAAATCCCCAAGAATATGTTCAAATATACATTAAAATATATGCACGAATGCATTGTAGGCCATGCATATGCACACTAATTATATATATATTATGAGGCAACTTAATCAAATGTGTTTTCATTCGAGAGAACTTGTCAAAGTTCAAGTTAATTAATTTATCACGATAATTATATAATTAATTAATGATTCTCAGGGATATGTTATACAACATGATCGATATAGGCCATGTATATTTTAATTGGTGTTAATCTACGGTTTGCTAGCTAGCTGCTATATATAGAGCATGTTTTTATTAGATCGGGTTATATCTAGTATAGTTTAGGGTTATGTGTTTTAATTAAGTAGGGTTGATTAGCTAGGGTTAGTTACATATATATGGTTTAGGGTTAATGCATGGCACATTTAATTTTATTAGAGGATCGCGAGGCACCCATGACCCGCTCGATCGATGCACAATTAAGTGTCGTTGGCCTATACATAGGGTTTAATTGGGGTTTAGGATTAGCTAGGGTTTAGGGTTAGGGTTAGGGTTAGGGTACGTTTAGGGTTAATGCATGTCACATTTAATTTAACTAGAGGACCGCGAGGCACCCCTGGCCTGCTTGATGCACAATTAAGTGTCGTTGGCCTATATATATAGGGTTTAATTAGGGTTTAGGGTTAGCTAGCTGGGTTTAGGGTTTAGTGTTTTGGGTGTTTAGCTAGGGTCTAGGGTTTAGGGTTTAGTGTTTATGGTGTTTAGAGGGTCTAGGGTTTAGTGTTTAGGGTGTTTAGGGTCTAGGGTTTAGGGTCTAGTGTTTAGGGTCTATGGTTTAGGGTTTAATTAGTGTTTAGGGTGTTTAGGGTTTAGGGTTTAGTGTTTACGGTGTTTAGGGTCTAGGGTTTAGGGTTTAGTGTTTAGGGTCTAGGGTTTAGGGTTTAATTAGTGTTTAGGGTGTTTATAGGGTTTAGGGTTTAGGGTTTAGGGTTTAGGGTTTTAGGGTTTAGGGTTTAGGGTTTAGGGTTTAGGGTTTAGGGTTTAGGGTTTAGGGTTTACGGTGTTTAGGGTCTAGGGTTTAGGGTTTAGTGTTTAGGGTGTTTAGGGTCTAGGGTTTAGTGTGTTTAGGGTGTTTAGGGTTTAGGGGATTAGGGATTAGGGTTTTAGGGTTGTTTAAGGTTTAGGGATCATCGATCGAGTGCGCACACACATTATTAGAGGCACCCGCGCCTTTACGCATCAAGTGCATGCGTATATATGTGTGTTTTTTGGGCCACCAACGATATATAGATGATCGAGAGAGAGAGAGATTGAAATCCCCAAGAATATGTTCAAATATACATTAAAATATATGCACGAATGCATTGTAGGCCATGCATGCACACTAATTATATATATATTATGAGGCAACTTAATCAAATGTGTTTTCATTCGAGAGAACTTGTCAAAGTTCAAGTTAATTAATTTATCACGATAATTATATAATTAATTAATGATTCTCAGGGATATGTTATACAACATGATCGATATAGGCCATGTATATTTTAATTGGTGTTAATCTACGGTTTGCTAGCTAGCTGCTATATATAGAGCATGTTTTTATTAGATCGGGTTATATCTAGTATAGTTTAGGGTTATGTGTTTTAATTAAGTAGGGTTGATTAGCTAGGGTTAGTTACATATATATGGTTTAGGGTTAATGCATGGCACATTTAATTTTATTAGAGGATCGCGAGGCACCCATGACCCGCTCGATCGATGCACAATTAAGTGTCGTTGGCCTATACATAGGGTTTAATTGGGGTTTAGGATTAGCTAGGGTTTAGGGTTAGGGTTAGGGTTAGGGTACGTTTAGGGTTAATGCATGTCACATTTAATTTAACTAGAGGACCGCGAGGCACCCCTGGCCTGCTTGATGCACAATTAAGTGTCGTTGGCCTATATATATAGGGTTTAATTAGGGTTTAGGGTTAGCTAGCTGGGTTTAGGGTTTAGTGTTTTGGGTGTTTAGCTAGGGTCTAGGGTTTAGGGTTTAGTGTTTATGGTGTTTAGAGGGTCTAGGGTTTAGTGTTTAGGGTGTTTAGGGTCTAGGGTTTAGGGTCTAGTGTTTAGGGTCTATGGTTTAGGGTTTAATTAGTGTTTAGGGTGTTTAGGGTTTAGGGTTTAGTGTTTACGGTGTTTAGGGTCTAGGGTTTAGGGTTTAGTGTTTAGGGTCTAGGGTTTAGGGTTTAATTAGTGTTTAGGGTGTTTATAGGGTTTAGGGTTTAGGGTTTAGGGTTTAGGGTTTTAGGGTTTAGGGTTTAGGGTTTAGGGTTTAGGGTTTAGGGTTTAGGGTTTAGGGTTTAGGGTTTAGGTGTTTAGGGTCTAGGGTTTAGGGTTTAGTGTTTAGGGTGTTTAGGGTCTAGGGTTTAGTGTGTTTAGGGTGTTTAGGGTTTAGGGGATTAGGGATTAGGGTTTTAGGGTTGTTTAAGGTTTAGGGATCATCGATCGAGTGCGCACACACATTATTAGAGGCACCCGCGCCTTTACGCATCAAGTGCATGCGTATATATGTGTGTTTTTTGGGCCACCAACGATATATAGATGATCGAGAGAGAGAGATTGAAATCCCCAAGAATATGTTCAAATATACATTAAAATATATGCACGAATGCATTGTAGGCCATGCATGCACACTAATTATATATATATTATGAGGCAACTTAATCAAATGTGTTTTCATTCGAGAGAACTTGTCAAAGTTCAAGTTAATTAATTTATCACGATAATTATATAATTAATTAATGATTCTCAGGGATATGTTATACAACATGATCGATATAGGCCATGTATATTTTAATTGGTGTTAATCTACGGTTTGCTAGCTAGCTGCTATATATAGAGCATGTTTTTATTAGATCGGGTTATAGCTAGCTAGTATAGTTTAGGGTTATGTGTTTTAATTAAGTAGGGTTGATTAGCTAGGGTTAGTTACATATATATGGTTTAGGGTTAATGCATGGCACATTTAATTTTATTAGAGGATCACGAGGCACCCATGACCCGCTCGATCGATGCACAATTAAGTGTCGTTGGCCTATACATAGGGTTTAATTGGGGTTTAGGATTAGCTAGGGTTTAGGGTTAGGGTTAGGGTACGTTTAGGGTCTAGGGTTTAGGGTTTAGTGTTTAGGGTGTTTAGGGTTTAGGGATTAGGGATTTAAGGTTTTAGGGTTGTTTAAGGTTTAGGGATCATCGATCGAGTGCGCACACACATTATTAGAGGCACCCGCGCCTTTACGCATAAATTGCATGCATATATATGTGTGTTTTTTGGGCCACCAACGATATATAGATGATCGAGAGAGAGAGAGATTGAAATCCCCAAGAATATGTTCAAATATACATTAAAATATATGCACGAATGCATTGTAGGCCATGCATGCACACTAATTATATATATATTATGAGGCAACTTAATCAAATGTGTTTTCATTCGAGAGAACTTGTCAAAGTTCAAGTTAATTAATTTATCACGATAATTATATAATTAATTAATGAATCTCAGGGATATGTTATGCAACATGATCGATATAGGCCATGTATATTTTAATTGGTGTTAATCTACGGTTTGCTAGCTAGCTGCTATATATAGAGCATGTTTTTATTAGATCGGGTTATAGCTAGCTAGTATAGTTTAGGGTTATGTGTTTTAATTAAGTAGGGTTGATTAGCTAGGGTTAGTTACATATATATGGTTTAGGGTTAATGCATGACACATTTAATTTTATTAGAGGATCACGAGGCACCCATGACCCGCTCGATCGATGCACAATTAAGTGTCGTTGGCCTATACAGAGGGTTTAATTGGGGTTTAGGATTAGCTAGGGTTTAGGGTTAGGGTTAGGGTTAGGGTTAGGGTATGTTTAGGGTCTAGGGTTTAGGGTTTAGTGTTTAGGGTGTTTAGGGTTTAGGGATTAGGGATTTAAGGTTTTAGGGTTGTTTAAGGTTTAGGGATCATCGATCGAGTGCGCACACACATTATTAGAGGCACCCGCGCCTTTACGCATAAATTGCATGCATATATATGTGTGTTTTTTGGGCCACCAACGATATATAGATGATCGAGAGAGAGAGAGATTGAAATCCCCAAGAATATGTTCAAATATACATTAAAATATATGCACGAATGCATTGTAGGCCATGCATGCACACTAATTATATATATATTATGAGGCAACTTAATCAAATGTGTTTTCATTCGAGAGAACTTGTCAAAGTTCAAGTTAATTAATTTATCACGATAATTATATAATTAATTAATGAATCTCAGGGATATGTTATACAACATGATCGATATAGGCCATGTATATTTTAATTGGTGTTAATCTACGGTTTGCTAGCTAGCTGCTATATATAGAGCATGTTTTTATTAGATCGGGTTATATCTAGTATAGTTTAGGGTTATGTGTTTTAATTAAGTAGGGTTGATTAGCTAGGGTTAGTTACATATATATGGTTTATGGTTAATGCATGGCACATTTAATTTTATTAGAGGATCGCGAGGCACCCATGACCCGCTCGATCGATGCACAATTAAGTGTCGTTGGCCTATACATAGGGTTTAATTGGGGTTTAGGATTAGCTAGGGTTTAGGGTTAGGGTTAGGGTTAGGGTTAGGGTATGTTTAGGGTCTAGGGTTTAGGGTTTAGTGTTTAGGGTGTTTAGGGTTTAGGGATTAGGGATTTAGGGGTTTTAGGGTTGTTTAAGGTTTAGGGATCATCGATCGAGTGCGCACACACATTATTAGAGGCACCCGCGCCTTTACGCATAAATTGCATGCATATATATATATGTGTGTTTTTTGGCCACCAACGATATATAGATGATCGAGAGAGAGAGATTGAAATCCCCAAGAATATGTTCAAATATACATTAAAATATATGCACGAATGCATGGTAGGCCATGCATGCACACTAATTATATATATATATATTATGAGGCAACTTAATCAAATGTGTTTTCATTCGAGAGAACTTGTCAAAATTAAAGTTAATTAATTTATCACGATAATTATATAATTAATTAATGAATCTCAGGGATATGTTATACAACATGATCGATATAGGCCATGTATATATTAATTGGTGTTAATCTACGGTTTGCTAGCTAGCTGCTATATATAGAGCATGTTTTTATTAGATCGGGTTATAGCTAGTATAGTTTAGGGTTATGTGTTTTCATTAAGTAGGGTTGATTAGCTATGGTTAGTTACATATATATGGTTTAGGGTTAATGCATGGCACATTTAATTTAATTAGAGGACCGCGAGGCACCCCTGGCCTGCTTGATGCACAATTAAGTGTCGTTGGCCTATATATAGGGTTTAATTAGGGTTTAGGGTTAGGGTTAGGGTTTAGGGTCTAGGGTTTAGTGTTTAGGGTGTTTAGGGTTTAGGGATTAGGGATTAGGGTTTCAGGGTTGTATAAGGTTTAGGGATCATCGATCGAGTGCGCACACACATTATTAGAGGCACCCGCGCCTTTGCGCATAAAGTGCATGCGTATAGTTTAGGGTTATTTGTTTTAATTAAGTAGGGTTTGATCAGCTAGGGTTAGTTACATATATATGGTTTAGGGTTAATGCATGGCACATTACATATAGTTTAAATCTCAAGAATGTTTATACATGATAGGCCATATGTGCAAAGGAATTTTTTTCCTCGTGAACTTGTCAAAATTCAAGTTTATCAGTGCCAATGGAAACTAGTCCAAAAAATTACATAGAGGACCAAAAGTACTAGACAATAACTAATAGAACCTGCAACTTTACAAAAAGGACCCCAAAACATATAGAAGAAAATCAATCGAGTCCTTCTCGACCGCACATCAGATCTCTGCTCCGCATCCTTTCCAGCAACTCCGTCGCCGGGGACGCACCACTTGGGACGGTGTCGCCGGTAGTCGCCAGGACGAAGGAGAAGAAGGGCCTCAGCAACGGCATATTGGCTCTGAGAAGGGTCGCTGAAAGTCCAAGATGTGCACGGGCAAGACGGATGACGCCGTCGTATGCCCCGAGCTTGTGAACTTTAGCAGCTTGACTTCCCCATTGGCCAGATCTGAAGCACTGACCAAAGCAAGCCTCACCGTTAGCGCCATCACATTGATGGCACCAGATCGGGGTTTGGCCGGCAAGATCCGCCAGATTCACCATAGGCCAGATCTGAAGCCGATGACGAGATCCCCGACTCCATTGCGCCATTCTGCTCATGGGAAACACTGGATCTAAGCTTACAACAACACTAACTCCCTCGGATCCAAATTAGCTGACTCAACTTTGCTTATCTAAATATGGATGTATCCACACATGTTTTTACTCTAGATACATACACGTCTAAGGAAAGTTGAATCAATTAATTTAGTTCGGAGGGTGTACAATATACAGAGAGAAGTCGGCCTCGTCTCCGGCCGGCGAGGCCGCCGGAGAGAAGGGGGAGAGGAGCCGGGGGAGTGGGAGAGACTCGAGAGAGAAAGAGAAGAGGAAGAAATGAGAGCTCCCTGGGGAAGAACATTATTTTTGTCGTTCTGCTCGTAGCTTGAAACTGAAAATTTCGGCCACGCGCCAAATCATCCCGCCGCATCCATTCGAAAATCCCGTGACCAGTTTTACCCTTTTAACCCTGGTCCGGAAGCTACAACCCACCGACCATGGAGGGCTCATTCGGTAACAATGAAATATCTTGCCTAGATCCCGAACCCTCCCCACAGGCCCACACCCACCCACCAACCATTCGCCCCATTAGCTCAAAAATACTCTCACACGCCAAAGCTCTGACTCTCTACAGTACTAGATCTGCTTCGCCGCCGGCATACTCCTCCACAGCGTAGCCTTGATCGTGTTGGCTGTCCACCCACCTGATCCGCTCCCCCGCCGCCCTCGTCACCGACGGATCTGCTTCACCGCCGACCTCGCCACCGACGGATCTGCTTCACCGCCGACCTCGCCACCGACGGATCTGCTTCACCGCCGACCTCGCCACCGACTACCTCGCCGCAGCGGCTGTATCAACTTCACCGAATACCTTGCCAGCCAACCAGATCTGCTTCACTAACGCCCGCTTCTACTGAAACAGGGTCGATTCATCGTCTCCCGCGTTCGCCGCCGCTGGAATGCAAGTTGCCGCCCCCGTCCACCCCGCCGCAGCTTGGTTAGTACGCTGGCCCGTTAGATCGCGGTGTTTCTTTAGCCATGTTTTGTGTAGTTATTTGCAGATCTCATATGCCGTTAACTTTCTTGATGTGTTGCTTCGCATGAAGTTTGTTTAAATGTTGTACAGTACAAAAGCATTATCCGGTCGCTACCATCCTGTTCATTCTACTGACACCTGTGTGCATCCACATATTTATAGCCTTGTACCCATTCATTTGCTGCCAACTGTTTTTGTACTGCATGCTATTGTCGCACTGCTTTTATAGTCGTGCTATGGGCATTTCCAATCTGCTTGTTCTTATACCACGTCATTAGCTCACCGCTAGCTGTTTTCTCGTGTCTGCTATTCTCACACTGCTTTTATAATCATGCTATGTGCATTTCCAATCTGCTTGCTCTTATACCTCGTCTTTAGCTTATATAGTTATTGCTGCGTGCATGTCTGGTCTTTGTATTATCGTAGACTGACTTGTCAATGTTATTTTTCCTTGGGATTGATCATGCGAACCACTTATTAGAACATCCAACATTAACAGCGGGGACGCTAGGTAAGGTTGGAATCTGAGTTCGTGGTTGGTAATTTTGGCAGTTTACTTCCGTTATTATCTATAACCTATATGCATTGTTCCTTATGCAAGAGATTAACACTTGGAACCCTGCCATAGCAATGCCATTCATGCTTTACTATGTTTCTGCCTATTTGATATGCTTGTCTTGGAGAAACTTCGAGGGTGATTTGAACCTGACATTTGGTCATTCTTAATGCCAGTTTACTTTATGTGTAAAACCTTGGCATTACCCTACTCTAAATCTGAATGTCTGAAATTCGTATCTCATGCAAAGCAACATCTAGTTGGTTTTAATCTGATATCTGGTAACTATTGGCTTATTCATTTGGCAGCTCAAGTTTTTTGTTATTTGAAACCAGCTGACTTGGTCTTAAATGTGATATCTAAACACAGATTAAGGACAATGGAGCAGGAGGATTAGCATTTCACTTGATGGCTGAACCTAAAATGATAGGCATGTTGACCACGACTAGTGCACGCAAGAGAAGGACCTGCAGTGAGCCAGTATGTGCTTAGTACATGCATCTTATCTTATCTTGTGCTTATTTCTGCTACATGCTGTTATCTGATCTCTACATTGCGTAATACATGTTTGAATAGTTAATTGTTGTAACTATGTTTACAATGTTACCAGAATGCTGTTTTAATGAAGCAGTCATCATTAGAAGATAGTCGCCAAAAAAGGATCTGTAGCGACCCTGTGCAACATTATGATGTAAGTTTGTGCTTAGTACAAGTTCCATACATGTCTTATTTATGCAACTTGTTATTATCTTATATCTACATTGCATAATAAATGTTTGCATAGTTCATCGTTTAACTCTTTTTGCATTATTATCAGAATGCAGTTGTGATGAAGCAATCTTCATTACCAGTGAGGCCCACAAAAAGTTCTGATCTTTCTTCTGATGCATCTTCTCATAGCCGTCAACCTAGACCATTTCTTTCATCAGACAGTAAATATCTCAAGGCTGTACTTTATAAAAGACATGGTATTGCTGCTTTAAGATCTGTAGCTGATATGTTGACAAAGAGTACACAAGATTCAATCAAGGCGATTGCCAAATGTCAACGTGTTATTGATGATGCTAATAGAAGTCCTCAATGATTCTATGTAATTTTTTTATTTGGGCACATTAATTGCCTTGTAATTTTCCTATTTGTTTTATTTGTGTATGTAATTGTGTGTATCATTGAAATCAGATTTTAGGCTCATGAAATTTAATGCAAGTTGACTAGTCAAACAAGTAGGGCCCTACAACAGATTGGGCCGGCCCACTTACAGTAGTGTGGGACCCACTTTCATTTTGGGCCGGCCCACTTCTTTAGTAGGCCGGCCCGGTTACACGATAATGGGCTCCACATGCTTATTGGGCCGGCCCACTTGCTCTATGGTGGTCCCACATGGTAAATGGGCCGCCCTTTAATAGGAAGGTGGGACCCACCTGTGTTTTGCCCGACACTATCTTGTTGGGTCCCACTTTCTATATGGTGGACCCCACATACCAAATGGGCCGGCCCTTTCTATATGGTGGACCCCACACACCAAATGGGCCGGCCCTTTAATAGGAAGGTGGGACCCACGTGTTTTGGCCCGCCCACTATCTTGTTGGGCCGGCCACTTATATGGTGGACCACATACCAAATGGGCCGGCCCATTAACAGAATGTGGGACCCACTGTGTTTTCCCGCCCACTATCTTGGTGGGCCACCCACTTGCTATATGGTGGGCCCCACACACTAAATGGGCCGCCTTTAACGAAAAGGGACCCACTGTGTTTTTGGCCCGCCCACTATTTTGTTGGGCCGCCCACTTGCTATACGGTGGACCCCACACACTAAATGGGCCGGCCTTTTAACAGGAAAGGGACCCACCCGTGTTTTGGCCCGGCCCACTAGCTTGTTGGGCCGGCCCACTTGCTATACGGGACCCCACACACTAAATGGGCCTTTTTTAAGAAAGTGGGACCCACTGTTTTTGGCCGCCCACTTGCTTCTTGGGCCGGCCCATTGTCGTAAGGTGGACCCCACATGTTAAATGGGCCGCATTTAAGTTTTGACCGTCAATCTTAGAGGTTAGGCCCGGCCCACTTAACTAATGGACCAGCCCAGCTATATAGTTGACCGGTCAAACTATGTCATCTGCCCGGCCCGCTTAAGACGTGGCAGGCCTCGTGTGGGCCTACCATCTACCACGGGGTTTCAGCGGTTAACGCCGTTAATCGCACAACATCTCGCCACGTGTCAGTTTGCATGACGTCGCAGTCAACGGGCTCCCGAAACACTTCCGCAACGGTCCGATTTTCCGTGGACTTTGCCTGACGCAGTTTCGACAACGGAACCCATATCGTCGGGTTAGGCCCATAGGCGACGAAAAATGCCCCTTAGTTGACGATTTTGGGACGTTGTCTATCAGAACTTTTCTTGTAGTGCATGGCTTTTATCAGGAAATCCCTTCCTTTCCGCAGGAAAGCCAAGGTTCCACGGAACGGAGCCTTCTGTGCCTCGTGTTCGTCCGCCGTGTTCTTTGTTCCCAAGGGCGCGTGTCAGCTCATCGTTCTCTCTTTCGGGCTGGAACCTCCCCTCCTCCACGTCCTTATGTGCTTTTTCCAGGGCTTCAATGGGAAACTTCAGATGAGCTTTCTTATAGATGCACTTCCCTGTTTCTGGATGCAACGTTCCCCCAATCCCGTAGAACCACTCCTTACACCGTTCGATCCAACCGTGTGTCCCTAATCTGATCCCTTTCCTGGTCAGTTCCGCCTCAGCTGCCTGCCACTTAGGACGGTTAGCCCTGTATCCACCTGGACCCAGAATTTGGTGATATTTCTTCAACGCAGCATTTGCCTTATTTGTTGCCGACCTTTTCTTAAATTCTTCTGACTCCGTGCTGTACTTCACGAATTCGTCCCAGTGATTTTTTACCTTCTCACTGTCCGGAGTCTTCTTTTTCTTGATAAGGCCGCGCAATCTTTTCTTGTGGTTCTTGAATAGTTCGGCCATCTTCTTCTTGGCAAAGTCGCGGAGGGCCTGCTCCATCTTGGCCTTTTCAGCGGCACCCCCCTCTTCGGGTACTATGTTGAAATGTGACATGAGCTTGGTCAGAATGCTGTTTTTGGCTACATCATCGATATAAAGACCTTGAGCTTCTTCCTCTGCAGACAGCACTAGTCCCTTCGGCTTGTTCCATTCTCGAACGGTGATCGGGACGTGGTCCCTAACAAGCACTCCGCATTGAGCTATAAATGACTTTGCACCTTTCTCTGGAGCAATCGGTTTACCATCCTTAGCGATATGGGTGATGTCGTGCCTAACACCGTCGTCCAACTTTTTGGCCGGGCCTCGCTTCTTCGACTTTACAGAAGAAGTGCTCGATCCGGAGGGCTAAAAAAGAAATAATTCATAGTCAGTACAATTTAATTAGTTAATGCATCTAGTCGATCAACAACGGCTTAATTAATTTATATACCTGGGTGATAACTACGGTTCCGGAGCCATTATGATGATCTTCTTCCTCACCGGCGCCATTAGGATCTTCTTCCTCAATATTCTCCGCTCCCTCACCGGAGTCATTCAAAAAAGTTGCGGTGACATCGTCACCGCCATCATCTGGAATAACGTCGTCGTCGCGATCATCCAGAGTACCGTTGGCTATGAGGTCAGCCATGAAATTTTCTTGAGTTTCATCTCTCTCCATGCTTTCTACAACGACCTGCAAGCTATATATAGGAACCATCATATGATCAAATTAAGGATAATGCAGAAAACTGAAAATGGAGTTACATATGTAGTTCTTAACTAAGGATCGATAATATAGTGCTGAAAGCAGATAGTGCAGTTACATGCATACATAGATCGGGTTCATGTTTATTTAACCCTAATACATCAATCAATACTACAACCTCTCAACCGCGCCGACCGGGACCTGAGCCGCGCCGGGTGAACACCCAAAGCCACGGAACAGTCACGGGAGCATAGCTAACATGAGATCCCTGCATAACGCTCCATCCGGTCCTATACATGTTGTCTAACGCATACATGTAACGGCGAACGTGCTCGTCCTCCGCCGCAATGCGCTGAGCTACCTCCTCCGGCGGGGCCGGCTCCCTCTGAAACGACCGTGGCCCATAAGACCTCCACCATAGAATATCCGGGTCGACGACGGGACCCGGATTCCGCACCAAGGTGCGCGCCCCGGAAGCTAAGACCTCCCAGTGCCACCCCGGCGGAGCCCAGTCCCGGACCTCCCCCAGCTGCTGCATCTCCTCTAGAAGAGTCAGACCACGGCGCGGCGGCTGTCGCGGCATCGTAGCTACGAAAACAAATCATATATGTACTAATATAAATAAAAAACATGATATTGTGCTAAATAAAAAACTTCACTACTTTTGTACTAACGCCGCGTTCCACGACCCCGGATCGATCGATCGATCGGATCGGGGTCGGAACGACAGCGGTAATCTAACATATACATTTTTATCTAACACATTTTTCTAACAATAATTTTCACTACTTTTTTTCTAACATATACATTTTTATCTAACACATTTTTCTAAAAGAAAATTTCACTACTTTTTTTCTAACATATACATTTTTATCTAACACATTTTTCTAACAATATACTAACAACTATATACTAACAACTATACTAATTAACATATACGAACAATTTTTCTAATTAACTATACTAACAACTATACTAACAATTAATAATATACTAACAATATACTAATTAAAATATATACACTAATTAAGAAATATAAATAACAAAAATTAATACATATATGAGAAAAAAGAAAAAGGGGCGGGCGCTCACCTTGCCGGCGGAGAGGAGGCGGCGTCGAGAGGACGGCGCCGACGCGGCCAGCGGCGGCGTCGGTGTGGTCGAGGAGGAAGGGGCGCGAACGGCGGCGGTCGAGGAGGAAGGCGCGGACGGCGGCGGGTGGAGAAAGAGGGCGGCGCGCGGGCGGGGCGCGGGCGGCGACGGGTGGAGAAGAGGAGGCGGAGGGCGGCGCACGGCGGCGACGGGATCGATCGGCAGCGGCAGCCCGGCGGCGTCTGTGCGCCTCCGCGGAGACGAAGGTGCATAACCCCCTTTGGTCCCGGTTCGATACAAACCGGGCCCAGCGCTTTAGGCCCAGCATTACAAACCGGGCCTAAAGGCCTTTTTTGGCGATTTTTGCGCGCGCAAATAGGCGTTTAGTCCCGGTTTGTATTACAAACCAGGCCAAAGGCCAAAAAAATTTCATTCCGCCTTATTTCAAATAAAAACCACGCATCGGCCACCGCGTGCCACACGTGTCCGCCGCCTCCATGTACTGGCCACCGCCGCCACCGCCACCGCCGGCCACCGCCGTGTACTGGCCACCGCCGCCACCGCCACCGCCGTGTACTGGCCACCGCTGCCACCGCCACCGTGCCACGTGTCCCTTCCCCGTGCCACGTGTCGCCGCCGCTTCCACGTGCCACGCCCCGCCGCTTCCCCGCGCCACCTGTCGCCAAACTTGCCGCGTCGCTGTGCTATAAAGCGCCGCGTGCGCGCGGAACCACACGTCGCCGTCGCCTCCGTTCATTCGTCGCCGGGATGCCGCCGCGCCGTCGCGGCTCGTCCGGCTTCCGTGGCGTCCGAGCGCGTCCGAACGGTAGGTTCTACGCCGAGATGCGCGCCGGTGGCTTCCGGCTCACCCTCGGCACGTACAACACCCCGGAGCTGGCGGCGCGCGCTTACGACGCGGCCGCATGGCGATTTCGGCGGCCACGGCGCGACATGAACTTCCCAGACGTCGAATCGCTAGAGGAGGCGGAGTTCCTCGCGCCGACGCCGTGCCTCGTCGACGACGAGGACCGTCGCCGCCACCGCCAGGTGCAGCGCCGGATCGCCATCGCCGAGCACGACGAGGAGTTGATGCGCCAGTGGAGGGCGCAGTTCCCCAACGACGTCGACAACACCGACGCGTTCTTCGCTGACCTCCGGGCACATCGCAGGTCCAACAGGCGCCACCGTCGGGCCGTCGCCGTGTTCGAGCTCGACAACCCGAATACAACTTGGGCCGACAACGACCCTCGGTGGGACGACATTTGGACCGAGACAACCTCCGACGACGAGTAGATCGACTAGACTAGTTGTTTATCTATTTTAATTGTATTTTCAATAAAGTCGTTGTGGCAGACGCTGATGATGAGAAAAGTTTCCCGCCAGATACATGGAATTAAAGTACAGAGCTCAACTGAAAATTAATTAAGATACATGGCCAGATTCGACTGTTCGAGTCATTCAGTCATACTCGTGCCTAGCCCTATAGTACTCGCCACTGTAGTCGTCGTAGTCGCCGTCATCATCGTCGCTGGCATCGGGGTCGCGGTAGTCGAACCTCGGCGGGAGAGCACGCGTGGGCTGGGACTGAGGGTAGCGCAGGCGGGGGCCACGGTAGGCCATGACGCCCTGGAGAGTCCGGCCGCGCCACCACAGCCGACGGCCGGCCTCGTTGAAGTTCGAAGGAGGCGGGCCGCCCTCCTCGTGCCTGGCAAGCGCCCTCTCACGCCGATTGATGAAGAAGCTTTCCCAAGTCGGGCTGTAGTCGGGATGCCACTGGGGATTCCTCCGCTGCTCTGGCGTGAGCTCGAAGTAGTAGTGGTTCGTGATGGCCATCTCGCGCGCCACACCTAGAGGGACAGGAGGGACCGGTACGCCTCCGACGCTCAGCAACCAGCCGGTCGGGACGCGGTAGCCCGGCGGGCAGGGGTAGTTCGACGCGCAAAGCGCCTCCGCCTCCCGGAGGGTTAGAGATACGATGGAAGCCATGGGGTAGTTCGAGCATCTTCATCATTTAATCTTCTTCGGCCTTAACCATGGAGCATCTTCATCATTTAACTTGATGCTTGGATCAATGTTCACTCTGAAGGGTGGAATTTCATCAAACTTATTATAATCTTCTGACATGTCTGTCTTGTCCTCCACTCCCACGATGTTTCTTTTTCCAGAAAGAACTATGTGGCGCTTTGGCTCATCGTTTGATGTATTTGTTTCCTTATGTTTCCTTTTTCTTGGTTTGGTAGACATGTCCTTCACATAGAAAACCTGGGCCACATCCTTGGCTAGGACGAATGGTTCGTCTCTATACCCAAGATTGTTGAGATCCACTGTTGTCATTCCATACAACTTGTCTACCTGAACCCCGCCTCCTGTTTTGTTGACCCATTTGCACCTAAACAAAGGGACCTTAAAAGAAGGTCCATAGTCAAGTTCCCATATATCCTCTATGTAACCATAATATGTGTCATTTGGGCCTTCATTCATTATTGCATCAAATCGGACACCACTGTTTTGGTTGGTGCTCTTTTTATCTTGGGCGATCGTGTAAAATGTATTCCCATTTATCTCGTACCCTTGGAAAGTCACTACAGTCGAAGATGGTGTCTGGGCCAGCAAGTACAGCTGATCTTCAATATCTTTGTTATTCAGGAGATGTTTTTGCAACCAACCGCCGAAAGTCGACATGTGTTCACGTCTAATCCAATCGTTCGACTGCCCCGGGTTCTGGGAGCGTAGAAAGTTCTTGTGGTCACCGATATACGGAGCCACCAAGGTGGAACTTTGTAGAACTGTGTAGTGTGCTTGAGTCAAAGAAATTCCGTCCCTACATATCATTGATTTCCTTCCTAGCGTGCCTTTTCCACTTAGTCTCCCTTCATGCCGCGATTCAGGAACACCAATCGGCTTAAGGTCAGGAATAAAGTCAACACAGAATTCAATGACCTCCTCTGTTCCATAGCCCTTGGAGATGCTTCCTTCTGGCCTAGCACGGTTATGAACATATTTCTTTAAGACTCCCATGAACCTCTCGAAGGGGAACATATTGTGTAGAAATACAGGACCGAGAATGGAAATCTCATCGACCAGGTGAACGAGGAGATGTGTCATAATATTGAAGAAGGATGGTGGGAACACCAGCTCAAAACTAACGAGACATTGGACCACATCATTCTGCAACCTCGGTAGAATTTCTGGATTTATTACCTTCTGAGAAATTGCATTGAGGAATGCACATAGCTTCACAATGGGCAGTCGAACATTTTCCGGTAGAAGCCCCCTCAATGCAATCGGAAGCAACTGTGTCATTATCACGTGACAGTCATGAGACTTCAGGTTCTGGAATGTTTTCTTCTCCATATTTATTATTCCCTTTATATTGGAGGAGAAGCCAGACGGGACCTTGATACTGCTCAGACATTCAAAAAATATTTCCTTCTCTGCTTTTGTAAGAGCGTAGCTGGAGAAATGACGTCCTTTAACTCTCTCATGCAGCTTTTTGGGGTCTTTCCAACGTTGCTGGTCCTCCCGTGCTTCTGGTGTATCTTTTGTCTTCCCGTACACGCCCAGAAAGCCTAGCAGGTTCACGCAAAGATTCTTCATCACGTGCATCACATCGATTGAAGAGCGGACCTCTAAGACTTTCCAATAGGGTAGATCCCAAAATATAGATTTCTTCTTCCACATGGGCGCGTGTCCGGCATCGTCATTCGGAACAGACCGTCCGCCAGGACCCTTTCCAAATATTACATCTAGATCCTTGACCATACCAAATATATCAACACCATCACGATGGGGAGGCTTCCTCCGGTGATCAGCCTCACCGTTGTAATGCTTGCCTTTCTTTCTTACGGGATGGGTAGTCCTAAGAAATCGACGATACCTGCGGTGACCCAGCATACCACTGCATGTTGTAGTATACAAGTCGTTGATATGATCTTCATGAAGGGACTTCTTCACAAATATCACATCCCTCAGAGTGGTACAACAGAAACATTGCAGGTCATAACACTCGATAATATATTACAATCATGGTCTTAACAAGTTGGTATTCTCACAGGTCCGATGAGAACACCCTACAACATAAGGTACTAGTACAAACCAACTTAGATATGAAAAGAGCTCAGCAACTTATTTAAGTATGCCACTACGCTGCTCGGCTCTATACTACTCAGGTATATCACTACTCCTCCACCTCCATGTCATCGGGTCCGTAGACTATCCCATAGTCGACGCCTTCAACTCCTCCGGAAAGATCAGGTTCCTCGTAGACCAGCTCGTAGCTTCCTTCTGGTGCTCCATCGGTGATGGCCTCCACTTCCATATCACAGTCTAGCAAGGGTGTCGAAATAAAGTGAGTACAGGGGTACTCAGCAAGTTCAAAAGAGTAAAAGGTGTTTGATGCACTAGCTACGACCTTCGATCAGAAAATCTTAGGTCAATGCATGTTTCGAAATCATTTCTTCAAAAGGTTTATTTTATTCTGAAAACTATGCCCGTCAGTCTTCACAGGTTGACTAGAACTTCACGGAGTTCCTTTCCTGCCGCGTTCCCTTCCCGGAACAGGGAGTGACAGCCACAATTTAATACACTCTGCAGAGGTGCGTTACTTTTCCCATAAGAGATCTCACCCTTTTTGCCATCCGCAGGGACTTGCCCCCGTTCACACTTCCTTGGTGTGAGGCCAGGTATAAAGATCCAAGCCCACACCGCCTTCTCCGCGACCTCGCAGACCCACCCTTTTGTAAGTCTGTCCTCTCCTATATCTATGGGTAGACTAACCCAGGCACTTGTTCTCTCCTATACCATTAAGGTAGACTGAGCCGAACAACTTATATGCCCTGTTCTATACACCATAGATAGACTGATCCGGACAACCCTTACAATCCTTCATAGACCAATAATAAGTCTACCCTCTCCTGTATCTAATGGTAGACTGTGCAGGACCACATGTCCCCACCTTTACCAAAGATAGACTGATCCGGGCAACCCTTATTACCAATCCGTTGGCATGCGAGAGGGAAAAGATACAGCTGGCTTCCCCAGAGCCATTATAGATCTTATGGTCAACGCGATATGTACGGCGCTAGAATCACTGGACGGCATTGGTACTTAGTCCTAGATGAATAGTACCCTTGCAATGGAACCTCCACCAATCAACACATACCATGGTTCCATTGCCAACCACATAGTCATATTCATAATTGGAAAAGTAACATTTCATTTTCAATGCAGGAATGATAAGTCATATAGTTTTGCATTTAAATTAATAGAAAATACTCAAATTTGACATGAGCAAGGGTGAACTTGCCTGTGGACTGCGAGATAGTGCAGTTCAATGCGTTGGATGGAACCTGGACCTCGGGTTCTGTAAAGAAGCATCATTGTCCGGTAAGGACAATGTTATAAAATCCAAATGATGCATGCATGGATGTATTATTTTATGTTGAAACCCTTTATCCCGATGAGTTATTACAATTTAGGGTTGAGTTAAGATTTATGCCTTTGGCAGTAATTTGCAATTGTTTTAATGTATAAAACACTTTAATTCACACAAGGTAACATAATTCAAAGCAAAACTACTTTATGTTGGTGATTCATTATTTATTCCAAAATAATTTGAAATAATAGAGTTGTCTCAATATTTTTGAGAATAAAAAGGATTAGAATATCTTCCTTTGGAAAATACCTTTTCAAATAGAAATGACTTGGAATAATAGAATTTCATTTTGAAATGTTTAAGAAATAAGTATTTAAACTTATTTGGGATTTTCCTTGATTTATTAATACAAGGAAATATAATTTGAAATTCCAAATGTTTATTTTAAATTCATAAAATTCACAAATTTAAATTTGTTCATTAAATTTTATTTCATATTTTATTCTTATCAAGAATAATTTTTCATTCACCAATCCAATTTTTAATGGATTTTTAGAGTTGTATTTTATTTATTAAAATTTGGTGAAATAATGGCCTTTTTCTAAATTGTGAAAAGACTAAAATACCCCCTGGACCCATATTGGGCCCAGCCCACTAACCTAAGCCCATGGGACAGCCCACTAAGGCGTGCCCATAGCGGCTCGGTGGAGCCGAACGGCCCACCGCTCTCACTCACTCGGCCCTCTCACTCTCCGTTCCTAACCCTAACTTCTCTCTCGCGACTCCCGTGGCGATGGCGTCGCCGCCATGGCCGCCGCCGTGCTCCGGCCGACTCCGAGCTCCTCCGCCGTAGCCACCTACCGAACCAGAACCGCCGCGAGCAGATCTATCGATCTGTCCGCGTGGTTTTCTCCTTCTCTTCCTATCCTGGCGAATCGCCTCCGATCTGGATCTCGCGGAGAATCGCCTCGACGAACTCCGGCGAGCTCTCGTCCTCTCCGACGACGGGTGTGCCTCCGAGACTGACCTGGCGCAGGTGCTGCTTGCAGTACTTGTGCCGTCGTCTCTGTGCCGTGCTGTGGTGGTTTTGTGCTCGTCGGCGTAACGCCGGCGCCTACCCTGGACTTGCAGCCGTTAGGGCCGCGCGAGCACTGCCTCGCCATGCCCTAGCCTCTGCTTCCAGGCGCAAGTAAGTGTTGCATCCACCTCTTCTCTGTGCGCCTCCTCTTGGTACTGTTCTTCTTCCTCCTCAAGCTCTGCTGCTCTCTGGTGATCCTGTGATCACACAGAGCCATGCTATTCCTATGCAATTCGTCTGTGCTTGGATTGATTGCAAGATCATGGTCCAATTACCATTTACTGGTACTGGCACATGCTGCTCGACATGCTGTTCATGTTGTTCTTGCTTCTCTGCTGCTCCTAGCATGCTCTATACTTGCCATGCTCTACTGTGCTTGCTCAAGAGCTAACTATGCCATGCTATGCTTGGTTATGACTTGCTTATGCTCACTGGTCTATCATGCTTGCTTGTCTAGGTGTACTTGTGTTGCATCTGTGACACTTGTGTGTGTGCCAGAGGTGCCTGTGATATGCTTCAGTGCTACTCCTGCAAGCCAATGATCCATTGGATCATTCTTTGCTTGCTGGCTAACCTCTCTGTGTAACTTGGCTTGCTATGATTGATCCATTTGATCAATTGATTATCAGTGATGGCTTACTGGCTAATACTGTGGCTATAAATTAACTGTGTTGCTCAATAGTGTGCTACTGTTAGTACTGAGCATGGATCTGTGATAAATTCATGCTTGTATTAATTTGATTATGATGAACTGCTTATGCAGTGATGATTTAATTACTTGCTTGTGCCTGAATTTGCTGTTCATGATTCTTTTACAAGCAATGAAAGTCTGAATCCATTTCTGGATAGTGATGCTTTGTATTTGGCTTTCTCTCAATTGGTGCTAAGTGTGAAGTGACCTCAGTAGCCTTGCTACTGACTGGTTGCTCACATGGTTGGCTAGATCTGGTTGGCTACTCATCTTTGCTTGTATATTTGGGAATCATAGAAACTATGAATGCCAATATACTTGCCTGTGAAGAAATCTAGGGTTTCTGATGGTTGTATGCTTAGGATTTATTGTGTAGTCTTGGCTGCTAATCCCTGCCATCTACTGGTGCTATCTATGTATCAAATCTGGCTAGTGTGTGCATCTGTGCATATGTGCTAGTTTCTGTGCATAGGATCTGTACCTAGATGCTTTCTATTTTAGTGGCTTTTGACTGGCAGTAATCCTTGGTGAAAACCAAGTGATGATCTACCCATATGAGCATCTGCTCATCCCATGCTCATGCATATGATGGATTAGATCCATGGGATCTTTTCCAGGAACTAGGTATACCTTGTTCCAGCTCCTAGAAAGAAATATTTGGTTGATGCAGACTTGGGTTTGTGTCACAGCTCTCCACCTCCAGGTCTTGGATGATCTCCTCAGGTCACCATGATTCCTGGTGGTTGAGTGGTTTTGTATGGGTTGGTTCTGTTCTTGCTCAAGAACTGGATGAACTGAGCTTGTTCTTGCTTCACCCTTACCTGGTGAATCTTGATCTGGTCGACTGGTTCTGGCTTCTAGGGTTTGTGCCCCTTTTATATGAACCCTACTTCTATCCTTGCATTGACACACAAGCCTGGTTGCTTTGGTGACTAGGCTGATGCATTGCCTTGCTGTTGCTGCCTAGCACACTTGAGCTGTGTGCTCTCATATGCTGAAACTTGAGCCCCTGTGTGTGCTCAGGTTTGGTCTGCTGCTGCCCTTATCTTGTGCTGTCCATGGTTTTGGAACAGCACAAGTGTGCATGACACTTGGTTCTGTCCAAACTGAATATTTGTCTAACTCTAACATTCTGGCTAGTGTAGATGTTTTATTTTGCAGGTTTTTGAAGATGGACATGGCCATGAAGAGATACTTCAAGGCACATAGTCTAGATTTTAGTTTAGGAACTATATTGTAATCTTTATTTTTATTTCTGTTTATTATTCATCAATTCTTGTATCAAGAATTCTGTAAAGACAATGTAATTTGTGTTGTGTTATCAATAAAGCTCAAGTTTTTGTTTATGAGCTTTTGCATTAAATATTGTGTATATTCTTGATTAAATATTGTATTTGATACTCACTTTGAAATCCAAAATGATTTGAATATTATCTTGTGTTTGAATTATAAATTCATATTTATATTGTGTAATGCTTATTGTTTAATGTATTAACACTTGTCAAATGAAATCAATTCCCCAAATCAACAAGATACAAAAGAGATCATGTCGAAATTTCCCTAACTCACATTGCCTAACCCTAAGTGCAAAATGAGAGAGAACCTCGATCCCTCTTAGGTTTAGTTGCAATAAGGCGCGAAAATTTCCCCCGTTTTGCGATGAAATGCACATCCCATTTCTAAATCTACCCTTCGTTGTTCCTATGTTCTGGGTTATTACAGCCTCTCCCCCTTAACAGAAACTTCGTCCCGAAGTTAAGATTGGTACCTGAATAACTCGGGGTAGGACTTCCTGAGCTCTTCTTCGGTCTCCCAGGTTGCTTCTCGTTCAGGATGATGTTGCCATTGTATCTTGCAGTATTTGATTGCTCTATTCCTTAACTTCTTCCACTGTACTTCCAAAATCTTTTCAGGCTTCTCCACATAAGTTAAGTCTGATTGTAGCTCTATTTCTTCATGTGTAATGGGATCATCAGGTGCCTTCAAACACTTTCTGAGTTGTGATACATGAAAAACATTGTGAATTAGACTGAGCTGTTCCGGTAGTTCCAACTCAAAAGCTGTTTCTCGATTCTGACTGAGTATCTTGAATGGTCCTATGTATCGAGGACTTAGTTTTCCTTTTACTCCGAACCTTTTGAGTCCTTTCATTGGGCTAACTTTCAAATATACCATGTCTCCTACTTTTGGTTCCCAAACTCGTCTCTTCTGGTCGGCATAACTCTTCTGTCGACTTTGGGCTATTTTGAGTCTATCTCGGATCACCTCGATGACTCCTTGTCTCTCCTTGATGTAGTCCGGTGTAAACTCCTTGTTCTCTCCGGTTTCAAACCAACAGATTGGTGATCTACACTTCCTTCCGTACAATGCTTCGTACGGTGCCATCTGGATACTACTCTGATAACTATTGTTATATGAGAATTCCGCCAGTGGTAGATGGTCCTCCCATGAGCCTCCAAAGTTTAGAGCACAAGCTCTAAGCATGTCTTCAAGTATCTGATTGGTTCTTTCGGTTTGTCCTCCGGTTTGTGGATGATAAGCTGTACTGAAATCCAACTTGGTTCCTAAAGCTTCTTGGAGTTGTTTCCAGAACGCTGATGTGAAAATTGAACCTCTATCTGAGACTATCTTCTTTGGTACTCCATGCTTGCTAACAATCTCCTTCACATATATATCCACAAGCTTTTCTGCAGTATCCTTTGTATTTACGGCTATGAAATGAGCACTCTTGGTAAGTCTATCCACTATTACCCATATCATATCCTTCTTCTTACTAGTCATTGGTAGACCAGTAACAAAATCCATTCCGATTTCATCCCATTTCCACTCCGGTATCTCTAGTGGTTTGAGTAATCCCGCAGGACTCTGATGTTCTGCTTTACTCGCTGACATGTATGGCATTCAGAGACATATTGAGCTATCTCTCTCTTCATGTTGTTCCACCAGAACATTTCCTTCAAATCCATATACATCTTAGTACTTCCCGGATGTATTGAGTAAGGGGTTTCATGTGCTTCCTTCAATATGATTGACTTCACTTCTGGGTCATCCGGTACACATAATCTCTTCTGAAAGTATAGAGAACCAAACTCGCCGAGATTGAATTCTGACGGTTTACCCTCTCCAATCCTTTTGATTTCTTCTTGGATGAATAAATCATCTGCTTGCTTCCGAATGATTTCATATTTTAAGTCTGAGTACATTTCATCCATGATCCTCATGGTTGCTATGCTTCCCACTGTATCACCTTGGATAAACAGAATCTGAGCTTCTTCTAGTTCTTTCCGAAGTTCCTTCGGAATCTCCCATTCCGTAGGTTGATTCTCAGTACTCTTCCTGCTTAAAGCATCTGCTACTACATTAGCCTTGCCTGGTGTATAGTTGATTGTCAGCTCATAATCTTTAATCAACTCTAACCATCTCTTTTGTCTCATGTTTAATTCCTTCTGAGTAAAGAAATACTTCAAGCTTTTGTGATCTGTATACAACTCACATTTGGATCCATAGAGGAATTGCCTCCAACTCTTCAAAGCATACACAACTGCCGCCAATTCTAAGTCATGTACTGGGTAGTTATGTTCATGTGGCTTTAGTTGTCTTGATCCGTAGGCTATCACCTTACGATCTTGCATTAGAACACATCCAAGTCCATTCTTGGAAGCATCACAATACACCGTGTAATCCTTTCCGGGTTCCGGAACTGCTAACACCGGTGCCGTGGTTAACTTCTCTTTGAGTGTTTGGAAACTGGTTTCACACTCATCAGTCCACACAAATGGGGTATTCTTCTTGAGTAACTTGGTCATTGGTCCTGCAATCTTCGAAAATCCTTCAATGAATCTCCGATAATAGCCCGCCATACCAAGGAATCCTCTGATCTCCTTAGCATTCTTAGGTGACTTCCATTCCAATACTGACTGAACCTTGCTTGGATTCACTGCTATTCCCTCTTTGGTTATGACATGTCCAAGAAATTCAACACTATCTAACCAAAACTTGCACTTGCTGAACTTTGCATATAGCTGATGTTCCCTTAAAATCTGCAGAACTATCTTCAAATGCTTGGCATGTTCTTCTTTATCTTTGGAATAGATCAGAATGTCATCGATAAACACGATCACAAACTTGTCCAAGTACTTCATGAATATCTTGTTCATCAAATTCATGAAAATAGCTGGTGCATTTGTTAGTCCAAATGGTACAACCAAGTATTCATGGTGTCCATACCTTGACACAAACGCTGTTTTTGGCACATCTTCCTTCTTGATCTTGATTTGGTGATATCCTGACCTTAAATCTATCTTCGAGAAGACTCCAGCTCCTTGAACTTGATCAAAAAGATCTTGTATTCTGGGTAAAGGATACTTGTTCTTGATGGTTACATTGTTAAGATTCCTGTAATCTCCACACATTCTCCTTCCTCCATCTCTTTTATCCACAAAGATAACTGGTGTACCCCATGGTGACACACTTTCTTGAATAAATCCCTTCTGTTCCAGTTCATCTATCTGAGCCTTCAGTTCCACTAACTCCTTTGGCCCCATCTTATATGGTGGTTGAGCTATTGGTGCTGTGCCTGGAATTAGATCTATGGTAAACTCGATCTCTCTATCGGGTGGCATTCCCGGTAGTTCCTTGGGAAATACATCTTGAAATTCATTCACTACAGGGATATCTTCAATCTTCACCTCCTTCAGACTATTTAGCTCCAATCCTATCTCCAACTGAGTGTACTTGTCTCCTTGAAACACTATCTGACCTCCTATGGAGTTTCGGAGTGATACTGTCTTGTCTCCACAGTTGATTACTGCGCCATTCTCCGTTAACCAGTCCATTCCTAGGATGACTGATATGTCCTTCATGGGAATGATGAATAGGTCCGCGAAATATACACAGTCACAAATGGTTATGACCTGTGCTTCTTTCACGTGGGTTACTAAGATCGTTCCCCCCGCAGATAAGACAGTTATAGGTGTTTCTAACTTAGAACATCTAAGCCCGAATTGTTCCACAAATTCCCGTGCAAGGAATGATGTAGTTGCTCCAGTATCAAATAATACTTTGCCAGGATGAGTAAGGATGCTGAGCGTACCTAAGACTGCTTGATCCGACTCTCCCGCTTGCTCCAAAGTTGTGCAATTCAGCTTCCCATATGGCTTTCCCCTCTTGTTGTTGTTGTTGTAGTTCCGGTTGCTGTTGTTGTTGTTGTTGTTGTTGTTGTTGTTGTTGTTGTTGTTGTTGTTGTTGTTGTTATTACCTCCGCCTCGTCCTCCGGAGCTTTGTCCACTCCATGACGCCTTGTTTGGACACTCTGGCTTGATGTGTCCCTCTTTCCCACAACCATAGCATATGATCCTGGGCTTCTGACAATCCCTTTGAATATGTCCCCTCTGCCCACAGCTGTTGCATATGATCTGATTTCTTGGGTTCTGATTCTGACCTCCCCGGTTATACTGATTACCAGTAGGTCGGAATCGGGGTTTGAAACTCCGATCTGGAGTCGGTTTACTGACTGGGTACTTCCTTGGCTCGATACGAGCCTTCTTCCTTCTATCCTCCTGGACCTGCCTGTAGTCATCCTCGAAAGTGATTGCCGAATCAATCAGTTCCTGGAATTCTGCAGTCCGTGCCAACCTCAGTTGCATCTTCATATATGGATTCATGCCTTTCATGAATCGTTTCTTTCTTTTCTCCTCAGTGTCCACTTCCTCAGGTGCATATCTTGACAGCCTATTAAAATCTCGGACATACTGCATGATAGGTGCAGTATTCTGATGCAGCTCGTCAAACTCTCTCTTCTTCAGCTCCACCACGCTCTCCGGAACATGGGCATCCCGGAACTTCTTCTTGAATTCCTCCCAGGTGAACACCTTTTCTGGAGGGTGTACTGCCACAAGATTCTCCCACCATGATGCTGCTGGACCTGACAACAGATAAGTGGCATACCGAATCTTTTCTTCATCATTGCATCCAACGGTCCTCAACTTTCTTTCAGTGTCCATGAGCCAGTCTTCTGCATCCATTGGTTCTGGGGCTGATGCAAAAGGTAGTGGTCTTGCATTCTGGAAGTCTGATAAGGTTACTCCCCTGCCTTCATTACCCCTATCATTGATGACGTGGGTAAAGAAATCTTGCATGTTCTTGTTCTGACTCTCCTGGTACCTCCTCCTATCTTCTTCCATTGCCCTCATGTACTGTTGGAAATCTGGATGCATCATTGGGTGTGGTGGTGGTGGTGCATCCTCTGCTCTAGCTGCGGCATCTGCTTCCTCCTTTTCTTTCGCCTCCCGCTCTCTCCTAGCATCTTCGGTTTCAACTAACGCCATTTCCCCCTAGTCCTGTAACAAAGAGCGATTACTCATAATTACACCATGCAAATGTTTTCTGAGCTCAACTCATTGCCCAGAACTAGTCACACAATGAAATCAAGAAGCAAATCCAAAGCAAACATTTATTATGTATATACACCGTATATTACATAACTTACACACATATATTACATGTGGTACTTATATAACCACTTATTTGACTTCAAGCCCAAGCCAACGGAATTTAAAATACGTTCTAGTACAATACCACCTATACTACTTTATTCTTCCTTGAAGCTCTACTCCTCATCATCTTCGTTCGCCTCCGCATACATTCCTGGGGTCCATCCGGTACAGCGACTCGTCTTCCGAACACCGTCCGGAACAAAGGTCCTTCCAGTAGGTATGTAATCTGAATCGGACGAAGTGCCGAGACAGAGATCAGTCATGCCAAAGTAACTGGACAATGACTCGTATGTATCCCCAGTAGGATTCATACCTCCTTCATTGGTCATCCATGAAGGGTTTCGATTCACCTGCCCCCTCATCTTCTTCTTCTTCTTCTTCACTCCGGAGCTTTCACCTTCCTCGTACTGTGATGGTTTTGAGAATCCCATCTCCAAGTCTAAAGAAATGGAATCAGTACCTTTCTCTTCCTTCCCGTAGTGTCGGTTAACATACTGGTTAACCCCACCACTTTCATCTCCAGTGTCACATGGAATAGGTTCCTCCTCATCTCCATAAGGTTCCCCGAAACGCCAACCGGTTGAGTTTTCGATTGGTGACTCGGAGCAGTTTAGGTTCCATGAGTTATCTCCCCCATATCCAGAATCATATGATGCTGACACATGTGGATAATGTGGGACAAAGTTGGGTGTAAGTGGATCTCTCTGGGTTTCCTGGCCACTCCAATCTACAGGGTTGTTTAGGCTAAAGAAGGGTGTTGTATATTGGGGTTGTGCCCTCAGATCATGCATCCGAGCTTGGACTTTATCAGGGTCCGTGAACTCAGCTAGCATGTGGTCAATCTCACCCACCATCTTCACGTGTAGTAGGTACATCGTAGTCAGTAAAGACTTACAACTGTCCATGTGCTGTGCTGCAACTTCAGGATGTTTGTTTGCCATCAGCAGATGATTCAGAGTGGGATCCTCATCTTCCTCGGCATGAGGTATATGAGAATACTCCGAACATAGCAGTTCTACTGACTTGTGCTGCCTTATTTCAAGGATTGCCTTGAATATGGCCATGTGAAAGGCTGTGGTAAAGGTTTTGGCTTCTCCGTATGGCATTATACGGCTCATCTCCAGTCGCATAGGTAGTTGAACTGAAACTCTGTGCTTGGCTACTATCTCTCCATCATAATAGGTGTACTTGAAAACAGGTATCCGAGTTTCACAGTGAAGTTCCTTCAGCATCCCACGCAGGAGATCTGTAAGTGGTCCCTCATAATCACCGAGCCATCCCTCAACCTGCCTCAAAGTCCTCTTGGGAAACGTGTACGCCATTATGGCTGTATACAAAAGCAGAAAATTAGTAGTGATAGTGTATAATAATAGTGATAATAAAGAATTATCGCACTAAAATATATGATTTTTCTATTCTCAAGTGAATAAACATCATATTCTTAGAGAATCCTTTACTATTTCAACTTGACTCCTACAGGTTTCTTCCCTATACTAGGTTTTTCCAACCTAAGGTCGCAACATTTGCTCTGATACCAGCTGCGGTGACCCAGCATACCACTGCATGTTGTAGTATACAAGTCGTTGATATGATCTTCATGAAGGGACTTCTTCACAAATATCACATCCCTCAGAGTGGTACAACAGAAACATTGCAGGTCATAACACTCGATAATATATTACAATCATGGTCTTAACAAGTTGGTATTCTCACAGGTCCGATGAGAACACCCTACAACATAAGGTACTAAGTACAAACCAACTTAGATATGAAAAGAGCTCAGCAACTTATTTAAGTATGCCACTACGCTGCTCGGCTCTATACTACTCAGGTATATCACTACTCCTCCACCTCCATGTCATCGGGTCCGTAGACTATCCCATAGTCGACGCCTTCAACTCCTCCGGAAAGATCAGGTTCCTCGTAGACCAGCTCGTAGCTTCCTTCTGGTGCTCCATCGGTGATGGCCTCCACTTCCATATCACAGTCTAGCAAGGGTGTCGAAATAAAGTGAGTACAGGGGTACTCAGCAAGTTCAAAAGAGTAAAAGGTGTTTGATGCACTAGCTACGACCTTCGATCAGAAAATCTTAGGTCAATGCATGTTTCGAAATCATTTCTTCAAAAGGTTTATTTTATTCTGAAAACTATGCCCGTCAGTCTTCACAGGTTGACTAGAACTTCACGGAGTTCCTTTCCTGCCGCGTTCGCAGTTCCCTTCCCGGAACAGGGAGTGACAGCCACAATTTAATACACTCTGCAGAGGTGCGTTACTTTTCCCATAAGAGATCTCACCCTTTTTGCCATCCGCAGGGACTTGCCCCCGTTCACACTTCCTTGGTGTGAGGCCAGGTATAAAGATCCAAGCCCACACCGCCTTCTCCGCGACCTCGCAGACCCACCCTTTTGTAAGTCTGTCCTCTCCTATATCTATGGGTAGACTAACCCAGGCACTTGTTCTCTCCTATACCATTAAGGTAGACTGATCCGAACAACTTATATGCCCTGTTCTATACACCATAGATAGACTGATCCGGACAACCCTTACAATCCTTCATAGACCAATAATAAGTCTACCCTCTCCTGTATCTAATGGTAGACTGTGCAGGACCACATGTCCCCACCTTTACCAAAGATAGACTGATCCGGTGTAACACCCCTCTTTTTGCTAAACCCTAATTAGGTTTGTTTGTGCATCATGAGCATCATGATATTTTTCCCCAAGAAAATTGCATCAATGAAGTGAATTTTGAAAACCCTAATGTTGGTTTGAATCTCTCTCAAATTCAATTGCTCAAACATTTCAAAAGTTTGAATTTTCAAATAGATTTCAAAATGCAAAAGAATTTGGATTCAAAATAAAACAGTTCTTAGAAAAAGAGAGAGAGCTCTCTTCCCTCTCCCTGGGCTCGGCCCAACTCTCCTTCTCTCCTTCCCTCTCTCTACGCAGCCCAACACAGCCCACTCCAGCCCAACTCCACCCAGGGGGCTATTTGCCAAATCCTGGAAGTCATCTTCCACCTCTCGTTCGGGAAGCAGCTCGGTGGCGCGTCCTCCTCGCTCGCCGGCGCCAAGATGTGTGCCGCCGCCCGCCGGCGTCTATAAGAAGCTCGGCGCCGCCGCCAGAAACCCTAGGAACCCCTTTTCCCCTTCCCCCTCGGTTTGTTTCGCGAAATAGAAACCCTAGCCCTCGCAGTAGGTCCGGCCGACGTCTATCGCCGCCGTTGCCGGCCTCCCGAGCTCCACCGACCACGCCATCCTCTCCGCCTCGTCGCCACGACCCTCCCCGTCGAAGGAATCGACGCGGGGTGCCCCGAATCGGCCGCGCCGCGCCCTTCTTCTCCGCGTCCGGCCGGCAACCGGCCCGATGCCGGCTACGCCCTCCGCCCTCGCCGACAAGCTCTTGAGCTCCGCGGTGAGCTCCTGGACCCGCCGGTGCTCGCCTCCCCTCTGCCCTCTATCGCCGCCGCCACGAGCGCCGTGTCCGCCGCCGCACTCGCCGGCGCCGGCCACCCCCAGGGCGGCGCCACCACCGTCTGCTCGCCTCGGACAGGCGCATCCAACGCGCCCATCCGCGTCCAGGGAGCCCTCCAGCGCGCCGCGCTATGGTCACCGGCGGCACACGGTGGTTGACCACCGTGGTTGACCCCGTGGGCCCCGCAGCCCTTTTCTTTTTATTATATGTTTTCTAAAATTCATTTCTGTAAATAAAAATAATATGACCCATGGTCGTTTTTATTAATTTCGTAAATATTTAGGAAATGATTAAAACTATGACATGTGGGTCCAGTCTGTCAGGATTTTAATATTTTCCAGGATTTTCAGAAATGATTTAAAATGAATAAAACTTGTAAAATTCATAACTTATTCATTTTAAATCAGAAAAATATGTATAATATATCAAAATTTTCAGAAAAATGAGATCTACATTTTGGTTACAAAATCATGCATTGTTAAACAACTTTGAACCCTAGTTGTTTTAGAAGAACTAATTGTACCCCTTCTGAGGTTCCGGAACTACTAACCCTAGTCCCGTCGAACCCCAGTTAATTTGATGATGTCTTAGGGTTATTTCAGTACCTAATTAACATGTCATATCATCATACTTGTATGTGCATTGCATCAATGCCATGTGTTGATTGTTGTTCTACCTTTCCGGTGTTTGCTTCTTCGCGATCGATAGAGCAAGTGCCCGAGACGATGAAGGCCGACAACGACGCAACTCAATACTTGTCCACCGACGAAGAATTCAAGCATGGGATCTCCGAAGATCCATATTGGTTTGTCAGGGACAAAGGCAAGCCCTAACCTGGTTCATATATGGTTTCGAAATGCTTTTACTTCTGGTTCTTACATATTGCATCCGCTTCAAATATGTTTTATCGGCAGTTGTAGATATCCTATGTGTGCATATTCCATCCTTGTAGCCCAGAGTTCCTGATCCACCGCTCCCAGCAAAACTAGGTCTGAGCTTGTTCGCATCGCTAGAGCCATATATGTGTTATGCTTAGCCATGCTTAGCTGTTGAAGTCTGATCCATCCGGTTGATGAATCAGAGCTACGAATGAACCTAGTTTGACAGGATGACGTGGTAAGATCAGTGATGTTGTTAATAAATATGTTAAAGGCTTGGATGGGCCGCCACATGGGGATGTGGTGATTTGACTCGTTCTCGCCGATACTAGGACCTGAGTTCTTGCCTCTGGAACCAAGACTGAGCGTACAGCCACACGGGGCCCATGGGAACCCCTTGGCCCGAACTTGCCTAGCTTACCCATGAGTCAATTAGTTTGCGTGTTCCATTTGGCATTCTGCATGGCGAAGGCGTGGAAAAGGTTTTCAAAGGTGCATCATACAGGGACGTGGCTAGGGTGAAGGATGCTGTAGGCATTGAACTGGATCCCCTGCGCACAATGACCGGGACCGCCTCGGAGAATGGCTACCTACGATGACGGAGTTCCCCAGTTAGATTGACTCATGGAATAGGCGAAGCAAGGGAAAGGTTTTGGTCGACCACCCTCTGCCGGCACACCAAGGAAGTGTGTAACGTACGGCGCTAAGAGTCGGTCGGCGCGTGTGGGTAAAGTTGTACACCCCTGCAGGGTAAATCTTTTCGAAAAGCCGTGTCCACGGTTATGGACGACTTGGGAAAGGACGTGATGATCATAGACAACTTGAACCTAATCGTAAAACTTGGAATCAATGTGTGATAAGGATCCCTCCTCAGGGTATCGAGGGGGTGCTCCTAGTGGATAGGTTCAGCATATGATGAAGATCTCGGTGGATTCAATATGATGATCAGTAGAGCTAGTGATATCGCTCTCTTATCCCTTTTAAAATGGTCTGAATAGACGAGCTTCTGCTCCCTCTTGTTTTACAAAGGAAAACTGGCTTTCCGCAAAATAAGCTCCACATAAAGCCTCGCATACCAGCTTTGCTAAAAGGTTGTACTAAGTCTTGCTGAGTCCCTGTACTCAGCTTTGCATGCTTTGTTTCAGACGAAGTCGCTCCAACAAATGGAGGTTTCTAGGTCGACACCGACGAGTAGCTTGGGATTCCCAGGTGGCAGCCTGGAATCTATGGGCTGGGACGTCGCCGTTATGCTCCTGGCCTCTTAGGCCTTTTGCTATCTTGCTATTTAGAATAGCATAACTTCGCTTCCGTTGATTGATGAAATGTCAGGTCAGTGACCTCTGCTTGTAATACTTTGGTTCTTTGCTCAGTTATGAGCTTGTATTACTCTTTGAGTCGTAGAGTCACTGTTGTGTTACCGATTCTCACCCTGTAGGCCCTAGAGATCTAGGTTAGGCTTATGCCAGATGGAGATCTGGGTTTGTCTAGCCCCGACCTCCGGGGTGCCCACAAGTTTTGGTATCAGAGCCTGACTGCCTGTAGGAAACCCTTTCTACTGGTCGATGTTGAGTCTAGTGTTTGTGAAAACTATTTGAAAGCTAAAAGTATTTGCAAAAATCTGATTAGGATTCTTTTTACTCCTTATCTGGTATCGCTCTAATTCAAAGTCACACCTTACCTTGTGTTGATTTGAAAAAGTTTTACAATCTCGTCTGGTCTTTCAAAACTTAGGTGCTTCAAAAGCAGGTCGTTCCTTAACCAGTTGACCTAGTGTTGAGTTCTCTAAAGTCTTGCGTGTTCTTTGTTCTCTTTTTGTTTCGTTTCAATCGAGAGATTTCCTTCCATCATAATCTCTCTACTTTGTGGGTTCCACATAATTCTGTTCCAGGCTTCGAGGTTTCCTTTCACCTCGGATGTCTCCTTTTTATTTGCTTGGGTACTTCTGAAGCTATGGCTTCTTGAAAGTTACCTTGTGATTACTACCTCGCAGTGTCCTTTGTGCCACTCAGATAGCAATTACTCATTTCTTCGTATTTTAACCCTTGGACTTGAACCGAAGGTCCCGGATTGTGCTGGGTTCTTTTGAATTCAGTACATGATGCTGACCTTTAACCCAAGATCCATTCTGGTGTTCCCTGTTGTTAATGATCAAACATTACATCAGGATGGCTAACTTCAAATCCACATAGCCCTCAAATCTTTGGTTGTAGTCGTGATTTAATTGCGGCAACAAAATATCTTTCCTACCAATAGTTTTGGCAGAGGTTCTTCCCTAGAACCAAAAGGATCACGACAAGAGTGATCTTTATTAGTCTCACCTCTATGTCTGTGACTCTGCCACACTCCCCTTTTCAGCATGAGTTTCGCAAGAGTGCTATCTTGTGCATCCACCTCTCAGGATTTCAAATTCTCATTGTGTTCCTCCTCTCTAGTTTCTTTCCGACCTTTGTCTGCTAGTAAGCAGCCAAGTAGTTAATGTGCATTGGTTCTTCTAGTGCATGTTACACCTGTGGTCTTTCAAGACATTTCACTTCGAGATGTCAGGAGAAACAAACTCCAGTACCTCGTCCATTTCTCGGACATGGTTAAAGTGTTGTAATCCGCAGAATGTGATGTTTATGCACCTTTTGTTCTGTTCTACCTTAGAATATCACACTTTCATATCTATATGCTAAGTCTCATGGCCTTATCGATGAAGTGATGCTCTTACATATCTTTACCCGCCCTTCCTCCGAGCTTTTTGTGCTTGGAAATGTTGGGGGTTTGTATTGATGTGGCCATCCGAGATTCTTAGTAATTCTCATTGCTTTGGAATCCAAGGACGTTTATGTCATTCTTAGCGTGATTGGTTAATCGATCACTATGCCAAGTTTGACTTTGTTCCCGAGTCTGTTATGTAGGCACACCTTCTTTGGTCAAAGAGTTAGGTTTGTGCCAAAGCTCTCAAGACCACATCGTTTGCTTTGTAAAGCAAGCTTCCCTCTCAAACTTAGTGTTATATCGGTGGTACGTGATATTCTGTATGTCTTTCTAGAAGTATCTCCATGTTGTCCCATGACCATGTTGTCAAGTTCGTAAGTAAGTTGGTTCTCTGAATCACTACTTCTCCAGGAAACCATAGTGGATATCCTGGACTAGTTGATTGAGCTTAAACAATAACTTGGAGAGTTGTAAGACAAGAGCTCTATCTGACTTGATTCTTCTTAAAGGGATGTCTAGTTTTGTTCGTGTTGAAGTCAGGAAGTATCTCCTTTATGGATATGCTAACTTCCCCATATTTGATTTGAGTTTGGGCTATCGTCAAATCAAACCCAGTTCCAAGGACTATCTTGATGATGTTTATACTCATGGTGTCTCCTCTGAGTATACCTTCATGTCCTTTGGTCTGACCAATACTTTTGCCCTGTTCATGTAACATGTGAGTCTCTAGATGGAGTATCTTGATAAGTTTGTTGTTGAGCCCATCGATGACATTCTTATTTTCTCCCTATCCAAAGAGGTTCATATTGAACATTTGGCACCAATGTTGGAAACTTTTAAGAACCATCTTCGTGTCATCACGAAGTATGTGTTCTGGATGCTGGAAGTGATCTTCTCTGGTTCACGTGCATTTGCTGAAAGATGTCGCCGTGGATACGAGTAGAATTCCCTTTTCTTCCCTCGAGAATCATCGCAAGTCAGCCATGCATGTGCAGAATATTCTTGAGATGGAAGGTTGTTACCTCCCTTCCTTGAAACGTTCATATATGCACACTAAGCCACTGACTGGTTTGTTCAAGAAAGAGAAGAAGTTCGATAGCTTTGATATTTTTCTTTGATGTCCCCACCAGGACTCAACTGTGTTACATTGCAAGTTCATATGACGCAATTGTCTTCGACAGTCGCAACCATATGTATTACGCAATCTGGCTCAATCTTTTGGAGCTTGACATTATAGTCTACGTCTTGAGAATCTAGCAACTTTACCTTGGTGGTAGCTGTTGCAAATTTCTATTTGGACATGCTAAGTCTGAAATATCTTTACACCTAACCTAAGCTGAATCTCAAGCAGCAACGATGGTTAGTTTTTCTCAAGGATTCATGACATAGGTCTTTTGTAAGTCCGGCAAGATTGTTGTCGTGGTTAACACAATTATCCGGAAGATCTAATGCCATAATCTCTTGAAATATAAAGAATAACCACTCTCCATAAGGATCTTGTGCGACTTATTCTAGGAGTTGCCCTTATGATGTTTTTCAATCCGGAAGTCTGACCTTCACTTGATGACCCATTGAAGGCTTTTCAATAGCCTAAATTGGTGTCTAGAACATCAAGGAGAACATTAGAAGCACAGTTGCTAAATGTCTCTCGGTCAATCCCTCGAAACCATTTCTCCCGTGACATCAACTCTATGTTTGGAGAAAAATTCACTTCCCGATGATCCTTGCTACGTCATTTGACAATGCTTTTCCCCTTCCCTTGGATTCTACTTGAAATTCTAATCAATTCACACGTTGTGTGAATTCGTCAGTCATCCAGGGCCCTAGCCTTTTTAGTAGGCAACAATCGTTTCATGCATCCTTCCAGAAGAGTGACTATGATTTTGAAATCCAAAGTTGCTCTCGTTGGATAATCATTGTGTTTCCACGAGTCACCCTCCCTAAGAGTGCCTCGTCATGGTATCAAAGGCTGTTTAACTCCTCGCTACTTTGTCCATTCGTATTCTTGTCAAGCGTGGAGCAATTGCCTACCAAAATTTAAAACTTCTTTCGTCTCCTCTGTTACCTTGACGTGTTTCATGTTTGTCAGCTCAAGAGTTGTTTCTAAGCACTCCTTCAATGAGTTGACCATGAGATACTCGATCTTTGTGAAGATCCACCATCCAGTGTCATTCCCTCTTTCCTTTAGGTGCAGCTGAGCAACAACCTCGAAGGGAGAACAAAGCTCTTCATGATGTCGTGGATCAACTTCTTCAACAAAGAAGATTGTCGTGGTATCGACAAGATCGTGAAGACCGGTGTAGTCCTTGTTACCTTCTCTATTCCTACCTTGGAATCTCGGGACGAGATTCTTTTAAGGGGGATAGATCTGTAACACCCCTCTTTTTGCTAAACCCTAATTAGGTTTGTTTGTGCATCATGAGCATCATGATATTTTTCCCCAAGAAAATTGCATCAATGAAGTGAATTTTGAAAACCCTAATGTTGGTTTGAATCTCTCTCAAATTCAATTGCTCAAACATTTCAAAAGTTTGAATTTTCAAATAGATTTCAAAATGCAAAAGAATTTGGATTCAAAATAAAACAGTTCTTAGAAAAAGAGAGAGAGCTCTCTTCCCTCTCCCTGGGCTCGGCCCAACTCTCCTTCTCTCCTTCCCTCTCTCTACGCAGCCCAACAGCAGCCCACTCCAGCCCAACTCCACCCAGGGGGCTATTTGCCAAATCCTGGAAGTCATCTTCCACCTCTCGTTCGGGAAGCAGCTCGGTGGCGCGTCCTCCTCGCTCGCCGGCGCCAAGATGTGTGCCGCCGCCCGCCGGCGTCTATAAGAAGCTCGGCGCCGCCGCCAGAAACCCTAGGAACCCCTTTTCCCCTTCCCCCTCGGTTTGTTTCGCGAAATAGAAACCCTAGCCCTCGCAGTAGGTCCGGCCGACGTCTATCGCCGCCGTTGCCGGCCTCCCCGAGCTCCACCGACCACGCCATCCTCTCCGCCTCGTCGCCACGACCCTCCCCGTCGAAGGAATCGACGCGGGGTGCCCCGAATCGGCCGCGCCGCGCCCTTCTTCTCCGCGTCCGGCCGCCGGCAACCGGCCCGATGCCGGCGCTACAGCCCCCCTCCGCCCTCGCCGACAAGCTCTTGAGCTCCGCGGTGAGCTCCTGGACCCGCCGGTGCTCTCGCCTCCCTCTCTGCCCCTCTATCGCCGCCGCCACGAGCGCCGTGTCCGCGCCGCAGCAGCTCGTCGCCGGCGCTGCTCCGGCCACCCCCAGCAGGCGGCGCCACCACCGTCCTGCTCGCCTCGGACAGGCGCATCCAACGCGCCCATCCGCGCGTCCAGGGGAGCCCTCCAGCGCCGCCGCGCTATGGTCACCGGCGGCAGCACACGGTGGTTGACCACCGTGGTTGACCCCGTGGGCCCCGCAACCTTTTTCTTTTTATTATATGTTTTCTAAAATTCATTTCTGTAAATAAAAATAATATGACAGGTGGGCCCATTGTCAGGTTTTTATTAATTTCGTAAATATTTAGGAAATGATTAAAACTATGACATGTGGGTCCAGTCTGTCAGGATTTTAATATTTTCCAGGATTTTTCAGAAATGATTTAAAATGAATAAAACTTGTAAAATTCATAACTTATTCATTTTAAATCAGAAAAATATGTATAATATATCAAAATTTTCAGAAAAATGAGATCTACATTTTGGTTACAAAATCATGCATTGTTAAACAACTTTGAACCCTAGTTGTTTTAGAAGAACTAATTGTACCCCTTCTGAGGTTCCGGAACTACTAACCCTAGTCCCGTCGAACCCCAGTTAAATTGATGATGTCTTAGGGTTATTTCAGTACCTAATTAACATGTCATATCATCATACTTGTATGTGCATTGCATCAATGCCATGTGTTGATTGTTGTTCTACCTTTCCGGTGTTTGCTTCTTCGCGATCGATAGAGCAAGTGCCCGAGACGATGAAGGCCGACAACGACGCAACTCAATACTTGTCCACCGACGAAGAATTCAAGCATGGGATCTCCGAAGATCCATATTGGTTTGTCAGGGACAAAGGCAAGCCCTAACCTGGTTCATATATGGTTTCGAAATGCTTTTACTTCTGGTTCTTACATATTGCATCCGCTTCAAATATGTTTTATCGGCAGTTGTAGATATCCTATGTGTGCATATTCCATCCTTGTAGCCCAGAGTTCCTGATCCACCGCTCCCAGCAAAACTAGGTCTGAGCTTGTTCGCATCGCTAGAGCCATATATGTGTTATGCTTAGCCATGCTTAGCTGTTGAAGTCTGATCCATCCGGTTGATGAATCAGAGCTACGAATGAACCTAGTTTGACAGGATGACGTGGTAAGATCAGTGATGTTGTTAATAAATATGTTAAAGGCTTGGATGGGCCGCCACATGGGGATGTGGTGATTTGACTCGTTCTCGCCGATACTAGGACCTGAGTTCTTGCCTCGGAACCAAGACTGAGCGTACAGCCACACGGGGCCCATGGGAACCCCTTGGCCCGAACTTGCCTAGCTTACCCATGAGTCAATTAGTTTGCGTGTTCCATTTGGCATTCTGCATGGCGAAGGCGTGGAAAAGGTTTTCAAAGGTGCATCATACAGGGACGTGGCTAGGGTGAAGGATGCTGTAGGCATTGAACTGGATCCCCTGCGCACAATGACCGGGACCGCCTCGGAGAATGGCTACCTACGATGACGGAGTTCCCCAGTTAGATTGACTCATGGAATAGGCGAAGCAAGGGAAAGGTTTTGGTCGACCACCCTCTGCCGGCACACCAAGGAAGTGTGTAACGTACGGCGCTAAGAGTCGGTCGGCGCGTGTGGGTAAAGTTGTACACCCCTGCAGGGTAAATCTTTTCGAAAAGCCGTGTCCACGGTTATGGACGACTTGGGAAAGGACGTGATGATCATAGACAACTTGAACCTAATCGTAAAACTTGGAATCAATGTGTGATAAGGATCCCTCCTCAGGGTATCGAGGGGGTGCTCCTAGTGGATAGGTTCAGCATATGATGAAGATCTCGGTGGATTCAATATGATGATCAGTAGAGCTAGTGATATCGCTCTCTTATCCCTTTTAAAATGGTCTGAATAGACGAGCTTCTGCTCCCTCTTGTTTTACAAAGGAAAACTGGCTTTCCGCAAAATAAGCTCCACATAAAGCCTCGCATACCAGCTTTGCTAAAAGGTTGTACTAAGTCTTGCTGAGTCCCTGTACTCAGCTTTGCATGCTTTGTTTCAGACGAAGTCGCTCCAACAAATGGAGGTTTCTAGGTCGACACCGACGAGTAGCTTGGGATTCCCAGGTGGCAGCCTGGAATCTATGGGCTGGGACGTCGCCGTTATGCTCCTGGCCTCTTAGGCCTTTTGCTATCTTGCTATTTAGAATAGCATAACTTCGCTTCCGTTGATTGATGAAATGTCAGGTCAGTGACCTTTGCTTGTAATACTTTGGTTCTTTGCTCAGTTATGAGCTTGTATTACTCTTTGAGTCGTAGAGTCACTGTTGTGTTACCGATTCTCACCCTGTAGGCCCTAGAGATCTAGGTTAGGCTTATGCCAGATGGAGATCTGGGTTTGTCTAGCCCCGACCTCCGGGGTCAACAGGTTTTATTACCAATCCGTTGGCATGCGAGAGGGAAAAGATACAGCTGGCTTCCCAGCCATTATAGATCTTATGGTCAACGCGATATGTACGGCGCTAGAATCACTGGACGGCATTGGTACTTAGTCCTAGATGAATAGTACCCTTGCAATGGAACCTCCACCAATCAACACATACCATGGTTCCATTGCCAACCACATAGTCATATTCATAATTGGAAAAGTAACATTTCATTTTCAATGCAGGAATGATAAGTCATATAGTTTTGCATTTAAATTAATAGAAAATACTCAAATTTGACATGAGCAAGAGTGAACTTGCCTGTGGACTGCGAGATAGTGCAGTTCAATGCGTTGGATGGAACCTGGACCTCGGGTTCTGTAAAGAAGCATCATTGTCCGGTAAGGACAATGTTATAAAATCCAAATGATGCATGCATGGATGTATTATTTTATGTTGAAACCCTTTTTCCCGATGAGTTATTACAATTTAGGGTTGAGTTAAGATTTATGCCTTTGGCAGTAATTTGCAACTGTTTTAATGTATAAAACACTTTAATTCACACAAGGTAACATAATTCAAAGCAAAACTACTCTATGTTGATGATTCATTATTTATTCCAAAATAATTTGAAATAATAGAGTGGTCTCAATGTTTTTGAGAATAAAAAGGATTAGAATATTTTCCTTTGGAAAATACCTTTTTAAATAGAAATGACTTGGAATAATAGAATTTCATTTTGAAATGTTTAAGAAATAAGTATTTAAACTTATTTGGGATTTTCCTTGATTTATTAATACAAGGAAATATAATTTAAAATTCCAACTGTTTATTTTAAATTCATAAAATTCACAAATTTAAATTTGTTTATTCAATTTTATTTCATATTTTATTCTTATCAAGAATAATTTTTCATTCACCAATCCAATTTTTAATGGATTTTTAGAGTTGTATTTTATTTATTAAAAATTGGTGAAATAATGGCCTTTTTCTAAATTGTGAAAAGACTAAAATACCCCCTGGACCCATATTGGGCCCAGCCCACTAACCTAAGCCCATGGGACAGCCCACTAAGGCGTGCCCATAGCGGCTCGGTGGAGCCGAACGGCCCACCGCTCTCACTCACTCGGCCCTCTCACTCTCCGTTCCTAACCCTAACTTCTCTCTCGCGACTCCCGTGGCGATGGCGTCGCCGCCATGGCCGCCGCCGTGCTCCGGCCGACTCCGAGCTCCTCCGCCATAGCCACCTACCGAACCAGAACCGCGCGAGCAGATCTATCGATCTGTCCGCGTGGTTTTCTCCTTCTCTTCCTATCCCGGCGAATCGCCTCTGATCTGGATCTCGTGGAGAATCGCCTTGACGAACTCCGGCGAGCTCTCGTCCTCTCCGACGACGGGTGTGCCCCTGGGCTGACTTGGCGCGGGTGCTGCTGCCGTGCCGTCTCTGTGCCGTGCTGTGGTAGTTTTGGTGCTCGTCGGCGTAACGCCGGCGCCTACCCTGGACTTGCAGCCGTTAGGGCCGCGCGAGCACTGCCTCGCCATGCCCTAGCCTCTGCTTCCAGGCGCAAGTAAGTGTTGCATCCACCTCTTCTCTGTGCGCCTCCTCTTGGTACTGTTCTTCTTCCTCCTCAAGCTCTGCTGCTCTCTGGTGATCCTGTGATCACACAGAGCCATGCTATTCCTATGCAATTCGTTTGTGCTTGGATTGATTGCAAGATCATGGTCCAATTACCATTTACTGGTACTGGCACATGCTGCTTGACATGCTGTTCATGTTGTTCTTGCTTCTCTGCTGCTCCTAGCATGCTCTATACTTGCCATGCTCTACTGTGCTTGCTCAAGAGCTAACTATGCCATGCTATGCTTGGTTATGACTTGCTTATGCTCACTGGTCTATCATGCTTGCTTGTCTAGGTGTACTTGTGTTGCATCTGTGACACTTGTGTGTGTGCCAGAGGTGCCTGTGATATGCTTCAGTGCTACTCCTGCAAGCCAATGATCCATTGGATCATTCTTTGCTTGCTGGCTAACCTCTCTGTGTAACTTGGCTTGCTATGATTGATCCATTTGATCAATTGATTATCAGTGATGGCTTACTGGCTAATACTGTGGCTATAAATTAACTGTGTTGCTCAATAGTGTGCTACTGTTAGTACTGAGCATGGATCTGTGATAAATTCATGCTTGTATTAATTTGATTATGATGAACTGCTTATGCAGTGATGATTTAATTACTTGCTTGTGCCTGAATTTGCTGTTCATGATTCTTTTACAAGCAATGAAAGTCTGAATCCATTTCTGGATAGTGATGCTTTGTATTTGGCTTTCTCTCAATTGGTGCTAAGTGTGAAGTGACCTCAGTAGCCTTGCTACTGACTGGTTGCTCACCTGGTTGGCTAGATCTGGTTGGCTACTCATCTTTGCTTGTATATTTGGGAATCATAGAAACTATGAATGCCAATATACTTGCCTGTGAAGAAATCTAGGGTTTCTGATGGTTGTATGCTTAGGATTTATTGTGTAGTCTTGGCTGCTAATCCTTGCCATCTACTGGTGCTATCTATGTATCAAATCTGGCTAGTGTGTGCATCTGTGCATATGTGCTAGTTTCTGTGCATAGGATCTGTACCTAGATGCTTTCTATTTTAGTGGCTTTTGACTGGCAGTAATCCTTGGTGAAAACCAAGTGATGATCTACCCATATGAGCATCTGCTCATCCCATGCTCATGCATATGATGGATTAGATCCATGGGATCTTTTCCAGGAACTAGGTATACCTTGTTCCAGCTCCTAGAAAGAAATATTTGGTTGATGCAGACTTGGGTTTGTGTCACAGCTCTCCACCTCCAGGTCTTGGATGATCTCCTCAGGTCACCATGATCCCTGGTGGTTGAGTGGTTTTGTATGGGTTGGTTCTGTTCTTGCTCAAGAACTGGATGAACTGAGCTTGTTCTTGCTTCACCCTTACCTGGTGAATCTTGATCTGGTCGACTGGTTCTGGCTTCTAGGGTTTGTGCCCCTTTTATATGAACCCTACTTCTATCTTTGCATTGACACACAAGCCTGGTTGCTTTGGTGACTAGGCTGATGCATTGCCTTGCTGTTGCTGCCTAGCACACTTGAGCTGTGTGCTCTCATATGCTGAAACTTGAGCCCCTGTGTGTGCTCAGGTTTGGTCTGCTGCTGCCCTTATCTTGTGCTGCCCATGGTTTTGGAACAGCACAAGTGTGCATGACACTTGGTTCTGTCCAAACTGAATATTTGTCTAACTCTAACATTCTGGCTAGTGTAGATGTTTTATTTTGCAGGTTTTTGAAGATGGACATGGCCATGAAGAGATACTTCAAGGCACATAGTCTAGATTTTAGTTTAGGAACTATATTGTAATCTTTATTTTTACTTCTGTTTATTATTCATCAATTCTTGTATCAAGAATTCTGTAAAGACATTGTAATTTGTGTTGTGTTATCAATAAAGCTCAAGTTTTTGTTTATGAGCTTTTGCATTAAATATTGTGTATATTCTTGATTAAATATTGTATTTGATACTCACTCTGAAATCCAAAAATGATTTGAATATTATCTTGTGTTTGAATTATAAATTCATCTTTATATTGTGTAATGCTTATTGTTTAATGCATGGACACTTGTCAAATGAAATCAATTCCCCAAATCAACAAGATACAAAAGAGATCATGTCGAAATTTCCCTAACTCACATTGCCTAACCCTAAGTGCAAAATGAGAGAGAACCTCGATCCCTCTTAGGTTTAGTTGCAATAAGGCGCGAAAATTTCCCCCGTTTTGCGATGAAATGCACATCCCATTTCTAAATCTACCCTTCGTTGTTCCTATGTTCTGGGTTATTACAATACCCCAGGTACACGACCTTCTGACCTTTTTCCAAATAATCACCTTCGAGCTCATGTAAATAGTGCGTGCATGCATTGTATCCCTTGTTTGACTGTCCTGAAATGTTACCAAGAGCAGGCCAGTCATTGATGGTTACGAAAAGCAGCGCTCTTAGGTCAAATTCCTCCTGCTTGTGCCCGTCCCACACACGTACACCTGCTAGGGACCACAGCTGTAGAAGTTCTTCGACTAATGGCTTCAGGTACACATCAATGTCGTTCCCAGGTTGCTTCGGGCCTTGTATGAGCACTGACATCATAATGAACTTCCGCTTCATGCACAACCAAGGAGGAACGTTATATATACAAAGAGTCACAGGCCAGGTGCTATGGCTGCAGCTCTGCTCTCCAAAAGGATTCATGCCATCTGTACTTAGACCAAACCTTAAGTTCCTTGCATCCTGTGCAAAGTTTGGGTACTCTCTATCGATTTTTCTCCATTGGGAGCCATCAGCAGGGTGCCTCAACATCACGTCTTTCTTACGGTCTTCTTTGTGCCATCGCAACAACCTAGCATGCTCTTTATTTCTGAACAAGCGTTTCAGCCGTGGTATTATAGGAGCATACCACATAACCTTGGCAGGAACCCTCTTCCTGGGGCGCTCGCCCTCAACATCACCAGGGTCATCTCGTTTGATCTTAGACCGCAATGCAGTGCACACCGGACATGCATCCAAATTCTCGTACTCACCGCGGTAGAGGATGCAGTCATTAATGCACGCATGTATCTTTTGCACATCTAATCCTAGAGGGCAGACAATCTTCTTCGCTTCGTACGTACTGGCGGGCAATTCGTTACCCCTTGGAAGCTTCCTCTTAATTATTGTCAGCAACTTTCCAAATCCTGAGTCAGTGACACCGTTCTCTGCCTTCCATTGCAACAATTCCAGTGTGCTGCCTAGCTTTTTATGGACATCTTCGTAAGTTGGGTATAACAATTTGTTGTGATCTTCTATCATCTTGTCGAAGGCCAACATTTCCTTTTCAGTTTCACATTCTCTCCTTGCATCAGCAATGGCCCGACCAAGATCATCATCAGCAGGCTCATTTGGTGCCTCTTGATCTTCTACTTCATTGTCTTCATTGCCTTCTGCAGTATCATCGTATTCAGGGAAATTGGGATAACCGTCATCATCCTCTTCCTCTTCTTCATTGTCTTCCATCATAACCCCTCTTTCTCCGTGCTTGGTCCAACAATAGTAACTGGGCATGAAACCGGATCGCAGAAGGTGGCTGTGAATGAGACTCGAGTGAGCGTAATTTACGGTATTCTTGCAGTTGACACATGGACAATACATGAAGCCACCATGTTTGTTTGCCTCCGCCACGGCCATAAAATTATCCAGGCCCGAAGTGAACTCGTCAAACCGTCGGTCAATGTACATCCATTGCCGATTCATCTGCATGATATAATTAAGCTGATCAAAACCATTACAGAACATCACGATGTATATATACACATGCATTTTATCAATTACAGATGAAAAGGATAAAGTTGTTAACCTCGATGAAGAAGAAAAAAACAAGTTAAGTGTGGCTTGATTTGTGTAAACTCAAGTGGCAAATCCTCTTAAGCATTTCATCGAACACCTCTTGTGCATGTGAAGAAGAGAGGAGAGCAATACACCCCTCTTGTGAAGAAAGTGAAAAAATGGCCAAGTGTGGCTCACACTTGGGCAGGGGCAAGGTCATATAGCCAGATTGGGGACTTTGTCCCGGTTTGTAATACAAACCGGGTCCAGAGGGGGCCTTTGGACCCGGTTTGTAATACAAACCGGGTCCAGAGGGGGGGCTTTGGACCCAGTTTGTATTACAAACCGGGACTAAAGGTTTCCCACACCTGACACGGCCTGCCGCGCCCTGCCGCCGACCCTTTAGTCCCGGTTTTTAGTACAAACCGGGACCAAAGGCCACTACCGGACAGGCTCCAGCTAGTGGGGTCGCCCTGGGCAAAACGAACCGGGACCAATGCCCCCCATTGGTCCCGGTTTGGTTCTGCACTGGGACATTTGCTTGGGACCAAAGGCCTCTTGTCCACTAGTGGGGTTCGCGGACAAGATGGTGGCTGGTGTATAAGGAGTGATCATAAAAGTGTTTATTGAAATAAATCAGTTCTTTTCTAAGTACAAATGCTTATTTTTACGACAGTCCCATCTATTAAGCATCTTTATGTTGTGTAAATATATATAAGCGCACGTTCTTACAAAAATCCGAGAACCAATCCTAGATTTAACACTTTAGTGTCTCATAAATTATGAAATATTTTTTCAGTTGCAGACGACATTTTCATCAACGGTGAGATGTCTGTATGTATTCGCCAATCTCAAAACCTGCCACATTAGACTAGCCATAGTGGGAGTATCATAGGTAGTAGTATCATGCATGCCATGTAGATGAAAATCTTATGTGACACATCAATTAATGAGGAGAGATATGAGAGAGTATCATAGGTAGATACAGTATAATAGCACATAAAACTAGAAATTTTAGTGCCAAACACATCATGTACACATATTTGCATTCTGATTCTACAAAACATTAAATATGATAAAACTATGATACTAATTCATGATAATATGCATTGTAGGTGTTGTATCATAAACTAGTATCATATGTATGATACTAGTCTATGATCCTTCCCACTGTGACTAGTCTTAATTTCTTGAACCTAGTCTCTCGAAGGTGCTTATGTGGTTTGGTTGTGGGTGCATGCGTTTATAGATGTGCGTATATGTACTGTATTTCGCAAAAAAAATGCTTACAAAATCCGTTTTATTTTTCTAAGCATCTTTTTAAACACCTTGCCTGGATTCTACATGCTTTTATTAGATTAAAAATTTGCATTTTCCACTTAGTCGTTCACCATCACGTCGTGTCGGGCAAAACGTATTTTGACAATAACTAGTACAAATGCCCGTGCGTTGCCACGGGTCCTGCAATTTAATTTTTCAATGCATATATGTAGTTTATAACTCACAATGAAAATTTCAAACAAATCAGGGATATCATAATGCACTACAACATAATAATACCGAACGCAATAACCACGCCGCATCGTCCTGGATTTCCTGATGCCACATCCTGATATGCGTCTTGATGACCTCTGCTCCTCCTAAAAACAATTTTTAAAACTAACATAAAAATGGAAGCAGAGAGCACGAACTAATTCCACGGAAACTCACAATCTTCTTGATGCACTTCTCGTCATTAGTCTGGACCCCCGGTGGAACTAAACAACAACCGTGGATATGAGATGGTATTCAGACGCGTAACACCAGAACCAATGAGAAATGAGACAATAGAATACTGTGTGAGAATTCTCTCCACACACATAGGAGGAAGTTAGTCAGATGCCATGTGAATCAATAGCCAAAGGCGGCAGCGGCGTTGTAAAGAGCAAACCTATCTCGATCAATTTGTAACTTACTTTGGCTTTTCAATGAGATAGCATGTCATGCATGGAGCAGAGAACAATTCAGTTATCCCAAAAACTTCGTTATAAGTTGATCTTTGCCACTTCACATGTCATACTTGATCTGAAAAATGAGTCCATGAATATAAGTAAATCATCTAATACTTGCACAAAGTTTTAGTGCCTAAACATTTGTCCTCCATCGACACAAGTCCATGTGAAGCAAGAACATTTAGGAAATTGTAAAACTTTATGAGCCAACATTAGCATCATTTAGTTGCACACCTATTCCTTGACCTAGTTGCAAACAAGAATTAAGTCACTTTTAATTGTGTATGTGCTATTGATTGCACACCAATATAGAAAGGACACATTTAGTTCAAGAAGCATCTGCAGCTAAAAGGTTGTGCATGTATATATATGATGTGAGCATTACCAGACATAAAGATTTGCATAGTGCAGGTAAAATGGCTAACCCTAAATTGTTAGTCAGTTATTGCTAACATCACTCCAAGAGACATACATGAGGGGCACCATTTGACAGAGTAAAAGGCAGCATAGTAGAACTTACATAATACATTATGTGAATGAGACGGAGAGAATCAAATAGTGTTTTTCTCACCATAAGGAGTAAGAACACATATAAGTATAACCCAACTAAGAACTCTGCAATGACAGATTGGTGATCTAAAAGAGTTGGCATGTATTTTCTGTTAGTAAAATTAGAACACCGCAGGACCTCTTAAAGGACGAAAATTTGGATTATTATTAGTCTGCATGAAATGTCATTTTTCTGAAACAGGTTTAACAATTAAAACCAGTTCATTTTAACATGATGTTTATACTCACCAGCTTTCCGAAACTTATTTGCCGGTGCATATCTTATACTTGTTTGACAAGTGGTTGCTGAGAAAGAACATAAAATTCTTGTTGAAACTATTTTCCGCAAGTGGTTTCTAACCAAAATAGAATATCAAACCAATCCTTTTCCACGGCGTGTGCCTGTTTGAGGTAATACAATGCGTCACTGTAGGCCTATATTAAATGCAGTGTATTACCTTTATTTAGAGGAAGTATATAGGTTTGATATACACCATATACAAAGCTGAATACCATGAATAGAAGGACTACATAGAAACGTACTCTTGCAGAGGAAAAAGGAACACAAATCAATGCTATACTTTGAGAAAAATCAATGAATGCCCAGTTTGCCATTATAAATTTTGATGAGTAACACGGGACCTCATTTCTCAAATTTTATCGGAAAAACTACACTAACTGGAGAAAGAAAAACCATGAGGTGCATATAGTTGCATGTACTGTCCATCTTAGTATGAATTAGAAAATCATATATGAAGTAGAAAACGATAAGAACTAACGTTGTTCAGGCGGCAACAAACTCAAGCAAGATACAATATAATAATTTTCTTGTCATTTACTAATTTTCACCTACTTCCCGTTCAAGTTGCCAGTCTAGAGCTACTACAAAATATGGATGGCTGATAATGTTGCAAGAAAAACGACCTCCGAGGCCTTATGCATTACTCCCTCCATTCTATATTAGTTGTCGCAATCTATTCACAAAATGTGTCTAGATACATCCAAATCAGCGAAAACTAATATGTAACAGAGGAGTAGTTGTTAGTTTGTACCATTCCGGACCTAAAGAATTAGGTTAGAAAATTGACTGTACTCTCCTAGATGTAGATACAAAACAATGTAATATGAAATATAGGTCTAACACATTTGCATAAGAAAAACTCCAGCCATGTCACTGGAAATATTTAGGAAAAACTGATGGTTCTAACACATGTGCGAGCGATCCTAATGGTGGGAGTTAAGAAAAGAAATCATAGAAAAGTAGCACAACGATTCAGAGGTAATCTTTGAGTTTGCCAAGGAAACTATCCGTTTTTCTAGCTTTGAGCCCGATGTTGCGCAGCTTGTAGCAAAGCACATACCCTGTAAGTACACCTTTAGCTGACACTTCGCAAGTACCATGGATCTTGTATTCCTATCATGATCGGCAGTAATCAATAATTGATCGGCAGTAATCAATAATTGTGTACGTAAATTCCTATCATGATCGGCAGTAACCACATAATTTAGATTTCACCTTCTCGAATGCTTCTTGAAGGGTGCAAAGATGATCTTCAGTAGCACATTCAAATTCAACATTCTACCCTCCTTAATTTGTTGCAGCAAAGGCCTTCCCATTCTGCAATCATAAAGCAAATTAGTATTTTAGATTCCTCGGCTGAACTATTGAGGTCACAAATGAAAAATGAGAAAATAGGTATTTTTCATTGTTACCATACCTTCCCCTTGTTATTTTGTGGGCCATACTGGAGAAAATCTACGGACTGAAGATCTGTGACATGCTTCTCTCAAATGTTACCCTGAAAACAGATATAGTCGTATTGAGACTTTGGGGTTCTACTATAACTCATCGGTGCAAAACCTCCGAACAAATGATGTAAAGTTATATGGATACAAAGGTAAACAGGGTATATATTATTAACTTACACGTTCTGCAAAATTGATATTCAAGGTTCTCTTCTCACATCTTTGCATACTAAATTATTTTAGAACAAAAGAGGAGGGCCAGAAGTAAATAAATAAGCATCTACTTTGAGACTATCAGCAAGCTGCACATCTAATCGTTGAGACTATCTTGATTAATCAGGTTATGAGCTACCAGGAGCTTTCAGGCATTTATTAGTATATATTTGGTTATGCTTCATGGGCGGTGGACATGAACGAACAGAGAAAAACCATATGGAGTACTAATACTGTTTATATGCTTCATGTATGTACAACTAATTTGCTCTCATGAAACGAATCATTCATCTGCTAGCAGGTGAATTGTCTTAATTCAGAATAAATATATGGTTTGCACAATGCAAGAGATATAATGTAATTCTGCTAATGATGACAAAATAAAAAGCACTGAACCTAAAAAGTAAAAATAGAAGGTTGCTCTTTTCTGTTCAATAGAGCAGTTTAATTCAGGCAGTTCATGTCTTTCAAATTTTTAGTATAGATGCCTTAGTGATTCGAGGATGCTCACAGCTCAAAGCACATCAAGATACAAAACGAACAACAACAAAAACTCGACATCTCCTTACACATGTCTGAAGCGTGCTACATGTACCCTGATGGAGGCGCCAATCTGCTTTCTATATGAGATGAAATAATAAAATTAAGGCATGCTACTCACAAATATAAATGAATGTATAGTAATGTACCTGAGAATAAGTGATCCCGAAAAGATATATATCATGCATCTCATTTTCATCACCTCTGTTGATCTCCATTTACATAAGAAAAAACTGATATTAAATGTGCAATTTCGAGTGCCAGTAACCATAAGCTTATTCGCAAGAATTAGATCATCACAATAGGAGAATCTGGTTCCAAAATCAGTATTTTCAAATTGTAGATAGTAGAGCAACTATGATTTGTAGCCACCAATCCCTGTATAAGACAATGCATTAAAGTTACTATTCTAGATCACAAAAATGATGAGCTGAAATAAATTATGGAAAGCTGATGTATATCTGAACATGAGAACCTAAGAGGAACGTATTTCAAATATTCTTCTACCTATTCTGAAAACTGGGATACAAACAAATGTTAAAATTTTGGTTGGAAGCACAAACAGGAGATTATCCCTTGTTGTAAATGTCTATCAAGTATACATCAAGGGGAAATGTCAGGATTGCTAATTTCCTTACATCATGAACTACAGATTCTGAGTTACCTCACATTTGCGAAAACCACTTAAAAGTAGATATTATTATTGGATTTACCTCCAGCAGCTCCCTCATGTCAGAATTAACTCATGTATGTTGGTAGTGTTAATTCCCGTCAGAAGAAGGATTAAACCAACATGAGTTCCTAGTGGGATATATTAGGGAAATACAAAATATGACTAATCAGTAAACATATTGGCAAACTTCTACTGTTGAACATCCCATAAAACAGTAACTATGTTGCATCCTTTGTGGCTTTGGCTGCCGTCTGCAGAGTTATAAAATTATAGCAGGGTCCACACAGTAAATGTTTGATAGCCTGTCGAACATGAAAATAACAGGTAAGCACAGTCTTAAGTGATACGCACGGATTAGCGAAAATTCAGCCCGAAGCCACACCCGAAGCCCGTCCCAGCCCAAAGGATGGCCAAGTATACTCGGCGCTGGATAAGTGAAAAAATGATAAGTTTTAAAACCATATGTACTACATACCCATGATTAACCAACCAGTCACATCTCAGTTCTAGAAAAAGGAAAAATATAGCCATGGCAAACAAAAGTGAAATGTCACACGCAGCCATGCTTGATTCGGCCTGATTAGAACAATGCACGCAGCAGTCAGTCTTCGTTCTTGAATTTTAGTGAATGGCAAACTGGACTATGGAAGTTTTTTTTGCCCTGGATGTCCGGAGAACCTATGAATAATAATATTACTCTTGAACCTTAACAATAAGAAGTCATAAATTTGTTTCATGGAAAGCAGAGTGTACCAACACGGATATCATGCACAATTCGTCCCCTAACCCCATTATTTTCTCTAGCATTGATCAGACATGGCAAAATATTTTTGGAAATCGTCCAACAAAACTCATTGCTCTACGATGGAAGTGACCAAAACACTTAAAGCAATTTCATCCTAAAACAGCAACAACAATAGCAAAATTGTGCAAAATCGCAAGATACCCAACTGTTTGTCGGGAAGATGCAAAATCAGCCGTCCTACCAATATTAATAGGGGGCAGAATCACATGCATGGAAGAATCCGCTGGAAAAAAAAGGGATGTGTCAAAGAAAGAACCCATACCTTCGATTCCGGAGTGAAAGGCCTCGAAGCCAGGGGTGGCAAAGAAAGAACCGATACATATTCTAGGAGACCTAAACTGACGGCCGTGGGTGGCTTGAGTTGCCGGTGTTGATAGAAGTACTGGATCTCCGCCTCAACTTCGGACCTCAAGTATCTGGATGTTGGTATGTTTCTGATTCTAAAATATTAACCGGTTTGCGAAGTGATAAATACAGGGCATGCAAAATCATCTATTCTAAACTGGAACTCTACAGTTTTAGAGGAAACAAATAAACAACCAAAACTCAGGACACGAATGCTATTCTAAATACGTGACATGGAAATAGCAGTAAAATTCTGAACATAACATCGAAGGAAAGACTACCAACCTTGCACCTAGAGACATTATTTTTTCATTACCATAACTAAAATCTGACAGTAGGCATTCACGCAATATTTGAAAAGCAAAGCATACCAGAATAACATAAAATTTAATTGCCACGCTTGCAACTAACCTTTGGCACGATTTTTGCATACCACATACAACTTTCTTCCCTCAAATCTTCAATCAATGACTTCCCACAGCTCTTCTCGCTCAACAGATGGATGAACTATCCGTGTTAAGAGATTGGCGGGAGTCCTTTCCATGTAAGGCTTCTTGCCTCAGCTAGCCGAACATAGCAGGGTAAAATGGTTCCTGTATTTGTTTAAAATATTACTGAACATTGTAATTCAAGCTAGCTGACCACACATGCTACTTAGAGTGAAAGAGGGGACTCAAGTTTATTAAGTTGTATCATGTGCATAAAAACTAAAAACAAGACAGATTCCATGATAATGTAAAAGATAAATTTATTCTGGCTGCTTTTAGCTCTGCAAAAAAAGTCTGGTATTAAAGAGAGTACATACACCCAAAAGAATGTACAAATTTGATTTTTTATATTAATAAAATTTGTTAATTTATGTACATATAATTTCAGAGAAGCTTCTACATGGTTTACTCTATAATCATTCCACAAAGCTAAGTAACAACTACATCACTACTGAGACATATATTCAATCTGTAATCACAGTAAGTACACAAAATCATCCCAAAGCGACACTAATAAGACATGACACTTTGTCTGTAACCATTCAACGTAGCTAAGTAACAACTACATAGTGTAGGTACCTCCAGATAGAGTTTGAAGCTAATTGATAAAAGCTCACCTTGACATCACTGAATGTTGTGCTCGAATCTCTTCACGCAATCCAAGGACTGTCTATTTATTATTATTCAAAGTCAATATAACTTACTGCTAAAATTGATTAAGCATCAGGAGCACTTGCATGACAAGCCTTTACCAATTCATCTATATTCAATCAGAGCATGTAGAATGTCAATATCAAGTATGAGAGCAGAAAGTTGTACCATTACAGAACTCATAAACTAAAGGTGCAGAGTAAAATAGCATGAGAAATTTCAATTCATTGAATGAAGGATGCACTTGAACAAGCAGGGCTGCGGGTTGCCAAGCACTTATTCAGAATCAGTTTTAAGAAATAGTATTGCTGCATTGCATATATAAGAGGACAATGTTCAGGTAACTTTGCCTACTGGGAAAGCTCTGTCAAACATCTGATTGTGCTTCAGTTCGTGTAACAACAGAACAAGTGTACCAAGGCATGTTATAGGAGGAATTACATATGCTATATCATTAGATCCAGGAAAAGAACATGCAGAAATCATGAACGCACAATCTGACCAAGTTGCCAACCTTTACTCATCTTCGGCCAGGTCGCCAGCCTTCGGCATCATGGCCGATGTGTGCGCCGGCAGCACCTGCGCGGCGGAGAGGAAGGACGCTGGGTGAAGATCTCGCTGTCCATCGGTCTAGCCTATGCGGCCATCGATCTAGCCCCCGGGCCACCGGCCGGTGTAGTCCATGCGGCAAGGGAGAGGAAGGACGCTGGGTGAAGATCTCGCCGTCCATCGATCTATCCCCTGCGGCCATCGATCTGGCCCCCGGGCTAGCGGCCGGTGTAGTCCATGTGGCGGCGGTCGGTAGCTCGAGCTGTCACGTGGGAAAGCTAGCGGTGGGGTGGGCGTGGCGGCGGCGATCCTAGGGCGGCGCTCCTCAGGGCCAGAACAGAAAGACCGAGGAAGAGCGGAGATGGTTTGGAAAGCTAGCCAGACAGGTGCAAGTTCATTGGGCCTGGCCCATGTGGACGACGGAGCGACGATGAAAGGAACGATGAAAGGAACGACGAAACGTAATAGTAGAGAAAGTGCGCACTAATGGGCTCCACCAAGCACGGGAGTTTTGGCTTGCCCATTAATACTTTTCTGGTTACTCGTCAGCTTGGGGCATAACGTTTTCTGTGGTTTTTGGTGGATTTTTTGCTGGATTTTGGTATGGTCATTTTGGTTGTTTTCGCGGTTTACACAATTGTAAGGAAATCGGTAATTGTTAACTGCTCGGTCAGCTTGGGAATAGAGATTAATCGGAATTTGGACGATTAACTGATTTAATCGGTCGGCTGTTAATCGGTGTAACCTACACAAATTAGCACATAAAAACAGTTTATATAAGAAAAATATTAGTATATGAGCAACTATATGTCTAGCCCTACTTCTCTAGAGGCTAAACTCCCAGAAAAACATGTATGCTTCTCCTCTGTGAACTAATCTTCAAGGTCACGAGCGAATCAGGATACACTAGTCGAAACCGCGTTTCTTCCTTTCACTTCTTATCTTCTCCAACCTCTTACCTAAGGTACGACCCCTCTTACACCTCAACCACCAAACCTATCGAAGGCGCCCTTGAGCTCTTGCACGAGCTACTCAAGGTGGTCGAGCTCCTGTATCTAGGCAACTGAGAGTAACTGGTCTGGGAGGGCAAGGAACTAGTTGGCGACAGCGAAATTTGAGCTGTTGGAGGCTGCAATCAAGCGGGAGCTTTGCAAAACCTACTTTATTGGGGAGGGGTAGCGCCTGTACTAGCTATATGCATTGAAAAATTTATAACTTTTTTAACCAAGTGTAGTAGTTAATCGGAAACATACCTAGTAATCGGACTTTCGGTACGATTAATCGGGCTAAAGGATTAACACAAGAGATTAATGGTAATCGACACGGTCATGCCCCTAGTAGCGATTAATCGGCCTAGTAATCGTTGAATCGGCCTAGTTTTTGAACAGTGGGTTTACACATTTTTTATTTTATGATTCTTTTTTTGTTTCTATCTTTTCCTTTCTTAGTTTTTTCTCTTTTTATGCTTTTTCAAATAATATATACTTCCTCCGATCAATTGTCGGTGTTTTGGTACAACTAAATTGTACTAAACCGCCGATATTTATTATGGATTGAATGAAATATTTCATTAGGAATTTTTTTAATGAAGCTGTTCACATTGTAAATTTTCAAATAACATAAATCATTTTATTAGGAAACATTCAAATGAGATAAATGCTCTTATTGAAGAATCATTCTAATAACATAAATATTTATATTTAAAAATTGTTTCAATTAGATAAATGTTCTTGATTTAGAAAATTATGGAAATGATGTTATGTTCTTATTTTAAAAAATTCAAATAAGGTATATGCTCACATAAAAAATTACTACTAGTAAAAATAAAAAAGGAATTGCTAAACAAGAAAAGAAAAGAAAAGGTATAAAAAGGAAACAAAAACAAGAAAAGACAAAAAAAATCAAAACAATACATGTTACTTGGGAGGCATTGGCGCGGCCCCTGAAGAGAACCTGCTTGTGGAGATTCCCTAATGCCTAGCTAGGAGGAGGAGGAGGCGTCCACAAGTCCGTATGAGCATAGATCGTAGCCTGATATCCTTCAACCGGTTGGAACTCGGGATGTGGGCTCGGTCGGTCTGCGCGCTTTCATCAGATGCTGACCCAGGGAAGAACGGACCAGGAGCAAAGATTTGGTAACCGGCTGAATTACCGCGGTTACATGCTGAATTGGTAACCGGATTTACCCTATGGTAAATGTGTTTCCCAGCCAAAAAAAATCGACCTGGTTTGAGCTTGGGTTGAGCTAAAGCGCCTAACCAAACCCTACACCTCTCGTCGAGAGGGTCGCCGGATCTGGAGCTCGGATATGTATAGCTGTAGGTTTTTAGGGCCTAGTAGCTTAGGTTTCGTCCGTCTGGCGGCGTGGTCTTCGGCAACGGCGTCGACACTGTCGAAGGTCTGCACGTTTCCCCATTCGTCCCCGGCGACGAGGGTGAAGGTGCTGAATAAATTGGCCTTAGTTCCCGTCAAATTGCAGCGTTTTCCGTTTTCCGTTGCGGTTGTGGACGGACCTGTGTGCCAGGCTTCCTTGTGGGTTTGCCGCGGCGGCGGCGGCAATCCTGCTGTGGATTTTGTCCTCCGGCTCGGCCGTCGTAGCCGCGCGCGTTCCCGCGTCACTACGGAGCTCGGGAGGAGTTTTACAGGAGCGGGGCTGGCGGCTGCTGTCCTTCCTGGCGGCGCTGTCAGCAAACTCGAGGCGCTGGCGGACCCGGTGCTGGGCTGGTGGTCGAAGGTGGGCGGTGTTGTTTGGCTCAGTCGACTACGTCGACTGGCTCAGGCAGTACGGCGATCTGGACAAGCACGGGGTCTTCCCCGGCCGACGTTCCCCAGAGCTAGCGACTGCGTCGTTGGCGGCCAGTCCCAATAGAGGTCCACAAAGCAGCCTGTCTGCGAGGATGCTTCTCCAGGTCTTGGCGCAGTGGAAGCTCGTCTTCGTCTCCGGCGTCGTCTTCGGCGGCGGCGGTCCTGCAAGCCGAGTATTGGTGCTCTACGCAGAGATTCCCTGGGGCTTGTTTGTTTTTTCTTGTTGGTTGGGGGTCTTTTGTGTAAAGTATCGTGGTGTGCTGGCGCTTCTCGAGCGTTCTGGCCGGTGCGTGTGTTCTGTGTTGTACCGTCTCGACTTGGCTTGAATGAACACATGGTAACCTTCAAAAAAAAAAACCCTACACCTCTCTTGATCCCACTTCGTCAGCCTTGACTCACTCCTCTTTCCTTCTTGCGAAACCTAATCTTTTTTTTTTTTTGAGAAACTTGCGAAACCTAATCTAGGTAGTGGCGGATGTGCCGAATCTCTCCTCCACAATGCCGATAGGCGATCCGAGAATTTGGATTCAAACATTGTTTTCAATATCGTATGGTATTTGTCTAGTAACCAGTCACGACTATGGTTACTTTGCACTCCCAGACACCCTCGAGAAAATAATGGGAACCTGTAGCCATATCCTTGACTCGGAGTCACTTGGAGGACCTAGCTTGGGCTATCACTAGTGATGAATCCGCGCGAGCTCTTCGAGGATGGTCACTTTGTGTGGCTCCACCAGGTGGTCCCTAGATCAATTGTGGTGATTTCAAGCAACCCCCTTCTTTTATGATGGGTCGCTTCCTTCGTTTCCTTAACGAACTCAACGGACTTGTCGGTGTCCATGGGTCATTTCCGTGCCAAAAATGCGAGAGCTGGGTGAGACGCCAAGACTTTGAAGATGACAAAAAGAAAATAGATCCTTCAGATGATTTTATGATTTTATGTAATCCATGTAAAAGGCCTAAACATCAAACTCGTCATTAGAACTTGAGCTTCTACTGCAATCATCGGTCTTTTCACCATGCATGCCACCAAATTCTTTTGTTCAAAGACATTCCATAAAACCTATTTGAGGGGCTTGGCGAAAAAAGCTACTAGTAGTACATAAAAACAACCCAATAGAAGAGAAGCGGGATTCGTCAGACACGTGGTCTATTTTAGAGACGTTAATTGTTGTTCAAAAATAAACAAACCGGTCACAAAAAGTTTAACCGATCAAATGTAGACGAGTCAGACTAAAGAGAGCCCCAATGGCTTTTCATGGACCCCGACTAAGCTCACGGAAAGAAACAAAGAAAGATAAGCTTATTTTCATACTTCAGGGGAGGGACACCTGGAGGCCTGGACTAGTTGTTTCCTTGGCGGTTAGGGCTAAGTCCGATGGCCACAAAACGCAGAGATAGAGGGACACACGGATTGAAGCAGTGGATCCCACTCCGACTCCACTCCGACTCCGACTCCCTCACCGTCTTTCTGTTGCATGACATGGCCCACACTCGGTCCATCGGAAAACGGAACCAACCATACACGGTTACGCTTCGGTTGCGGACACCGACGCGTACAGTACAAGAAATAAACCACTGAAAGAAGCGACCGAGGTGTTATATATTCAGCCCAGTAGTAGTACGCTTAGTACACGTACAAACGCGGTACGCAGGCTGATCCCGATCGATCGAAAGTACTATGTCGTCTGATATAGAGAACCCGCCTCCCAGTCCCAGCAGTTCTGCCGGCGACGCTTCCGTCTGCGCCGATGACGCTGCGACGGCGACAGCGATGGCGCCGGAGCCCAGCCGGCACGGCTTCTGGGCATGGAAGGAGAGGCTCGTCGCCCTCTACTTCACCGGCAACAATGCCCAACACGACGACGGCGATGAAGCCGCGACGGTGGACGCCGACCAAACGAGCAGATGCATCTTCGCAAACTTTTGGTCTCTGTTTTTCCTATTCCTCACCTTCGGCTTCGTAGCCCTCCTGGTTCTGCCCGACGCGTTCAACGTCGGGTCGGCGTGGATCGTCGCCTCGCGCGTCCTCGCGATCATTGGCATGGTCGTCGCCTTCTGCTGTACCGGCTTCTTTGCTGATCTTGTTCAGAGGTTGGATGCGGGGGATACTAGCGTACACAAGGTGATCGACCCTTTGATGTAGTTGGGAATACTAGCGTACACAGGATGATGACCTATTTGATGTAGTTTTTGTAGCGGGGTGTTGATGTAACGAAATTTCGGAACAATTATTTTATACTTATTGATTAGGATTACATCGTGTTCGGTAAATTTTACATGAAAAAAATGAGTTTTGTTTTAGATTAATATATAAAGTCCCACACATGTAGATGATATGTGCATAAAAATAACCAGCGGAGAAAAACTATTATTAATTTTTTTTACAGATCGTTACACTTACTAAGAGCATCTATAGCGCGGGGCGCTAAGGGCATCTCCAACGGGGTGACCCATCCCGCGCCTGCGCGTCCGGATGGGTCGTGGCCGGACAAAAATGCGGCCCAGCGCGCGGACCCATCCCTAAAACGGATGGCCGCGGCGTCCGGGACGACCCAAACCCGGCCCAAATCGGGACGAGTTTGCGTGGTCGCGGACGCCGAAGGCTAGTCGCTCGCGTCCTCCCCTTGTCCGCCCTCGGCCCGCCGTCTGCCTCCCAAAAAAACACCGCACTCCACTCCCAAAACCTAGAGATGGCCGACGGCGACGCCGCCACCGCCACGATCGGAGACGAGGCACAGCTCGCGGCCGTAGCCGCTCCTCCCGTGGAGGCGGCTCCTCAACTGGACGGTCCGGTGGTCGTGGAGTCCGGGCCACCGGCGAAGAAGGCGAAGCCCGACCTCACCGCGGAGCAGAGGGCGATGGAGACCAAGAAGCGGGGGGACCGACGCAGGGCGCTCGAGCAACGGAAGAGGGAGGCCGCCGCCGCGGAGGAGCGTAATCGGGCGGCGGAGCAGCTCCTCGAACTCCAAAGGCAGGCGAAGGCTCGTGTCATTCAAGAGCAGGCGCAGGCCATGCTCTTTATTAGTACTTGGGAATACAACTTTAAGGTTTGCTTTTGCATCCCTACATGGTGAATTAGTATTCGTTATCCAGCCAGAGAGTAATTCAGAATGGCATAGTGAAGTGCTTATATTTATATTCAATTATGATTGCATTGTTGAGAGTGTCCACTAGTGAAAGTATGATCCCTAGGCCTTGTTTCCAAATACTGCAAACATCGCTTAATTATTTACTGTTTTAATGCATCTTTATTTCCTGCAATATTTATTTCAGATCGCAATTACCGTTTACCACCATCTATACCACCTGCGTTTTAATATCTCTTCGCCGAACTAGTGCACCTATACATCTGACAAGTGTATTAGGTGTGTGGGGACACAAGAGACTTCTTGTATCTTAATTGCAGGGTTGCTTGAGAGGACTATCTTTGACCTCTACCTCCCTGAGTTCGATAAACCTTGGGTGATTCAGTTAAGGGAAACTTGCTGCTGTTCTACAAACCTCTGCTCTGGAGGCCCAACACTGTCTACAATAATAGAAGGACACGTAGACATCAAGCTATTTTCTGCGCCGTTGTCGGGAGGTAAGGTAAAAGGTATTCACATCCTCCGACTACTAAGCTATTTCCTAGCACGCTGTTGTGTGAGTGCTCGAAGGTATCTCCTTTAGATTCTAATTAAATCTTTTTGTTTCTTGTTTTTATTTTCACTAGTTAGGCTTAATGGAAAACAACAACAAAAATTAGAGATCTTTATAGTATTTATCTTGAATTAGGACATGATGTGTTTGAAGAGAAAATTAAAAAACCCATGGAACTTTGTTTGCAAAATAGTTATAGCAATGTTATTAGCATGAACTCTTTGAACACTATTATTGCTAATGCTATGGAAGAATTTAAGCTTGGGGAAGCTGGTTTTGATGAGCATGATATTTTAGTCCCCCAAGCATGGAGGAGAAAATTTACTTTGATGATACTTTGCCTCCCATTTATGATAATTACAATGATGAATATGATATTTTCAGTCCACCTACTATTGAGGAGAAAATTAGTTATGATTACAATATGCCTCCTATATATGATGATTATGGTGATGAGAATAATAATGATAGCTATTTTATTGAATTTGCTCCCACTACAACTAATAAAATTGATTATGCTTATGTGGAGAGTAATAATTTTATGCATGTAGCTCATGGCAATAATGTTGTATGTGATAGTTATATTGTTGAGTTTGTTCATGATGCTACTGAAAGTTATTATGAGAGAGGGAAACATGGTTATATGCATCTTAATAATATTAAGTTTCCCCTCTTTATGTTGAGAATCTTGAAATTGCGCTTGTGTTGCTTTTCTATGCTTGCCACTTTGTTCTTCATGAATTTATTTGTGTATAAGATTCCTTTTCATAGGAAGTGGGTTAGGCTTAAATGTGTTTTGAATTTGCTTCTTGATGTTCTCTTTGCTTCAACTCTTATTTCTTGCGAGAGTATCATTGAAATTACTGAGCCCATCTTAATGGCTATAAAGAAAGCACTTCTTGGAGATAACCCATGTGTTTATTTTACTACTGTTTTGTTGTGTCTTGGAAGTTGTTACTACTGTAGCAACCTCTCCTTATCATGTTTTTGTGCCAAGTAAATTCTCTATGGTAAAGTTGATGCTAGATTTGGATTACTGCGCAGAAACAGATTTGCTGTCTGTCACGAATTTGTGTAGATCTCTCTGTAGAAAAATCAAAAAATCTGCCAATTTACGTGTGTGATCCTCAGATATGTACGCAACTTTCATTAGTTTTGAGTTTTTCCGTTTGAGCAAGTTAAGTGCCTCTGGAAAATTCGTCTTTACGGACTGTTCTGTTTTGACAGATTCTGCCTTTTATTTCGCATTGCCTTTTTGCTATGTTGAATGGATTTCTTTGTTCCATTAACTTTCAGTAGCTTTGTGCAATGTCCAGAAGTGTTAAGAATGATTGTGTCACCTCTGAATATATGAATTTTTGATTATGCACTAACCCTCTAATGAGTTTGCTTGAAGTTTGGTGTGGAGAAGTTTTCAAGGGTCAAGAGAAGAGAATGATACAATATGATCAAGAAGAGTGAAAAGTCTAAGCTTGGGGATGCCCCGGTGGTTCATCCCTACATATTTTAAGAAGACTCAAGCATCTAAGCTTGGGATGCCCAAGGCATCCCCTTCTTCATCGACAACTTGTCAGGTCACTTCTAGTGAAACTATATTTTTATTCCGTCACATCTTATGTACTTTACTTGGAGCGTCTGTGTGCTTTTATTTTTGTTTTGTTATCTTAGTTCTCTGAATAAATTGGATCATACCTTGTGTGGGAGAGAGACACGCTCCGCTTTTTCATATGAACAGTGTTTACTTTTAATGTTCAATGGCGAAAGTTGATCGCTCACTTGTTGTTATTTTGTTGGAATCAGAAAATGCTTCATATGGTTTTGAATAAGTTGATACTTGGCAATTGTTTTGGGCTCTCATAGATCATGTTTAAGCTCTTGCATCATGTAGTTTAATCTATTAGTGGAGAACTACCGTAGAGCTTGTTGAAATTTGGTTTGCATGATTGGTCTCTCTAAGTCTATATATTTTCTGGTAAAGTGTTTGAACAACAAGGAAGACACTGTAGAGTCTTATAATGCTTGCCTTATGTTCTTGTGTAAGTTTTGTTGTACTTGTTCATACTTGTGTTTGTTTCAAACAACCTTGCTAGCCCAAAGCCTTGTACTGAGAGGAAATGCTTCTCGTGCATCCAAACACCTGGAGCCAAAACCCATGCCATTTGTGTCCACCATATCTACCTACTATGTGGTTTTTTTCTGCCATTCCAAAGTAAATTACTTGAGTGCTACCTTTAAAATTTCATTCCTTTATCTTTGCAATATAGCTCATGGGACAAATAGCTTAAAAACTATTGTGGTGATGAATATGTAGTTATGTGTCTTAGTTCTTATAAGTTGCTTGTTGAGCGGTAACCATGTTTCTGGGGACGCCATCAACTTTTTACCTTTGTTGGATATCATGTGAGATGCTATGCATGTTCTTCTTGTCTGAAGTAAGGGGATGTCATGATCAAATGGTTTGAGTATGCATATGTTAGAGAAGAGCATTGGGCCGCTAACCAAAGCCATGTATCATGGTGGAAGTTTTCAGTTTGGACATACATCCTCACTCTCTTATGAGAATATTATCTGTTGTTGAATGCTTAAGCATTAAAAGAGGAGTCCATTATATGTTGTCTATGTTGTCCCGGTATGGATGTCTTAAGTTGAGATCTATTAAAAACGAGAAATCAAATGCAATTGATCTCCTTGGACCTTTGTAAAGGCGGCATAGAGGTACCCCTTTGTGACACTTGGTTGAAACATATGTTATGCAATGATAATCCATGTGTAATCCAAGCTAATTAGGACAAGGTGCGGGCACTATTGGTATTCTATGCATGAGGCTTGCAACTTGTAGGAAGTACTATGCATAGCACATATGAATTATTACTACCGTTGACAAAATTGTTTCTATGTTTTCAAAACAGAAGTTCTAGCACAAAAATAGTAATCCATGCTTCCCTCTGCAAAGGGCCATTCTTTTACTTTATGTTGAGTCAGTCTACCCACTTCTTTCTATCTTAGAAGCAAACACTTGTGTTAACTGTGTTCATTAATTCTTACATGATTACTTATTGCACTTGTTATATTACTCTATGTTGACAATTATCCATGAGATATACATGTTACAAGTTGAAAGCAATTGCTGAAACTTAATCATCCTTTGTGTTGCTTCAATGCCTTCTACTTTGAATCTATTGCTTTATGAGTTAGCTCTTATGCAAGTCTTGTTGATACTTGTCTTGAAAGTACTATTCATGAAAAGTTTTGCTATATGATTCAGTTGTTTAGTCATTATCTTTTGTTAGCAATTCATTGCTTTGAATCACACCATTCACCTCATATGCTTTACAATAATGTTGATCAAGATTATGTTGGTAGCATGTCACTTCAAAAATTATTGTTGTTATCGTTTACCCGAGGGCGAGTAGGAACTAAGCTTGGGGATGCTTGATACGTCTCCAACGTATCTATAATTTCTTATGTTCCATGCTAGTTTTATGACAATACCTACATGTTTTACTCACACTTTATGATGTTTTGATGCATTTTCCGGAACTAACCTATTAACAAGATGCCGAAGTGCCGGTTCCTGTTTTCTGGTTTCAAATCCTACAAAGGAAATATTCTCGAATTGAACGAAATCAACGCCTAGGACCTTATTTTCCCCGGAAGCTTCCAGAGCCGAGAGGCACCAGAGGAAGTTCAGGGCCCCACCCAGGGCGGCGCATCCTGGACCCTGGGCGCGCCAGCCTATGGTGTGGGACCACCAGGTCCCCTCCGAGGCTGCCCTTCCGCCTATATATTGTCTCCGCCTCGAAAACCCTAAAAAGATAAGCCACGATACGAGAAAAGTTCCAGAGCCGCCATGTGGCCAAGATTCGGGGAGAAGTCTCTGTTCCGCACGCCGCCAGGACGGGGAATTGCCCCCGGAAGGCATCTCCATGGACACCACCGCCATCTCCATCAACGTCAGCTGTCTCATGATGAAGAGGGAGTAGTTCTCCCCGAGGCTAAGGGTCACCGGTAGCTATGTGGTTAATCTCTCTCGTACTTCAATACAATGATCTCATGAATTGCCTTGCATGATTGAGATCCATATGATGAGCTTTGTAATCTAGATGTAGTTATGTTATTCAAGTGATTTTACTTATGTGATCTCCGGAGACTCCTTGTCCCACGTGTGTAAAGGTGACATGTGTGCACCGTGTGGGTCTCTTAGGCTATATTTCAGAATACTTGTTCACTAGGTTATGATTTGAGTTGGATGTCTCTATGAAATTGTGGTGTGTTAGTACCTCCTATGAATGCTCAAATTGACAGCGTGGGGTGTTTATTAGTACTTGGGAATACATCTTTAAGGTTTGCTTTTGCATCCCTACATGGTGAATTAGTGTTCGTTATCCAGCCAGAGAGTAATTCAGAATAGCATAGTGAAGTTCTTATATTTATATTCAATTATGATTGCATTGTTGAGAGTGTCACTAGTGAAAGTATGATCCCTAGGCCTTGTTTCCAACACAAACATTGTTTCTGTTTTACTGCATCTTTACTTCCTGCAATATTACCACCATCTATACCACCTGTGTTTTACTATCTCTTCCCCGAACTAGTGCACCTATACATCTGACAAGTGTATTAGGTGTGTTGGGGACACAAGAGACTTCTTGTATCTTAATTGGGTTGCTTGAGAGGACTATCTTTGACCTCTACCTCCCGAGTTCGATAAACCTTGGGTGATTCAGTTAAGGGAAACTTGCTGCTGTTCTACAAACCTCTGCTCTTGGAGGCCCAACACTGTCTACAAGAATAGAAGCACACGTAGACATCACTTGCTCAAGGTGCATCTGGTTGGCCTGGGTACAGGAGTTGTTGCGGGTAGGAGGGGCCATCTGAACAATGAGGTAGATTATAAGATAAGAGGGGAATTTCTAGGGTTTGTTTGAGATAAAATTTGAAAAGTTTCAAAACTTGAAAACTTGAGTAGTGTTGAGGGGGTAAAACCAACAACAATTTTTCATTCATACCAAGCATCACATCTTACAAAGCTAACACACCGTTGGTTTTAAGAACCATTCATCGCTCTACGATACAAGGGGATCCTGATACAAACTCACTCTAGTGCTCTCTTGCGTAGGTGTGAGTTCTACTAAAGTGATCAAGTGTGCAAAATTTTAGGTAGAATTTCAAGAAAAAGTAGAGCATAGATTTCTCATTTTTGAAAAGATCTCAAAGATAAGAGTGAGAATAAGTTTTCATAAATATTCCCTTCATTTGTTTTGAAACTAAGTTTTTCAGACGTCCATTCTAACTAGGGTCTCCTAAGGTCAACAATGGCTCTGATACCAACTTGTCAACACCCGGATTTTTAAGTCCAGATGCCTATTATGCCATTCATCGCAATCCCAGGAATATTGTTTTTGCGAGACATAATAGATTGATATCACAACACATCATTCATTACAGCACATAATCGTCTTACAACAAAGGATCACATGATCCAGTCTTAATACAACATAGGGGATCTAAGTTACAAAACACATAGCGGAAGCGAAGTAGCGGTCGTGATCCATCTGTTCCACGTGCAACCGTTGACGTCGAGTGGTCCTAGTTGTCGAGACGTCCCGTCCATCTTCGGGTTCTGATACTCCTCTTCATAGTCCGCCATTTGAATAGCCAGGGACAAAGCCATGAGTACTTTAAAGTACTCGCAAACTAATACTAATGTAAGCACTATCAACTATAGTAAGGGGGTGCTAAGCTCTAGGTTTATTTGCATAAAGCCAATTTTAGTTCATAAACATTTAGTAAAAGACTCCTCATTTGCCTAACTTACTCAAGTGGGAACATTAGTGTCATTCCCACAACTCTGTTGTGATTCAAGTCAAATTCACCATTCACCTTTCAAGTTCAAGTCACAAGTCATATGTCACATTTTTGAAAAATGGTCTGATGAACAAGATGGCCTTTCCAACCGTCCTTAACCGTGGACGCGGCTATTCGAATAGTTTTACACTCTGCAGAGGTTGCACACTTGTGCCACAACATTTGATTACATCCGTCAGAATAACCCTGAATAATCGTAACTCAGTACGCGGATCATCAACCATAACCTTTCACTACATATCCTAGTATAGGCACCTCTCCCCATGAGCTTGGCCTCCTAGTGAAGACAAACCGTCGGCCTGGGAACTGCACAGGGCTTGGGCCGGACATTCACCTCATTTCACGTCATTTCTTTTGTTGTGGAGGCAGCTTTCGGCATAACCCCGATGACGCTTGTTTAGAGGGAACCCATACTAAGACACATAAACTTCCGCTTAAGCCCTACCCATAATCAGGTATTGTGGGGGTACTTGTAAATTGGAATGGTATCGCATCCGAACTCAACCATCAGCTTTTGGTAAAGTTCACCATGTCATTCACAAGTCATATTCACCTTCAAAATCTTTCAATAGAATGACTCATCATTCCAAGGTTTTCAAAGTCATTTCCTTTCACATGTTCCCATCTAGAGTAGTCAATTTTATTTGTTAGCACTAGCAACTAGTCATGAGGGGTGCTAACCAGCTTTGATTGCTCTAGGCTATATTTGATGCTCTTGTGCTACTCTAGACCAAGTGAATCATGAATCAAAAAGTAACTTTGATAAATCAAATTCAATAAAGCTTGTAAAGTAAAAACTTGGGATATGACCATTAAGCATAAAGTAAAATGTGGTGATGCCTTGCTCTTGTAGAGCTTTGCACTTTGCAAGAATATTAGCTTGCATTGGTAATAGCTTGCGTTGGTGTTAGCTTGCCTTGGTTGGTGTATTGATCAAAGTGTTCCTCCTTCGTCTCCGTAGATGTTCTCGTCGTTCCCTTCGTAGCCTTCGGTACTAGCGTCTATAAACGGATACGAAGATAACAATCACCAAACAATACTTAAGTAGACTAGTTAGCCCTAATGGCTCACTCAAGATGATCTAGCATCATCATCTACATTACTCAACATTAGACTAGGGTTTCTTCTTTTGTGTTTAGAAAACAACTCTTCTTAATGAAATAGGGATTAGGGTGTCTATTTAGTTCTTTGGAGAAATAATTTCCTCTCACTGAATCTTCTTAAGATTTAATATCCTCAATTCATAAAGGTGAGATCATGTTGACCAAGTTCAATACTTCACATTTACCATTTGAGAAAAAATGATTTAAATGAGATTCCTCATCTCATGTAATTTAAATACTACTTTGATTTAAGATCCTCAAGTGAGCAAGTATGAGACCATGCAACAAGGGTCATCAAATTGCTTCATACAACTTGGGAAGATGATTTAAATGAGGTGCTACACCTCATAGATTTAAAATCCTAAATTTGAGAATAATTTAAATGGGCTAGTATTGACTACATAGCCAATTTTTGATTCTAGCCCATGATCATATGAAGCAACTATGTCATATTTTTATATATTCTGATAGACAATATGAAATGTGATTTTTGAGAGTTGGAATCAACTCAAAAGCATTTCTGGTTGATTTCTAATAAATTTTTGAAGTTGCAAAAGTCCCTGCCTTGTTATTTTTACTATTCAAATTCTACAAAAGATTTTGGTTTGAATCCAGTGTGGTTGGATAGAGCTTTTCATAAGCTTTCCAAATATATAAAATTTGTCAAATTTGGTTCAGTAGATTTTCTTATTTTTAATTTTTAACAAGGCATCTGCAGGGTTTTTTCAGTGAAGAGATTTAAACAAAATTTGAATTGTGGGCCTGCGCGGGAAAAGAATTGGGCCAGAACGAGGGAGAAAGGGTTGGGCGGCCCAGCTAGCGGGTTGCGCCCGCACGGGCCAACTGCCAACGGGGTCCACCTGTCAGCCTCACTTAGTTCACCGAAACGGTACGCAGTGCGTGAGCCGTCGGATTATAAGTGAGATCGACGGACGAGGTTCGTCCCCTTCCTCGACACAGTTCGCCGGGGACGAAACCCTACCGGCGGCAGAGGGGGTCGTTGGCGGCGTACCTGGGCGCAGGCAGGACTCGGCGAGGCGGGCGATCGAACGAGGAGACGACGGCGAGTCGAACGGTGGTCGAGGGAGGTGCTGAGGTAGTCGATTTCGACGGCGCCTTCTGCTACTGGCTCCGGCGGTCTCCGGCGAAATTGGCTTGATTCCGGCGACAATGTGGGCTAGCTAGTGTTCGGGGAGAGCAAGGGAGAAGAGGAGAGCAAGGTGGTGTGAGGAATTCGTCGCGGGAGGGCCTCCTTTTATAGAAGGCGAGGAGTGCCGAGGGGGTGCGGCGAGGTCCATGGTGGCGACGGTGATACAGTGGTTGAGGGGGTTGGGCGCTGACGTAGGCGAGTAGGCGACCTTGTTGTGAGTGCGTGGGACTTGATGGCGCAGAAAATGGGGGTCTGTGGCGATCGTCATCGTCCTCGCATCCTTGTGCCTGTGGCGGATGGCGTCGACGGCGTCATCGTCTACAGGGCACGGGCGGACCAATGGCGATGTCCAGGAGGTTGCTGACGTCGAGGTGAGCAGGTGGGTGAAGGGATAGGCGAGGGCGGTCGGAGGCGTCGGGCGCGTGCGTGCACTGTGGTGGTCGCGGCATGTACTGGCGTGCTCTGGGCGTGGTGATCACGTCGGGGCACGTCACGTTCTCGCGTTTGTCTTCGTCTCCTTGGCCAGGGACCTTGTCTGGCGTGTGCAGCAGAGTATGGTGAGGCTAGATGACATGGTGGAGAGGACCAGAGAGGGCAGGGGCAGGTGATGACTTTGTGGTGATCAAGGTTGGCGGCATGGTCTTGTCCTTTGTGTTTTGGTGCAAATTTTTTGTCTCTGGGGTCATGGCCTGCTAGAGTGAGGTGAGAGGAGTTGGTTTGGCAAGGTTAGCATGGTGAGAGGGGTCTAGTGCATGTACACTTCATCAATGCCAAATATATATGTGACATATGTCTTGACCTTGAGTGTCCTTGTGCTAGGTGAGCATGGCTAGGTTAAGTGAGGTCATTTAGAAGTACTAACTACTGTAGATGGGCACAAGAGAGAGAGGGAGAGAGGTACAAGCTAGGTTGTTGGAATAGTGGTTGTACCCTAATCTTAATCTATGTGCTCACATATATGACAAGTAAAGGTCTCAAGTGTGTTGAATTTTGACCAAACTTCTGCATGGTTGGGTTCTAAATAAAGTTTGGCATCTATTGGTGGTCTTGGTTTGAAATTTGGAGGTGGTTTGTGAAAATTCCAAAAGTGGAGGGAATCTAGAATTTGTGTTAAAGTGGCATTTTGGCTTGACTATTGTGAGCAATGGTCAATGATTTGGTCAATGTGGTCAACACGAAAAATGTTCATCTTGATGAGGTCTGATGCGTGTAGTTGACACGTCCGTTGGGAACCCCAAGAGGAAGGTGTGATGCGCACAGTAGCAAGTTTCCCTCAGTAAGAAACCAAGGTTTAATCGGACCAGTAGGAGTCAAGAAGCACGTTGAAGGTTGATGGCGGCGAAATGTAATGCGGCGCAACACCAGGGATTCCGGCGCTAACGTGGAACCTGCACAACACAACCAAAGTACTTTGCCCCAACGAAACAGTGAGGTTGTCAATCTCACCGGCTTGTTGTAACAAAGGATTAACCGTATTGTGTGGAAGATGATTGTTTGCAAAGAAAACAGTAAAGAACAATTGCAGTAGATTGTATTTGATGTAAAGAATAGGACCGGGTCCACAGTTCACTAGAGGTGTCTCTCCCATAAGATAATTAGCATGTTGGGTGAACAAATTACGCCGGGCAATTGACAAATAGAGAGGGCATAACAATGCACATACATGATATGATAAATATAGTGAGATTTAATTGGGCATTACGACAAAGTACATAGACCGCTATCCAGCATGCATCTATGCCTAAAAAGTCCACCTTCAAAGTTATCATCCGAATCCCTTCCAGTATTAAGTTGCAAACAACAGACAATTGCATTATGTATGGTGCGTAATGTAATCAACAACTACATCCTTAGACATAGCATCAATGTTTTATCCCTAGTGGCAACAGCACATCCACAACCTTAGAACTTTCTCACTGTCCCAGATTTAATGGAGGCATGAACCCACTATCGAGCATAAATACTCCCTCTTGGAGTTAAGAGTAAAAACTTGGCCAGAGCCTCTACTAATAACGGAGAGCATGCAAGATCATAAACAACACATAAGTAATAGATTGATAATCACCATAACATAGTATTCTCTATCCATCGGATCCCGACAAACACAACATATAGTATTACAGATAGATGATCTTGATCATGTTAGGCAGCTCACAAGATCCAACAATGAAGCACATAAGGAGAAGACGACCATCTAGCTACTGCTATGGACCCATAGTCCAGGGGGTGAACTACTCACTCATCACTCCGGAGGCGATCATGGCGATGAAGAGTCCTCCGGGAGATGATTCCCCTCTCCGGCAGGGTGCCGGAGGCGATCTCCTGAATCCCCGAGATGGGATTGGCGGCGGCGGCGTCTCAGAAGGTTTTCATCGTGCCTCGGCAGAGGGTTTCGCGACGAAGACTTTAAGTAGGCGGAAGGGCAACGCGGGGGCCACACGAGGGCCCACACGCTAGGGCCGCGCGGCCAAGACCTGGGTTGCGCCGCCCTATTGTGGCGGCGCCTCGTGGCCCCACTTCCTTTCCCCCTCGGTCTTCTGGAAGCTTCGTGCAAAAATAGGACCCTGGGCGTTGATTTCGTCCAATTCCGAGAATATTTCCTTACTAGGATTTCTGAAACCAAAACAGCAAGAAAACAAGCAATCGGCTCTTCGGCATCTTGTTAATACGTTAGTGCCGGAAAATGCATAAATACGACATATAATGTGTATAAAACATGTAGATATCATCAATAATGTAGCATGGAACATAAGAAATTATCGATACGTCGGAGACGTATCAGCATCCCCAAGCTTAGTTCTGCTCGTCCCGAGCAGGTAAACGATAACAAGGATAATTTCTGGAGTGACATGCCATCATAAGCTTGATCATACTATTGTAAGCATATGTAATGAATGCAGCGATCAAAACAATGGTAATGACATGAGTAAACAGATGAATCATAAAGCAAAGACTTTTCATGAATAGTACTTCAAGACAAGCATCAATAAGTCTTGCATAAGAGTTAACTCATCAAGCAATAAATCAAAGTAAAGGTATTGAAGCAACACAAAGGAAGATTAAGTTTCAGCAGTTGCTTTCAACTTATAACATGTATATCTCATGGATAGTGTCAATGTAAAGTAATATAACAAGTGCAATATGCAAGTATGTAGGAATCAATGCACAGTTCACACAGTGTTTGCTTCTTGAGGTGGAGAGAAATAGGTGAACTGACTCAACATAAAAGTAAAAGAAAGGTCCTTCAAAGAGGAAAGCATCGATTGCTATATTTGTGCTAGAGCTTTTATTTTGAAAACATGAAACAATTTTGTCAACGGTAGTAATAAAGCATATGAGTTATGTAAATTATATCTTACAAGTTGCAAGCCTCATGCATAGTGTACTAATAGTGCCCGCACCTTGTCCTAATCAGCTTGGGTTAACACTGATCATCATTGCATAACATATGTTTCAACCAAGTGTCACAAAGGGGTACCTCTATGCCGCGTGTACAAGGGTCTAAGGAGAAAGTTCGCATTGGATTTCTCGCTTTTGATCATTCTTCAACTTAGACACCCATACCGGGACAACATAGACAACAGATAATGGACTCCTCTTTTAATGCTTAAGCATTCAACAACAGTTCATATTCTCATAAGAGATTGAGGTTTTATGTCCAAACGAAACTTCCACCATGATTCATGGCTTTAGTTAGCGGCCCAATGTTCTTCTCTAACAGTATGCATACTCAAACCATTTGTTTGTGAAAACCGCCCTTACTTCGACAAGACGAACATGCATAGCAACTCACATGATATTCAACAAAGGTAAAAGTTGATGGCGTCCCCAGAAACATGGTTACCGCACAACAAGCAACTTAATAAGAGATAAAGTGCATAAGTACATATTCAATACCACAATAGTTTTTAAGGCTATTTTGTCCCATGAGCTATATATTGCAAAGGCGAATGATGGAATTTTAAAGGTAGCACTCAAGAAATTTACTTTGGAATGGCGGTGAAATACCATGTAGGTAGGTATGGTGGACACAAATGGCATAGTGGTTGGCTCAAGGATTTTGGATGCATGAGAAGTATTCCCTCTCTATACAAGGTTTAGGCTAGCAAGGTTATTTGAAACAAACACAAGGATGAACCGGTGCAGCAAAACTCACATAAAAGACATATTGTAAACATTATAAGACTCTACACCGTCTTCCTTGTTGTTCAAAACTCAATACTAGAAATTATCTAGACCTTAGAGAGACCAAATATGCAAACCAAATTTTAGCAAGCTCTATGTATTTCTTCATTAATGGGTGCAAAGTATATGATGCAAGAGCTTAAACATGAGCACAACAATTGCCAAGTATCACATTATCCAAGACATTTTAGAATTACTACATGTAGCATTTCCCGATTCCAACCATATAACAATTTAACGAAGAAGATTCAACCTTCGCCTTGAATATTATGAGTAAAGCCTAAGGACATATTTGTCCATATGCAACAGCGGAGCGTGTCTCTCTCCCACATGAATGCTAGGATCCATTTTATTCAAACAAAAACAAAAACAAAACAAACCGACGCTCCAAGCAAAGTACATAAGATGTGACTGAATAAAAATATAGTTTCAGGGGAGGAACCTGATGATGTTGTCGATGAAGAAGGGGATGCCTTGGGAATCCCCAAGCTTAGACGCTTGAGTATTCTTAATATATGCAGGGGTGAACCACGGGGCATCCCCAAGCTTAGAGCTTTCACTCCTCTTGATCATAGTATATCATACTCCTCTCTTGACCCTTGAAAACTTCCTTCACACCAAACTTCAAGCAAACTCATTAGAGGGTTAGTGCACAATTAAAAATTCACATGTTCAGAGGTGACACAATCATTCTTAACACTTCTGGACATTGCACAAAGCTACTGGACATTAATGGATCAAAGAAATTTATCCAACATAGCAAAAACAGCAATGCGAAATAAAAGGCAGAATCTGTCAAAAACAGAACAGTCCGTAAAGACGAACCTGAAATGGGCACTAGACTTGCTCAAACGGAAAAACTCAAAACTAATGAAAGTTGCGTACATATCTGAGGATCACACACGTAATTCGCAGATTTTTTTGATTTTTTTACAGAGACTTCTGCGCGAATTCGTGACAGACAGCAATGCTGTTTCTGCGCAGCAATCCAAATCTAGCATCAACTTTACCATAGAGACTTTACTTGGCACAAAAACATGATAAGGAGAGGTTGCTACAGTAGTAAACAACTTCCAAGACTCAAATATAAAACAAAGTACTGTAGTAAAAACAATGGGTTGTCTCCCATAAGCGCTTTTCTTTAACGCCTTTCAGCTAGGCGCAGAAAGTGTGAATCAAGTATTATCAAGAGATGAAGCATCAACATCATAATTTGCTCTAATAATAGAATCATAAGGTAACTTCATTCTTTTTTAGGAAGTGTTCCATACCTTTCTTGAGAGGAAATTGATATTTAATATTACCTTCCTTCATATCAATAGTAGCACCAACGGTTCAAAGAAAAGGTCTTCCCAATATAATGGGACAAGATGCATTGCATTCAATATCCAAGACAACAAAATCAACGGGGACAAGGTTATTGTTAACCATAATATGAACATTATCAACTCTCCCCAAAGGTTTCTTTTTAGCATTATCAGCGAGATTAACATCCAAATAACAATTTTTCAATGGTGGCAAGTCAAGAATATCATAGACTTTCTTAGGCATAATAGAAATACTTGCACCAAGATCACATAAAGCATTACAATCAAAATCATTGACCCTCATCTTAATGATAGGCTCCCAACCATCTTCTAACTTTCTAGGAATAGAGGTTTCAAGTTTTAGTTTCTCTTTTCTAGCTTTGATGAGAGCATTTGTAATATGTTTTGTAAAGGCCAAATTTATAGCACTCGCATTAGGACTCTTAGCAAGTTTTTGTAAGAACTTTATAACTTCAGAGATGTGACAATCATCAAAATCTAAATCATTATGAGCTATAGCAATGGGATCATTGTCCCCAAGGTTGGAAAAAATTTCAGCAGTTTTATCACAAGCAGTTTCAGCAGTTTTAGCAATTCCAGGCAGTTTTGTACGCTTTGCACTAGGAGTAGAAACATTGCCAACACCAATTATTTTACCATTGATAGTAGGAGGTGCAGCAACATGTGAGGAATCAACATTCCTAGTGGTGGTAATAGTCCAAACTTTAGCTACATTATTCTCTTTAGCTAGTTTTTCATTTTCTTCTCTATCCCACCTAGCACGCAATTCAGCCATTAGTCTTATATTCTCATTAATTCTAACTTGGATGGCATTTGCTGTAGTAGTAATCTTATTATCAATATCCTTATTAGGCATAACTTTCAATTTTAAAAGGTCAACATCAGAGGCAAGTCTATCAACTCTAGAAGCAAGAATATCAATTTTATCAAGCTTTTCCTCAACAGATTTGTTAAAAGCAGTTTGTGTACTAATAAATTCTTTAAGCATGGCTTCAAGACCAGGGGTACACTCCTATTATTGTTGTAAGAATTCCCATAAGAATTACCATAACCATTACCATTAGCAGAAGGATATGGCCTATAGTTATTACCAGAATTGTTCCTATAAGCATTGTTGTTGAAATTATTATTTTTAATGAAATTCACATCAACATTTTCTTCTTGAGCAACCAATGAAGCTAAAGGAACATTATTAGGATCAACATTAGATCTACCATTCACAAGCATAGACATAATCACATCAATCTTATCACTCAAGGAGGAGGTTTCTTCAACAGAATTTACCTTCTTACCTTGTGGAGCTCTTTCCGTGTGCCATTCAGAGTAATTTATCATCATATCATCAAGAAGCTTTGTAGCCGCCCCAAAGTGATGGACATAAAGGTACCTCCAGCAGCTGAATCCAATAAATTCCGCGAAGAAAAATTTAGTCCTGCATAGAAGGTTTGGATGATCATCCAAGTAGTCACTCCATGGGTTGGGCAATTCTTTACCAAAGATTTCATTCTCTCCCATGCTTGAGCAACATGTTCATTATCTAATTGCTTAAAATTCATTATGCTACTTCTCAAAGATATAATTTTAGCTGGAGGATAATATCTACCAATAAAAGCATCCTTACATTTAGTCCATGAATCAATACTATTCTTAGGCAAAGATAGCAACCAATCTTTAGCTCTTCCTCTTAATGAGAAAGGAAAAAATTTCAATTTAATAATATCACCATCTACATCCTTATACTTTTGCATTTCACAAAGTTCAACAAAGTTATTAAGATGGGCAGCAGCATCATCAGAACTAACACCAGAAAATTGCTCTCTCATGACAAGATTCAGTAAAGCAGGTTTAATTTCAAAGAATTCTGCTGTAGTAGCAGGTGGAGCAATAGGTGTGCATAGGAAATCATTATTATTAGTGGTTGTGAAGTCACACAACTTAGTGTTTTCAGGAGTATTCATTTTAGCAACAGTAAATAACGCAAACTAGATAAAGTAAATGCAAGTAACTAATTTTTTGTGTTTTTGATATAGAGAGCAAGACAGTAAATAAAGTAAAGCTAGCAACTAATTTTTTTGTGTTTTGTTTAAGTGCAGCAAACAAAGTAGTAAATAAAATAAAGCAAGACAAAAACAAAGTAAAGAGATTGGGAAGTGGAGACTCCCTTGCAGCGTGTCTTGATCTCCCGGCAACGGCGCCAAAATTTGCTTGATGCGTGTAGTTGACACGTCCGTTGGGAACCCCAAGAGGAAGGTGTGATGCGCACAGTAGCAAGTTTCAGTAAGAAACCAAGGTTTAATCGGACCAGTAGGGAGTCAAGAAGCACGTTGAAGGTTGATGGCGGCGAAATGTAATGCGGCGCAAGGGATTCCGGCAACGTGGAACCTGCACAACACAACCAAAGTACTTTGCCCCAACGAAACAGTGAGGTTGTCAATCTCACCGGCTTGCTGTAACAAAGGATTAACCGTATTGTGTGGAAGATGATTGTTTGCAAAGAAAACAGTAAAAACAATTATTGCAGTAGATTGTATTTGATGTAAAGAATAGGACCGGGGTCCACAGTTCACTAGAGGTGTCTCTCCCATAAGATAATTAGCATGTTGGGTGAACAAATTACAGTCGGGCAATTGACAAATAGAGTGGGCATAACAATGCACATACATGATATGATAAATATAGTGAGATTTAATTGGGCATTACGACAAAGTACATAGACCGCTATCCAGCATGCATCTATGCCTAAAAAGTCCACCTTCAGGTTATCATCCGAACCCCTTCCAGTATTAAGTTGCAAACAACAGACAATTGCATTAAGTATGGTGCGTAATGTAATTAACAACTACATCCTTAGACATAACATCAATGTTTTATCCCTAGTGGCAACAGACATCCACAACCTTAGAACTTTCTGTCACTGTCCCACATTTAATGGAGGCATGAACCCACTATCGAGCATAAATACTCCCTCTTGGAGTTAAGAGTAAAAACTTGGCCAGAGCCTCTACTAATAACGGAGAGCATGCAAGATCATAAACAACACATAAGTAATAGATTGATAATCACCATAACATAGTATTCTCTATCCATCGGATCCCGACAAACACAACATATAGTATTACAGATAGATGATCTTGATCATGTTAGGCAGCTCACAAGATCCAACAATGAAGCACATAAGGAGAAGATGACCATCTAGCTACTGCCTATGGACCCATAGTCCAGGGGTGAACTACTCACTCATCACTCCGAGGCGATCATGGCGATGAAGAGTCCTCCGGGAGATGATTCCCCTCAGGCGCTGGAGGCGATCTCCCGAATCCCCCGAGATGGGATTGGCGTGCGCGGCGTCTCTGGAAGGTTTTCCGTATCGTGGCTCTCGGTCGAGGGTTTCGCGACGAAGACTTTAAGTAGGCGGAAGGGCAACGCTGGGGCCACACGAGGGCCCCACACGCTAGGGCCGCGCGGCCAAGACTGGGCCGCGCCGCCCTATTGTGGCGGCGCCTCGTGGCCCCACTTCCTTTTCCCCTCGGTCTTCTGGAAGCTTCGTGCAAAAATAGGACCTTGGGCGTTGATTTCGTCCAATTCCGAGAATATTTCCTTACTAGGATTTCTGAAACCAAAAACAGCATAAAACAGCAATTGGCTCTTCGGCATCTTGTTAATAGGTTAGTGCCGGAAAATGCATAAATACGACATATAATGTGTATAAAACATGTAGATATCATCAATAATGTAGCATGGAACATAAGAAATTATCAATACGTCGGAGACGTATCAAGGTCTTGGATGAGGTGCAAAGAGTTGAGAGGGTTTGGTTTGAAAATTTCTTAATACAAGGGCTCAAAGTGGGTAACATATTAAAATTGTCACATATGACCATTATCATATGTAACTAGTTTTTGATTTTTCCTTTGATTTGATTTAAGTTTCTTTGATTCCAAAAGTGTTATTAAGTGTTTAGTAACCTTCTACAAGCAATGGCACAAGCCAAATTGGCTTAGGTTAAGATTTGCCAAAAATGGCCATAAGCCATATGTGAGGTGATTTGCAATTTTCCTAATTTCTTCTTTGTTTCTTTTTGCTTCCAAAAGATGTTGTGTGGTGTTATAATGGTATAGAGAGGTGCTTAAGCATTGCAAACCAAAAAGATAGGTCATAGGATTCCTCTTGCAATTTGGCAAAATACCCATATTTAGCTCTATGGAAGATTTTTAATTTCTTTTTGTTTCACTTTGGAATTGAGTTGGTGATTATAGGTAGGGTTTATTAATGTTTTTCAAACCATCTAGCAAAGTAAAACATGGCATAGACATTCATTTTTAAATATAGCCATAGGCTTATATGTGCTTCTCTTTTTATTTTATTTTATTTCTAAATTGTTTCTCTTTGTTTCCTACTTGCATGGTTAGGGCTTAGAAACAAATTGAAACACTTCAAACACACATTTATGTCATTAACAAGCATTTCATTCATTCACACACTAGAAAAGGGTTTTGAAATAGAAAAGTTTTTGTTAACCCTCAAAATTGATTAATTGGAAATTGTTTTTATTTGTTGCAAAAAGTTGGGGTGTTACACTGATTCTGGACCTACTGATCATATCACCGGCGAGTTGGACAAACTCCATGTGAGAGATCGTTACAATGGGCATGAGCAAATTCACACAGCTAGTGGTGCAGGTATGGATACAACATGTTGGTTCTTCTGTTTTGCGTACCCCTAATCATGACTTGCATCTAAATAAAATTCTTCATGTGCCCAAATCCACCAAAAGTTTACTATCTACTAGTCGCCTCGCTCGTGATAATGATGCCTTTGTTGAGTATTGGCCTGACTCGTTTTTCATTAAGGACCAGGACACGAGGGAAGTTCTGCTCCGCGGTAGATGTGTGGATGAGCTATACCCTCTTCCATCTTCATCTACGCCACCACTTGGTCATCAAGCACATGGCGTCATCAAGTCTTCTTCATCGCTTTGGCATAGGCATCTAGGGAATCCGTCTTCAGGAGTGGTTCATCAAGTTCTTCGCGAGAATAATATACCGTTTAGTGAGTCAAATAAAGAGTCTGTTTGTGATGCTTGTCAAAAAGCTAAGAGTCATCAACTCCCATATCCCACGTCATCTAGTGTTTCTACCTCCCCTCTTGAACTTGTATTTTCAGATGTTTGGGGTCCTGCTTCAGGCTCCTTTGGTCGTTTTCAATATTATGTTTGGGATCTTCTGCGGCTTCGTCTTCAGCCGCGCCCAGTGCCACAGGATCTAGTGTGGCTGCCGAACCTGCTGCTGTGGACTATGCATCGACCCGATTGTCTGCGCCGACTGTTCATGTGCCTCATGCTGAACGTTCTCGTACACGACTACAGAGTGGTGTGTCCAAGCCCAAGGAATATACCGATGGCACGGTTCGGTATGACCGTCTTCGGTTTGGTAATTTTTGTAGCACTGGTGAACCATCTAATCTTTCAGAAGCACTTGCAGACCCGTCTTGGAAATCCACTATGGACGAGGAGTACTCTGCGTTAATGCAAAATCAGACCTGGCATTTGGTTCCTTCTTCTCAGGGTAAAAATGTGATTGACTGTAAATGGGTCTATAAGGTTAAGCGGAAGGCTGATGGCACTGTAGACCGCTATAAGGCACGCTTGGTTGCCAAAGGGTTTAAGCAGCGATATGGCATTGACTATGAAGAAACTTTTAGACTTGTTGTCAAGGCTGGTACTATTCGGCTTGTTTTGGCTCTTGCAGTGTCTTCTGGATGGAAGCTTCGACAACTAGATGTGAAGAACGCGTTCTTACATGGTGTTCTGGAAGAAGAGGTCTATATGAGACAACCACCTGGGTATGAGTCTCGAGTGGGACATGTGTGCAAACTGGATAAGGCATTACATGGGCTGAAACAGGCACCTCGAGCCTGGTACTCTCGGTTGAGTTCTAAACTCCAGTCTCTTGGTTTTTCTACCTCCAAGGGTGATATTTCTCTATTTTTCTGCAACAAAAGGGGAGTGTCTATCTTTATGTTGATTTATGTTGATGATATTGTTGTTGCTAGCTCATCAGAGAAGGTTGTGGATATTCTGCTGAATAATTTGGGACTGGATTTTGCCCTGAAAGATCTAGGAGAGCTTCATTACTTTCTTGGTATTGAGGTGAAAAAGGTGTCTAATGGTATTCTGTTGTCTCAAGAGAAATATGCCAATGAATTACTCAACCGTGTGAATATGCAGATTTGCAAGCCTGTTGATACTCCCTTGTCTGTATCTGAAAAGTTATCAATGATTGATGGAGACTTTTGAGTAGTGAAGATTCTACTCGTTATAGAAGTATTGTTGGAGCATTCAGTATATTACTATGACAAGGCCGGATATCTCCTTTTCTGTGAACAAGGTTTGTCAGTTCTTGCATGCTCCAACTACTGTTCATTGGACAGCAGTTAAGAGAATTTGAGATATTTGAGAGGAACCATATCTCTTGTACTGAGGTTGAGTCGATCACCTTCTACTTTAGTCAATGCTTTTTTTGATGCTGACTAGGCAGGGTGTCCAGATGATAGAAGGTCTACAGGTGGCTTTGCTATCTTCTTGGGATCGAATCTGATTTCATGGACTGCGAGAAAGCAAGCTACTGTGTCACGGTCTAGTACTGAAGCCGAGTATAAGTCCTTAGCTAATGCAACAGCAGAAGTGATTTGGATACAAACTTTGTTGTGTGAATTGGGAGTGCCGCAATCTAGAGCGGTTGTGTTATGGTGCGATAATCTTGGAGCAACATATCTCTCTGCTAATCATGTGTTTCATGCCAGAACTAAGCATATTGAAGTGGACTATCACTTTGTTCGTGAGAGAGTTGCTCAGAAGCTTTTAGACATACGATTTGTTCCTTCAGGAGATCAAGTGGCTGATGGGTTCACAAAGCCACTTTCTGTCAAGCAACTAGAGATGTTTCGTTGCAATCTTAACTCAGATAAGTTATGATTGAGGGGGAGTGTTAAACTGTATATTATCTAGTTGTATACCCTGTATTCTCCTGTATTGTACACCCCTCACTATACACGAGGTGGCCCATTGTATGTCAATATATAAGCACCTATGTACCCTGTGTTAGGGTTTACACTTCCCATAATACTTTGATACTTGCCTTAATTGGTTGTGTCTGGCAATGGCCTTGTTGAAGTCATTGTCTTGAGAGCGGAGACTATGCTAAGGGTGAAAAGCTGAGATCTTTTGATTGGGCGACGACTCTGTTAGTGCACTATTTCCTTCTTAGAGACGTCGCCTTTGAAGAGCCTGAAGTTCAGGAGTTGTATTGGTGGGTGTTGTATTGTTGCTGCTAGAGCTGGAATGCCGTAGCGGGCTTTTTATTTCTTAGTTTTCTTTTTCTATTTTTGGCTATGTGCATCCGTACTGCTATTAGGGTATTATGTTGTTACAAAGACTAAGTGTAATTGGTATCTTCTGTATTAATATATTTCCTTTATCGAGAAAGTAGTCGGACGATGGCTATTGGCCAGAATAGATAGATGTCTTGAGGTATCATAGTCGTCGGGTCTGTACGGATTATAGTCGCCATGGTGTCTTATCCCTCCACGGATATGCGCGAGAAAATGAGAAGATGGCCCGTTGTTTGGCGCGAAGAGAAGGCCGCTTAGATTGCAGTTAGGGCATCTCCAGCGGCGCGACGCAAACAGCGTCCGTTTGCGTCCGCGCGGACCGGAAATGTGTCTGGCACCACCTTCAGTGGGGCGACGCAAAGTGACCGGGCCGTCCGCGGAGACACAAACCTGGTCCAAATATGCGCCAGGTGTCGGGGGGAAGACCCCGGGTAGGGCAATGGACAGGAGCGGCCGGCTTGAGGTCGGCCGGCTCGCGGCAAAGGCCGGCTGAGGAGCAGCCGGCTGGAGCCGTGGCCGGCTGCCTCGGGAGTCGGCCGGCTCTAAGTCCTGGTCGGCCTGGCTGCGGCCTCAACGCGTAGCTGGGCCGGCTTCACAAGCCATATCCGATCGGGGTTTGCACTCACCGACTCGAGGCTGGCGAGTCTTGTACTGGAAGGAACTGGGTAGGTGGTCCGGGTTCAAAGGTCCACACTGACCTCATCTCCCGTAAAGCACGGGGCACTGTAGAGCAGCAGTGTCACGCGCCAGACAGACCATCATGGCGTACGTCGGTCCGTACCAGCTACAGAGCATGATGGCGACAGCGACACCACCTCGCCATACCGCTGACCTGAGCAGGCGGATGGGACGTGCCACTACGCTCAACGGCTCCCTGACGTCAACGCCTCGGGAAGGAGCGGGAGCCGGAGCCGGCCAAGCCGGCCACTAGACTATAGGGACTTATATGTAAAGTGCCGGTGCCTATATAAGCCGGGCTACCCCCTCGTGCGGGGGACGATCGATCACTTCTTACTCATTCAGTCTTAGCGCTTCCCTGGGAGAGAGACCTTCGTCTACCTTAGCCTCCCAGGAGCAGCCGGATACAGCTCAAGGAGCACCTTTGTACTGTGATATCATCATATACACTCATAGCAAGAGTAGAGGTGTTACCTCCATCGGAGGGCCTCGAACCTGGGTACGTCGCCATGTCGCTCGTGCCCATACCCGCATCCGGATACCGCCGTGAGACCACTTAGGAACCACTTCGATTAGCCACCCTATGGCATATGCCGTGACGATACCACGACATTTGGCGCCACCGTGGGCCTTCAGCGTCTCGGCCGGTGTCTTCATCCGGACGGCCTCACCATCACCACCGGCGAGCGGTCGCTTCAGGCTTGATCCGGAGATTCGGCTCCCGACTGCGCCGGCGACAACGCTGGCTGCTTCGCCGACCGGCCATTCCCGCCCGGGCGGCAACATCATCGGCCGGCGGCTTCGACGTCTTCGTCGCCACCGTCGCACCACCGCGCTACCCGCGCGAGATCGTGCGCTGCGCAAGCCCTCCTCCTGGAGCCGGCGCCAGCCTCACCACCGCCAGCCCCTGCATCATGCACGAGGTCATGGCAGCCGGCGACGACGCCGGGGCCAAGTCCGCACGCGTCCGTGGGCCGGTGCTGGAGCGCGAAGCCGCGGCCGGCGCGTCCGCCTCGGGCGCAAAGGCGCCGCCACCACCGTCCCGGGAGGAAGTCCGGGCGGCTGAGCACCCCGCTCACGCCTGGCGCCGACCCCACCACCATTGATGCAGACTTGGAGGCGCACCGCCAGCTCCTCCTCAGGCAAACAGAAGAACTGGCCGCTGCAAAGCGCTAGTGGGAAATCACCCAGCGCGAGTTCAACCGCGCATGGCCTCACCTGTGCGGCGACGGTCCCGCCGAGCCGGCCAGATTCGCCGCAGGCCGTGACCTGGGCGCCGAATCGCCCGAGACGGCGCCCTCGCTCCACCATGAGCAAACCCGTCTACAACACCCCGACAAGAACATGCTCGCGGCCGAAGCCGCGGAAGAGCTGCACCGCCTTGAAGGCGAAGAGTTACGCCGCCAAACTGAGCGGGGAGCTGCTGAAGGCGGCCAACCGACAGTGCCAAGACCCTGTGTACGCCCATGCCCCAGAGCTTCTCACGCCGTGGCACTGCAGGCAACGACAGGGAAGGCGCCAAGGACACGGCCGAGTCCGCCTCCCCCGCACCAAGCCGGCACCGTGACTCCCGGCCACGTACACAAGCTCAAGCCGGCCGAGCCACCTGCCAAGCGGCAACAGCGGCCGCAGCCGGCCACCATCAAACCGGCACCATGAAGGAGACTCCGAGAGGCCGGCGGCAAGACGCCAGCACCGCGCGGTCCCAGAGACCAGCGGCCAACGCCAGCCGGCCCACTCCCGGCTGGGCCCACGCATCGAGCCGGCCGACGCCAGATCGCCTCGACCGGCTGGTCGAATCCCGCATCGCGGAGGAAGAAGGGCCAGCCGGCCCCAAGTGCTTCGGGCCGCGGATCCTCAACGAGCCCATGATCGACGGCTTCCAGCTCCCGCGACACGCCCACGCACGACACTGCCAAGCCGGAGGACCGGCTGCAGGATTACTCCACCGCGTCGGCATCGCCAAAGGCAACAAGCGCCGGGCGCCTACTTCATACTCGGCTCCGCCCGCACATGGCTCAACAACTTGCCAGCCGGCAGCATCAACGGCTGGCTCGACTTCGAGGAGGCCTTCATCAGCAACTTCACCGGCACCTACCGTCGGCCGGGTCACCCCCAACAGCTCGAGATGTGCAAGCAGGGCCCGGACGAGACGGACCATGCATACCTGACGCGCGGTGCGAGATGCGCAACTCTGCGAGGGCGTGCACGAGATCCGGGCACGGCTTCTTCATGGCTGACCCCAACACCATGCTGTGGCACAAGCTGCGCCGCAGCGAGCCCAAGACGATGGCTGCCTTGATGGCCATCGCCGACAAGTACGCGCTGGCCGAGGGAGCCAGCAGCACCCCGGCTGAGATTTCGCCGGCTCCATCCAGGCGGGACAACAACAAGCCGGCCGAGCACAAGCCGGCCGAGGGAGGCCACCATGGCAGCCGGCGGGACAACTACCGCGGCAAGCGGCACAGCGACCAGCCGGACCGCCGGTACGGCTCCGCCCATGTGGCAGCCGTGTCGCCACGCGGCGGCTAGCGGAAGCCGGCGCCAGAGCAAACAGACCGGCTCGGAAGCCGGCACACCTTGAGCAGATGCTCGACTCGCGTGTGCACCACAGCGGCAAGAACCCCTCCAACCACACCATCCCGCGCCACTTCATGAAGCGGCCGACGAGCGGCGAGCCACTTCCGCCTCCACCCCCGCCTCCCACCGGCCGGCGGGCCAAGCCGGCGCAGAAGCCAACAACCTCGAGCACCACGAGGCTAACCAAGTGCACCATGGCGGCCGGTACCTGGCTGAGGATGCCGCCTACATCATCTTCACCACCGAGCCGGAGGACAAAACGAGCCAGCAGCGCCGTTCCCTCGAAGTCAACGCGGTCATGCCGCCGGTCCCCCAGTACCTAAACTGGTCAGAGCAGGCCATCACCTTCGATCGCCGCGACACACCGGCTGTCCTGCCAAAGCCGGGCAGCTACGCCATGGTCCTCGACCCCACCATCGGCACAAGCCGGCGCAGCGTGCGTTTCTCGCGCATCCTCATTGACGGCGGCAGCAGCATCAACATCCTCTACCGCGACACCGCCCGCAAGCTGGGCATCCAGAGGCCGAGTTGCGCCCCCCCCCCACCGTCTTCCACGGCATCGTGCCAGGCCACTCGTGCCAGCCGATCGGCCGGATCATGCTGGCGGTTATGTTCGGCAAGCCGGACCACTTCCGCACGGAGAACGTCGAGTTCGAGGTAGTGGACCTGGTCAGTCCCTACCACGCGCTCCTGGGCAGGCCCTGACCAAGTTCATGGCGGTGCCCCACTATGGGTACCTGAAGATGAAGCTGCCGGGCCCAAAGGGGTCATTACCGTAGCCGGCGACTATCGCCGCTCTATGGAGTGCGCCACCCAGAGCTCGAAGATGGCCCAGACGCTGGTCATAGCTGCCGAGAAGCAGCTCATCAGCGACGCCGTCGCCATGGCTAAGGCCGCGCAGTCGGGCATGCCGGCTGTGGGCAACCCGGCTGGGACGACTCACTTCCAGCCGGCCAACGACACCAAGAAGATCCTGCTCGACCCGGCGCAGCCGGACAAGTTCGTCACCATCGGTGCCGGCTTGAGCAGCAAATAGGAAAGCGAGCTCACCAGCTTCCTCCGTGAGAATCGGGACATCTTCGCATGGTCTCCAAGGGACATGCCGGGTGTACCGAGGGAGTTGGCTGAGCACCACCTCCACGTCAGCCTGAAGCCAAGCTCAGGCGCTTCGCCGAAGAACGAAGGAAGGCCATCGGTGAAGAAATCGCCCGCTCCTAGCTGCCGGCTTCATCATGGAAGTGTTGCACCGGACTGGTTGGCAAACCAGTGTTGAAGAAGAACGGCTCTGGCGCATGTGTATCGACTACACCAGCCTCAACAAGGCGTGCCCGAAGGACCCCTTCCCCCGCCGCGCATAGATCAAGTCATAGACTCGACCGCCGGCTGTGAACTGTTGTCTTTTCTAGATGCCTACTCAGGCTACCACCGATTCCTTTGAATCAACTGATCAAATAAAGACTTCGTTCATTACCCCGTATGGGGCTTACTGCTACACGACTATGCCATTCGGCTTGAAAAATGCAGGCGCCACCTACCAAAGGTGCATGCAAAAATGTTTGCAGGATCAAATCGGCAGAAATGTTCACGCATATGTGGATGATGTCGTTGTAAAAACCAAGGAGATGCCTACCCTCCTTGATGACTGAGAGAAACCTTCACCAATCTGCGAAGATTCCGGATGAAGTTGAACCCGGCCAAGTGCACTTTCGGCGTGCCGTCTGGCCAGCTCCTGGGCTACCTCGTCTCTCAGCGGGGAATCGAAGCCAACCCGGAGAAGATCATTGAGAAGATGGAACTGCCACAGTGCCTCAAGGACGTCCGAAGTTCACCGGATGCCTGGCCTCCTTGAGCCGCGTCAGCCGGCTGGGGGAGAAGGCACTGCCCTATACCAGCTGCTCAAGAAGACAAACTCCTTCACTGGACGCCGCAGGCGATGAAGCCTTCCGCGATCTGAAGCGCATGCTCTCGCGCTTGCTCTGGCATCACCGGCTTCAGTAGAGCCGATGCTATATACATCGCAGCCACCAATCGAGTGGTTAGCGTTGTCCTGGTGGTGGAGCGCAAAGAGGCCGGCAAGGAGCACGGTCCAGCGCCCAGTCTATTACCTGAGTGAAGTGCTTTCCCAGTCGAAGCAAAACTACCCCCACTACCAGAAGGTCACCTATGGCGTATACATGGCAGCCAAGAAGCTCAAGCACTACTTCCAAGAGCACCCCATCAAGGTGGTGGCCACAGCGCCCTTGGCAGAAATCATCGGCAGCAAAGACGCCAACGGCCGGGTCGCCAAGTGGGCGCTGGAGCTGGCGGCCCATGCCATCCAATACGAGCCAAGAACAGCCATCAAGTCGCAGATCCTAGCCGACTTCTTCGTCGACTGGGCCGAGATGCAATATCTGCCGCCTGTGCCGGATTCCACGGAAGCTGCACTTCGACGGCTCGAAGATGCGCACCGGCTTGGGAGCCGGAGTCGTCATCACCTCTCCTAAGGGGGACAGGCTGGACTACGTCCTGCAGATCCACTTCGCCGCATCCAACAATGTGGCGGAGTATGAAGCGCTCATCCATGGGCTCAAGCTAGCCAAGGAAATAGGCGTCCGTTGCATCCTTTGCTTCGGCGACTCCGACTTGGTCATACAGCAGGCGTCTGGCGACTGGGACGCGAAGGATGCTAACATGGCATCGTATCGCTTCCATGTTCAGCAGCTAGCCGGCTTCTTCGAGGGCTGCGAGTTTCACCACGTGCCAAGGGCCAACAACGAGGCGGCTGACGCCTGTCCAAGATAGGCTCAACCCGGCAGGCAATTCCGCCGGGTGTGGCCCTGCAGCACTGCGCAAGCCATCCATCATACCTTCCCGGACTCGGATTCCATATTCGTGCCGGCTGACCCGGGCTTCACAGCAAAACTGGGGCTTCGCAGTCAAAGTCGGGGCTTCCGAACCCGCCGGCTCCACGACGAACCCGGGGGCTTCTCAGCCAAACCCGGGCTCATCAGCCCAAGTCGGGTGCTTATCGGCCAAACCCGCCGGCTCAACAGCCGAACCCGGCGACCACGCAGTCGAACCCGGAAGCTCCGAAGATGGAGCCCTGATGGTTAGCATATTCGAGATAAAATGCGTACCATCATGGGCACAAGAATTCCTCTCCTACCTCACCGATGGTGTGCTGCCCAATGATAGGGTTCAAGCCAGGCAGATTGAGAGAAGGGCCAAGGCCTACACAATCATCAACCACCAGCTGTACAAACGCAGCGTAAGTGGGGTGTTCCAGCGGTGCGTCGAGCCGGCTGAAGGGATTGAACTCCTCCGGGAAATCCATCAGGGAGAGTGCGGCCATCACGCCTCCTCAAGAGCCATAGTGGGCAAAGCCTTCCGCACGGCCTATTGGCCGGGCGCTAAGACGCAGAAGATCCGGTGAAGAAGTGCAACGGCTGCCGCGCTTCGCAAAGCAAAGGCAAACGCCGGCTTCCGCCTTGAAGACCATCCCCATTACCTGGCCATTTGCCGTATGGGGCTTGGACATGGTGGGCCCGTTCAAAACAGCCCGAGGCGGCATGACCCACCTCTTGGTGATGATTAACAAATTCACCAAGTGGATTGAATCCAAGCCGATCAAGAAGCTGGACGGCTCCACAGCTGTCACATTCCTCAAGGAAATAATTGTGAGGTATGGCTACCCCCACAGTATCATCACCGACAACGGCAGCAACTTCGCCGAAGGCATATTCAAGCGCTACTGTGGGGAGATGGGGATCCGGATGGACCTATCATCAGTGGCGCACCCAAACCAACGGCCAGGTGGAGAAGGCAAACGGCTTGATCCTAGCCGGCATCCGGCCCGGCTGGTAGAGGCTCGAGCGCTCAGCCGGCTGCTGGATAGAAGAGCTGCCCTCCGTGCTTTGGAGTCTGCGCACACGCCAAACCGCTCCGTCGGCTTCACGCCATTCTTCCTCGTATACGGGGCCGAAGCCGTCCTGCCGACTGATATCGAGCACGACGCGCCAAGGATCAAGCTCTACACGGAAGCCGAAGCCAAAGAAGCTCGTGAAGATGGAGTCGACCTGGTCGAAGAGGCCCGGCTGCTGGCCCAGATCAGCCATATACCAGCAAAGCCTCCGACGCTATCACAGCGGAAGGTGCAGCCCTTAGCATTCCGAGAAGGAGACCTAGTGCTCCGGCTGATCCAACGGACAGGGACAGCATAAACTAGCATCCCCATGGGAGGGTCCCTTCATCGTGAGCAAGGATACGTCTCCAACGTATCGATAATTTCTTATGTTCCATGCTACTTTATTGATGATACCTACATGTTTTATGCACATTATATGTCATATTTATGCATTTTCTGGAACTAACCTATTAACAAGATGCCGAAGAGCCGCTTGTGCTGTTTTTGGTTTCAGAAATCCTAGTAAAGAAATATTCTCGGAATTGGACGAAACTTTCGCCCAGGGTCCTATTTTTGCACGAAGCTTCCAAGACCGAAGACCTAACGAAGTGGGGCCACGAGGCAGCCAGGGGTGGCCGGCGCGGCCCAGCCCTGGCCGCGCCCCCTGGGCCCTCGTGTGGCCCCTCGCGTTGACCTTCCGCCTACTTAAAGCCTCCGTCGCGAAACCCCCGAGAGCCACGATACGGAAAACCACCAGACGCCGCCGCCGCGAATCCCATCTCGGGGATTGAGATCGCCTCCGGCACCTGCCGGAGAGGGGATTCATCTCCCGAGGACTCTTCATCGCCATGATCGCCTGAGTGATGAGTGAGTAGTTCACCCTTGGACCATGGGTCCATAGCAGTAGCTAGATGGTCGTCTTCTCCTTGTTGTGCTTCATTGTTAGATCTTGTGAGCTGCCTAACATGATCAAGATCATCTATATGTAATTCTATATGTTGTGTTTGTCGGGATCCGATGGATAGAGAGTACTATGATTATGGTGATTATCAATCTATTGTTCATGTGTTGTTTATGATCTTGCATGCTCTCCGTTATTAGTAGAGGCTCTGGCCAAGTTTTTACTCTTAACTCCAAGAGGGAGTAATTATGCTCGATAGTGGGTTCATGCCTTCATTGATACCTGGGACAGTGACAGAAGTTCTAAGGTTGTGATGTCGTTGCCACTAGGGATAAAACATTGATGCTATGTCTAAGGATGTAGTTATTGATTACATTACGCACAATACTTAATGCAATTGTCTGTTGCTTTGCAACTTAATACTGGAGGGGGTTCGGACGATAACCTGAAGGTGGACTTTTTAGGCATAGATGCAGTTGGATGGCGGTCTATGTTCTTTGTCGTAATGCCCAATTAAATCTCACTATATTTACCATGTCATGTATATGCATTGTTATGCCTTTCTCTATTTGTCAATTGCCCGACTGTAATTTGTTCACCCAACATGCTTTTATCTTATGGGAGAGACACCTCTAGTGAACTGTGGACCCCGGTCCTATTCTTTCCATAGCATACAATCTACTTGTTTTACTGTTTTCTTTGCAAACATCTTCCACTCGATACGTTTAATCCTTTGTTACAGCAAGCCGGTGAGATTGACAACCTCACCGTTTCGTTGGGGCAAAGTACTTGTGTTGTGCAGGTTCCTAGTTGGCGCCGGAATCCCGGTGTTGCGCCGCATCACATTTCGCGACCATCAACCTTCAACGTGCTTCTTGGCTCCTACTGGTTCGATTAAACCTTGGTTTCATACTGAGGGAAACTTGCTTCTATACGCATCATACCTTCCACTTGGGGTTCCCAACGGACGTGTGCATCTACGCGTATCAAGCTAAATTTCTGGCGCCGTTGCCGGGGAGATCAAGACACGCTGCAAGGGGAGTCTCCACTTCTCAATCTCTTTACTTTGTTTTTGTCTTGCTTTATTTTATTTACTACTTTGTTTGCTGCACTAAATCAAAACACAAAAAAAAAATTAGTTGCTAGTTTTACTTTATTTATTGTCTTGCTCTCTATATCGAAAACACAAAAAAATTAGTTACTTGTCTTTACTTTATTTGCCTAGTTTACTTTATTGCTGTTATCATGAGTAATCCTGAAGTTGAAGTTCGTTCTTTTAAGCAACAAGTGGAGAAAGTTTTAAAGATGCTTGGTATAGAATTAGTAATGCTCATCAAAGGTGCATTAAGAAACACTCCACCACTATCCTTCTTAGGAACTTTTATGTTGGTTTATCTAGTTGGAATAGATATGTTCTTGATACTCTTTCGGGAGGTAATTTCCTAGGTACTCCTGCTTTAGAAGCTAGTTGCATCATTGAGAGTCTAGTTGGAATACCACCTGTTAATGAAGTTAAAATTGAAATCTCTCTGAAGATGTTATGAAAAAATTGGAAACCATAGAGAAAAATTTTCCAAGTGTTGAAGCTAAATTGGGAATGTTATTTGACAAAACTTATGAACTTGATAAATCCTTAGGAGGAATTGATGAAAGAATTAGTATCCTAGGAACTTGTGTTGTCCATGATAATCAAACCAATAGGATTGATGAACTTGAAAAAGCTATGGGAACCTTGGGTTCAACCTTTTCTTCTCTCAAGTATAATGAGAAAGCTTATGTGGGTAAAGAGCAAAAATTCATGTATGCCTCTAAAGTGCCAAAACAAAAGAATTATTATAGGCCTAAAATTGCCAAAACCCCCAGCACTACCATAGAAAATCTAGATAATGGAACACCTAAAGTACCCCCTGCAACAAGTTGTGTTTGCATGAAGAATAATAATGTTGATGCTTCTACTCTCGATGTCACTTGATTTGCACTTTCTGCGCCTAGCTGAAAGGCGTTAAAGAAAAGCGCTTATGGGAGACAACCCATGTTTTTACCTACAGCAATTTTTTGTTTTATTGAGTCTTGGAAGTTGTTTACTACTGTAGCAACCTCTCCTTATCATGTTTTTGTGCCAAGTAAAGTTTCTATGTCAAAGTTGATGTTATATTTGGGATCGCTGCGCAGAAACAGCATTGCTGTCTGTCACGAATCTGGGCATAATTCCCTGTAGAAAATTCGAAAAAATCTGCCAATTTACGAGCGTGATCCTCAGATATGTACGCAACTTTCATTAGTTTTGAGTTTTTCCATTTGAGCAAGTCTGGTGCCATTTATAAATTCGTCTTTACGGACTGTTCTGTTTTTGACAGATTCTGCCTTTTATTTCGCATTGCCTCTTTTGCTATGTTGGATTTATTTCTTTGATCCATTAATGTCCAGTAGCATTATGCAATGTCCAGAAGTGAAAAGAATGATTGTGTCACCTCTGAATGTGTGAATTATTAATGATGCACTAACCCTCTAATGAGTTTGCTTGAAGTTTGGTGTGAAGGAAGTTTTCAAGGGTCAAGAGAGGAGAATGATATACTAAGATCAAGAGGAGTGAAAGCTAAGCTTGGGATGCCCCCGTGGTTCATCCCTGCATATTTTAAGAAGACTCAAGCGTCTAAGCTTGGGGATGCCCAAGGCATCCCCTTCTTCATCGACAACATCATCAGGTTCCTCCCCGAAACTATATTTTTATTCAGTCACATCTCGGTGTTCTTTACTTGGAGCGTCGGTTTGTTTTCGTTTTTGTTTTTGTTTGAATAAGATGGATCCTAGCATTCACTTTGTGGGAGAGAGACACGCTCCGTTGTTGCATATGGACACATGTGTCCTTAGGCTTTACTCATAATGTTCAAGGCGAGGTTTCTTCTTCGTTAATTTGTTATATGGTTGGAATTGGAAAATGCTACATGTAGTAATTCTAAAAATGTCTTGGATAATGTGATACTTGGCAATTGTTGTGCTCATGTTTAAGCTCTTGCATCATATGCTTTGCACCCATTAATGAAGAAATACATAGAGCTTGCTAAAATTTGATTTGCATATTTGGTTTCTCTAAGGTCTAGATAATATCTAGTATTGAGTTTTGAACAACAAGGACAGAAGAGTCTTATAATGTTTACAATATGTCTTTTATGTGAGTCTTGCTGCACTTGTTCATCCTTGAGTTTGCTTCAAATAACCTTGCTAGCCTAAACCTTGTATCGAGAGGAATACTTCTCATGCATCCAAAATCCTTGAGCCAACCACTATGCCATTTGTGTCCACCATACCTACCTACTACATGGTATTTCTCCGCCATTCCAAAGTAAATTGCTTGAGTGCTACCTTAAAATTCCATCATTCACCTTTGCAATATATAGCTCATGGGACAAAATAGCCTTAAAAACTATCGTAGTATTGAATATGTACTTATGCACTTTATATTTTATTAAGTTGGTTGCGATAACCATGCTTCTGGGGAACGCCATCAACTATTGTTGAATATCATGTGAGTTGCTATGCATGTCCGTCTTGTCTGAAGGTCTATCATTTTAGTGGTTGGAGCATGCAAAATTGTTAGAGAAGAACATTGGGCCGCTAACTAAAGCCATGAACCATGGTGGAAGTTTCAGTTTTGGACATATATCCTCAATCTCATATGAGAATAATAACTTTGCTACATGCTTATGCATTTAAGAGGAGTCCATTATCTGTTGTCCATGTTGTCCCGGTATGGATGTCTAAGTTGAGAATAATCAAAAGCGAGAAATCCGAAATGCGAGCATTCTCCTTGGACCTTTGTACAGGCGGCATGGAGGTACCCCTTTGTGACACTTGGTTGAAACATGGCATGCGAAGACCCGGTAGTCCAAGTTAAGTAGGACGAGGTGCGGGCACTATTAGTATACTATGCGTGAGGCTTGCAACTTGTAAGATATAATTTTCATAACTCATATGCTTTATTACTACCGTTGACAAAATTGTTTCATGTTTTCAAAATAAAAGCTCTAGCACAAATACAGCAATCGATGCTTTCCTCTTTGAAGGACCTTTCTTTTACTTTTATTGTTGAGTCAGTTTACCTATCTCCTTCCACCTTAAGAAGCAAACACTTGTGTGAACCGTGCATTGATTCCTACATACTTGCATATTGCACTTGTTATATTACTTTATGTTGACAATATCCATGAGATATACATGTTATAAGTTGAAAGCAACCGCTGAAACTTAATCTTCTTATGTGTTGCTTCAACACCTTTACTTTGATTTATTGCTTTATGAGTTAACTCTTATGCAAGACTTATTGATGCTTGTCTTGAAGTACTATTCATGAAAAGTCTTTGCTTTATGATTCAGTTGTTTACTCATGTCATTACCTTTGCTTTGATCGCTGCATTCATTACATATGTTTACAAATAGTATGATCAAGATTATGATGGCATGTCACTTTAGAAATTATCTTTGTTATCGTTTTACTTGCTCGGGACGAGCAGAAAGGGGGGATGATACGTCTCCAACGTATCGATAATTTCTTATGTTCCATGCTACTTTATTGATGATACCTACATGTTTTATGCACATTATATGTCATATTTATGCATTTTCTGGAACTAACCTATTAACAAGATGCCGAAGAGCCAGTTGCTGTTTTTTGTTTGGTTTCAGAAATCCTAGTAAAGAAATATTCTCGGAATTGGACGAAACTTTCGCCCAGGGTCCTATTTTTGCACGAAGCTTCCAGAAGACCGAAGACTTAACGGTGGGGCCACGAGGCAGCCGGGGGTGGTGGGCGCGGCCCAGCCCTTGGCCGCGCGGCCCTGCCCCCGGGCCCCTGTGGCCCCTCGCGTTGACCTTCCGCCTACTTAAAGCCTCCGTCGCGAAAACCCCAGTACCGAGAGCCACGATACGAAAACCTTACGAGACGCGCCGCCGCGAATCCCATCTCGGGGATTTCGAGACGCTCTCCGCACCCTGCTTGGAGAGGGGATTCATCTCCCGGAGGACTCTTCATCGCCATGATCGCTCCCGAGTGATGAGTGAGTAGTTCACCCCTGGACCATGGGTCCATAGCAGTAGCTAGATGGTCGTCTTCTCCTTGTTGTGCTTCATTGTTAGATCTTGTGAGCTGCCTAACATGATCAAGATCATCTATATGTAATTCTATATGTTGTGTTTGTCGGGATCCGATGGATAGAGAGTACTATGATTATGGTGATTATCAATCTATTGTTCATGTGTTGTTTATGATCTTGCATGCTCTCCGTTATTAGTAGAGGCTCTGGCCAAGTTTTTACTCTTAACTCCAAGAGGGAGTAATTATGCTCGATAGTGGGTTCATGCCTTCATTGATACCTGGGACAGTGACAGAAAGTTCTAAGGTTGTGATGTGCTGTTGCCACTAGGGATAAAACATTGATGCTATGTCTAAGGATGTAGTTATTGATTACATTACGCACAATACTTAATGCAATTGTCTGTTGCTTTGCAACTTAATACTGGAGGGGGTTCGGACGATAACCTGAAGGTGGACTTTTTAGGCATAGATGCAGTTGGATGGCGGTCTATGTTCTTTGTCGTAATGCCCAATTAAATCTCACTATATTTACCATGTCATGTATATGCATTGTTATGCCTTTCTCTATTTGTCAATTGCCCGACTGTAATTTGTTCACCCAACATGCTTTTATCTTATGGGAGAGACACCTCTAGTGAACCGTGGACCCCGGTCCTATTCTTTCCATAGCATACAATCTACTTGTTTTACTGTTTTCTTTGCAAACATCTTCCACTCGATACGTTTAATCCTTTGTTACAAGCAAGCGGTGAGATTGACAACCTCACTGCTTCGTTGGGGCAAAGTACTTTGGTTGTGTTGTGCAGGTTCCTAGTTGGCGCCGGAATCCCCGGTGTTGCGCCGCATCACATTTCGCGACCATCAACCTTCAACGTGCTTCTTGGCTCCTACTGGTTCGATTAAACCTTGGTTTCATACTGAGGGAAACTTGCTTCTATACGCATCATACCTTCCACTTGGGGTTCCCAACGGACGTGTGCATCTACGCGTATCAGCAGGCATTGATTCCTACTATCTCATAGATGCCCAAGAGGCCAAAAAGAACAAGGCGAGCAAAACTGACGAGGAGACAAAACGTCCCTGGAATGTCAGGTTGCTTCGACCATTTTACACTTGAGAGCAGGAATGTATGTATCCCTTGTACTCCTTTTGTAAGCTATGAAAAAGCAAGCGCCGAGAGCGCCGATTTCGACAAATTTTTCGCATACTCTTGTTTTCGCCAATTGGCTAACACCCTCTCACGCGGCCGGCTCAGTAACGTGATCCGGTTTCCGACAGCCGACTTCCGACCAGCTACAGACCGCAACCCGGCTGTCCGGCTGGCGGGGGTAAGAGCCTAGGGAGCCGGCACGCGAAAGACGACTAAGAGAAAGAGTGAAAGCGAATTGATTTACACAACTCTTCATATAAGTGCCGGATTGCCGAACTCGGCTCGTTCGACTGAAATACTATCGGCCTCACCCAGCGGCACGCTCTTGATCCGGCGACGGACCGCAAGTCGGACGTACGATCGGCAAGGGCAACGCCAAAGAGTGGGGCGGATGGGAAAAAGCGAACAAGCCGGAAGAAAGCAAGCCGGCACACAAATGATTAACAAACACATTAAAAGTGCACCATAATAAAAAGGCGATAATATTGTCATTACATGCGCGCCCGGCATCCCGGGGATTTAATAATTTGTCTTTGCAAAAGCAAGATTACATAAACAGGAAAGCCTAAGCGCCGGCTGGAGGAGGACCAGCGATCAACAGCAGGCGGCGGAGACTCCATCTCGATCTCTTCGTCTTCAAGCTCCTCCTCGTCGTCAGACGCCGGGTTCGGGTCCTCGATGAAGACGCGTGATGGCGTGTAACTCACACGTTCGTTGGGAACACCAAGAGGAAGGTATGATGCGCACAGCAGCAAGTTTTCCTCAGAAAGAAACCAAGGTTTATCGAACCAGGAGGAGCCAAGAAGCACGTTGAAGGTTGATGGTGCTGAAAGTGTAGTGCGGCGCAACACCAGGGATTCCGGCGCCAACGTGGAATCTGCACAACACAAACCAAGTACTTTGTCCCAACGAAACAATGAGGTTGTCAATCTCACCGGCTTGCTGTAACAAAGGATTAACCGTATGGAAGATGATTGTTGCAAGAAAACAAGAAAACAAGTATTGCAGATTGTATTTCAAGATAAAATAATGGACCGGGTCCAGTTCACTAGAGGTGTCTCTCCCATAAGATAAAGCATGTTGGGTGAACAAGTTACAGTCGGGCAATTGACAAATAGAGAGGGCACCGCGATGCACATACATGACATGATAAATATAGTGAGATTTAATTGGGCATTACGACAAAGTACATAGACCGCCATCCAACCGCATCTATGCCTAAAAAGTCCACCTTCAGGTTATCATCCGAACCCCTTCCAGTATTAAGTTGCAAAGCAATGACAATTGCATTAAGTATGGTGCGAATGTAATCAATAACTACATCCTTAGACATAGAATCAATGTTTTATCCCTAGTGGCAACAAGACAACACAACCTTAGAACTTTCTGTCTTCCCAGGTATCAATGTAGGCATGAACCCACTATCTAGCATAAATACTCCCTCTTGGAGTTAAGAGTACAAACTTGGCCAGAGGCCTCTACTAGTAACGGAGAGCATGCAAGATCATAAACAACACATAGGTAATAGATTGATAATCACCATAACATAGTATTCTCTATCCATCGGATCCCGACAAACACAACATATAGTATTACAGATAGATGATCTTGATCATGTTAGGCAGCTCACAAGATCCAACAATGAAGCACAAAAGGAGAAGACAACCATCTAGCTACTGCTATGGACCCATAGTCCAGGGTGAACTACTCACTCATCACTCCGGAGGCGACCATGGCGGTGTAGAGTCCTCCCGGAGATGAATCCCCTCTCCAGGTGCCGGAGGCGATCTCCTGAATCCCCCGAGATGGGATTGGCGGCGGCGGCGTCTCTGGAAGGTTTTCCGTATCGTGGCTTCAGTATCGGGGTTTTCGCGACGGAGGCTTTAAGTAGGCGGAAGGGCAACGTGGGGGCCACACGAGGGCCCCACACCATAGGTCGGCGCGGCCGGGCCTGGGCCGCGCCGCCTATGGGGCGGCGCCGTGGCCCCACTTCGACTCCTCTTCGGTCTTCCGGAAGCTTCGTGGCAAAATAGGACCCTCAAGCGTTGATTTCGTCCAATTCCGAGAATATTTCCTTACTAGGATTTCAAAACCAAAAACAGAAAACAGCAACTGCTCTTCGGCATCTTGTTAATAGGTTAGTTCCATAAAATATGACATAAAGTAACATGTAGATATCATCAACAATGAAGCATGGAACATAAGAAATTATCGATACGTTGGAGACGTATCACATCCTAAAGTTAGTCTGTTCGAGCAGTAAAACGATAACAAAGATAATTTCTGAAGTGACATGCCATCATAATCTTGATCATATTATTTGTAAACATATGTAATGAATGCAGCGATCAAAACAATGGTAATGACATGAGTAAACAAGTGAATCATAAAGCAAAGACTTTTCATGAATAGTACTTCAAGACAAGCATCAATAAGTCTTGCATAAGAGTTAACTCATAAAGCAATAAATCAAAGTAAAGGTGTTGAAGCAACACAAAGGAAGATTAAGTTTCAGCGGTTGCTTTCAACTTATAACATGTATATCTCATGATATTGTCAATGTGAAGTAATATAACAAGTGCAATATGCAAGTATGTAGGAATCAATGCACAGTTCACACAAGTGTTTGCTTCTTGAGGTGGAGAGAAATAGGTGAACTGACTCAACATAAAAGTAAAAGAATGGTCCTTCAAAGAGGAAAGCATCGATTGCTATATTTGTGCTAGAGCCTTTATTTTGAAAACATGAAACAATTTTATCAACGGTAGTAATAAAGCATATGAGTTATGTAAATTATATCTTATAAGTTGCAAGCCTCATGCATAGTGTACTAATAGTGCCCGCACCTTGTCCTAATCACTTGACTACCGGATCATCACAATACACATGTTTTAACCAAGTGTCACAATGGGGTACCTCCATGCCGCCTGTACAAGGTCTAAGGAGAAAGTTCGCATTGGATTTCTCGCTTTTGATCATTCTTCAACTTAGACACCCATACCGGGACAACATGGACAACAGATAATGGACTCCTCTTTAATGCATAAGCATGTAGCAACAATTATTATTCTCATATGAGATTGAGGATATCTGTCCAAAACTGAAACTTCCACCATGAATCATGGCTTTAGTTAGCGGCCCAATGTTCTTCTCTAACAATATGCATGCTCCAATCATAAGGTGGTAGATCTCTCTTACTTCAGACAAGACGAACATGCATAGCAACTCACATGATATTCAACAAAGAATAGTTGATGGCGTCCCCAGAAACATGGTTATCGCACAACAAGCAACTTAATAAGAGATAAAGTGCATAAGTACATATTCAATACCACAATAGTTTTTAAGGCTATTTGTCCCATGAGCTATATATTGCAAAGGCGAATGATGGAATTTAAAGGTAGCACTCAAGCAATTTACTTTGGAATGGCGGAGAAATACCATGTAGTAGGTAGGTATGGTGGACACAAATGGCATAGTGGTTGGCTCAAGTATTTTGGATGCATGAGAAGAATTCCTCTCAATACAAGGTTTAGGCTAGCAAGGTTTATTTGAAACAAACACAAGGATGAACCGGTGCAGCAAAACTCACATAAAAGACATATTGTAAACATTATAAGACTCTACACCGTCTTCCTTGTTGTTCAAAACTCAATACTAGAAATTATCTAGACCTTAGAGAGACCAATTATGCAAACCAAATTTTAGCAAGCTCTATGTATTTCTTCATTAATGGGTGCAAAGTATATGATGCAAGAGCTTAACATGAGCACAACAATTGCCAAGTATCACATTACCCAAGACATTTTAGAATTACTACATGTAGCATTTTCCAATTCCAACCATATAACAATTTAACGAAGAAGAAACTTCGCCATGAACATTATGAGTAAAGCCTAAGGACATATTTGTCCATATGCAATAGCGGAGCGTGTCTCTCTCCACACAATGCTAGGATCCAACTTTATTCAAACAAAACAAAAACAAAAGCAACCGACGCTCCAAGCAAAGTGCATAAGATGTGACGGAATAAAAATGTAGTTTCAGGGGAGGAACCCGATGATGTTGTCGATGAAGAAGGGGATGCCTTGGGCATCCCCAAGCTTAGACGCTTGAGTCTTCTTAAAATATGCAGGGTGAACCACCGGGGCATCCCCAAGCTTAGAGCTTTCACTCCTCTTGATCATAGTATATCATACTCCTCTCTTGATCCTTGAAAACTTCCTTCACACCAAACTTCGAGCAAACTCATTAGAGGGTTAGTGCACAATAAAATTTACATGTTCAGAGGTGACACAATCATTCTTTACACCTCTGGACATTGCATAAAGCTACTGGACATTAATGGATCAAAGAAATTCATCCAACATAGCAAAAGAGGCAATGCGAAATAAAAGGCAGAATCTGTCAAAACAGAACAGTCCGTAAAGACGAATTTTAAAATGGCACCAGACTTGCTCAAATGGAAAAACTCAAAACTAATGAAAGTTTCGTACATATCTGTGGATCACTCACGTAAATTGGCATAATTTTCTGAGTTTCCTACAGAGAATTAGGCCCAGATTCGTAACAGCAAAGAAATCTGTCTCTGCGCAGTAATCCAAATCTAGTATGAACCTTACTATAGAGACTTTACTTGGCACAAAAACATGCTAAGGAGAGGTTGCTACTGTAGTAAACAACTTCCAAGACTCAAATATAAAACAAAGTGCTGTAGTAAAAACAATGGGTTGTCTCCCATAAGCGTTTTTCTTTAACGCATTTCAGCTAGGCGCAGAAAGTGTATATCAAGTATTATCAAGAGATGAAGCATCTTCAGTGGGTTTGGAGTTTTCTCAACTAAGCATAGTATATTGGATACATAAGTTTCAGCGTCTCCCTTTTCATTAGTCTTAGGCTTGCTATTCTCATCGAACAAATTTTCAGGAACAAGCCAAGCATAGTTATTTTCTAGTGCATCATTCATAGCTAGGAGTTTACATGGTATTGGTGCTTTGATCTCCCCACCATCATTAATATTATTAGTGTACCTTATTCTATCCATGTCCATTTTTTCAAGGAGACCAACAAAATTAGTATGAGAACCTAGCATATTAAATTTAGCAAAGACCTTTCTAGCCTCTCTTGCTAGACCACCAAATTCTCTAAGAAGGGTTTCTAAAACAAAATCTTTCTTTTCCCTTCTTCCATATCACCGAGTGTAAGAATGTGTTGGATTATAGGATTGAGATTAACAAATTTAGTTCCCAACATACGAACTAAAGCAGCAGCAGCAATTTCATAGGTAGGTGCAAGTTCTACCAAGTGTCTATCTTCAAAATCTTCAGTAGTACTAACATGACTGAAAAATTCTTCTATATTATTTCTCCCAACTATAGACCCACGTCCTACCGGTATGTCTTTTGTAGTAAAATTAAAAGGAAACATGATGAAATAAGTAAAGTAAATGCAAGTAACTAATTTTTTTGTGTTTTTTATATAGAGAGCAAGACAGTAAATAAAGTAAAGCTAGCAACTAATTTTTTTGTGTTTTGTTTAGGTGCAGCAAACAAAGTAGTAAATAAAATAAGGCAAGACAAAAACAAAGTAAAGAGATTGAGAAGTGGAGACTGCAAGAAGTGTCTTGATCTCCCGCAACGGCGCCTAAAAGAGCTTGATGGCGTGTAACTCACACGTTCGTTAACCCCAAGAGGAAGGTATGATGCGACAAAGAGCAAGTTTTCCTCGAAAGAAACAAAGGTTTATCGAACCAGGCCAAGAAGCACGTTGAAGGTTGATGGTGGCGAAATGTAGTGCGGCGCAACACCAGGGATTCCGGCGCCAACGTGGAACCTGCACAACACAAACCAAGTACTTTGTCCCAACGAAATAGTGAGGTTGTCAATCTCACCGGCTTGCCGTAACAAAGATTAACCGTATTGTGTGGAAGATGATTGTTGCAAGAAAACAGTAAAACAAGTATTTAGATTGTATTTCAAGATAAAAGAATGGACCGGGGTCCACAGTTCACTAGTGTCTCTCCCATAAGATAAAGCATGTTGGGTGAACAAATTACAGTCGAGCAATTGACAAATAGAGAGGGCACCGCGATGCACATACATGACATGATAAATATAGTGAGATTTAATTGGGCATTACGACAAAGTACATAGACCGCCATCCAACCGCATCTATGCCTAAAAAGTCCACCTTCAGGTTATCATCCGAACCCCTTCCAGTATTAAGTTGCAAAGCAACACAATTGCATTAAGTATGGTGCGTAATGTAATCAATAACTACATCCTTAGACATAGAATCAATGTTTTATCCCTAGTGGCAACAAGACAACACAGCCTTAGAACTTTCCACCTGTCCTGTATCAATGTAGGCATGAACCCACTATCTAGCATAAATACTCCTCTTGGAGTTAAGAGTACAAACTTGGCCAGAGCCTCTACTAATAACGGAGAGCATGCAAGATCATAAACAACACATAGGTAATAGATTGATAATCACCATAACATAGTATTCTCTATCCATCGGATCCCGACAAACACAACATATAGTATTACAGATAGATGATCTTGATCGTGTTAGGCAGCTCACAAGATCCAACAATGAAGCACAAAAGGAGAAGACAACCATCTAGCTACTGCTATGGACCCATAGTCCAGGGGTGAATTACTCACTCATCACTCCGGAGGCGACCATGGCGGTGTAGAGTCCTCCGGGAGATGAATCCCCTCTCCGGCAGGGTGCCGGAGGCGATCTCCTGAATCCCCCGAGATGGGATTGGCGGCGGCGGCGTCTCGGGAAGGTTTTCCGTATCGTGGCTCTCGGTACTGGGGTTTTCGCGACGGAGGCTTTAAGTAGGTGGAAGGGCAACGTGGGGGGCCACACGAGGGCCCCACACCATAGGTCGGCGCGGCCAGGCCTGGGCCGCGCCGCCCCTATGGTGGCGGCGCCTCGTGGCCCCACTTCGACTCCTCTTCGGTCTTCTCGAAGCTTCGTGGCAAAATAGGACCCCGGGCGTTGATTTCGTCCAATTCCGAGAATATTTCCTTACTAGGATTTCGAAACCAAAAACAGCAGAAAACAGCAACTGGCTCTTCGGCATCTTGTTAATAGGTTAGTTCCAGAAAATGCATAAATATGACATAAAGTGTGCATATAACATGTAGATATCATCAACAATGAAGCATGGAACATAAGAAATTATCGATACGTTGGAGACGTATCGACGCGCTTGTCAACAAAGTCGGCGATGGCGCAGGCGCGGGCAAGCCGAGCGGTCTTGTTCTCCGCCGGAAGGTTTTCCTCCACGCCGGCTCGCCGCTCTCCAGCTGATCCAGGTTGACCTCGTACCAGAGAGCACGAAGGAGAGGGCCATGTCTGCGCCAAGACGTGCGGCCGACTCCTTCCAGTCGGCGAAGCGATCCGGCGCCGTCTCCAACCACTTGATGAGGTTGGCAAGGTCCTGCGCAGCGTCTCGTCGGCCACAGCAGCCGGATCGCTCCTCCGCCGCTTCCGAGCTCCCAGCCGAGCTTCGTGATAGGCTCGACACGGGCGGCCATGGACGCCGATAGTCGTCCATGGAGAAGTAGGCCGAGCTCTCCTCCCCGAGCCTGCCGCGCGCATCCGCGCCCCGCCGCTGCGCGGCGCCGCATCCTGCGCCTCGTAAGGCCGCAAGGAAAAAGCAAGTTAGAAACTTATTGAAGACAGAAAATGCAAATTTTCGAAGTCGGCAGCCGGCAAAGAACCGACTGCCCCCCTCGAAGATGGAGATTTCAAGTCCTAGTAAGACCGGCGGCCGGCAAGAACTGACTGCCCCCAGCCCGAAGATGGAGATTCCGAAGTTTAGTAAGACCGCGGCAGCCGCAAGAACCGACGCCTCCGCCTGAAGATGGAGATTTGAAGTCCTAGTAAGATCGCGGCAGGCAAGAACCGACTGCCCCCACCGAAGATGGAGATTCCGAAGCCTAAGGTAAGGGCATAAGAACCGATCGCCCCACCGAAGATGGAGATTTCGGTTAGAGAAACGGCGGCAGCCGGCTAGATCCGATCGCCCCCACCAAGATGGAGACAAAGAAAAGATCAATTTCTGCCGCCGGCTGCCAACCTGAGCTAGCAGCCGACAGCCGAAAGCCGGCAATGGGGAGGGAAAAGTACAAAGACTCACCCGCCAAGCCGCGGTCGAGCCGGCTAATCTCCTCCACCCACCGCTTGGCGGTGGCCGACAGCTCCTCAGATTTGGAGGTCACCTCTCGCTGAAGCTCGAGTCGCTGCTGCTCCACCCTCTCCATCCGCCTGGACAGATCCCCCACCTTCTCCTCCTCAGCCTTCCTGAGGGCGGCCAGCTCCTTGAGGTGGTTGGCCTCTAGCTTGCGTAGCCGCGTCAGCTCGCCGTCGGCCACCTTCAGCTTGGCAGCAGCAGCACGACCCGCCTCCTCGCTCTCGGCGCACTGGGCGCGGGCGATCCGAAGATCCTTCTCCAGCTGCGGAACCCGAGCAGCTTCGGCTGTAAAACGGCAAGAAAAATCATCAGACGGATGAAATCAGAGAAAAAGAGAAGGCAAAAGGAAGAAAGTCTCACCCTTGACGACCTCCAGCTCGCGAGCCAAGGCGGCCCGCTCGATCTTGGCCCGGTGGTAGCTGGTCACCACCTGGTTGTACAGGATGGTGCGTCGCTCCTCGACCGTCTGAAAGAGTCAGTTGTTTAGGCGAAACCTGGACCGGCTCCAAGCAGCCGGCCCATGCCTCGGAGGGCTACCAGGATAACAGTAAAATTGCAAAAGATCAGAAGAGAAGACACATACCTTCTCAGCATCCTCCAGCGTCGCCAGCTGGGCAATAGTCTCGGCGGCCTTGGCTTTGAGGCTCGCGCGGTAGTCGGAGAAAATCATCTTCATGGGCGCCGTGCCAGGCTGCCCCTCCCGGCTGATCACCTCGCATGAGTTCGCCTTGTGCCATGCCTTCTCCATGGTGCCAGCCGAGCCAAAGCTGGAGTCGGAGGCGGACGGCACAGCCACCAGCCGGGCACCCTTGGCCACGTGAAGGCCCGAAGGCGACACTGACGGGCCCTCCGCCCTCACCAACGCCCGGGAGTTGGCGTCCTTCGAGCGCGCCGGCTCCTCCCTCAACGGCTCCTCCCCGGCCGGCTCCTCCCTCCGCGCCTCGGGCCGGAGGCGGCGCAGCTTGGCCCGGTGGGAGTCGCCCTCCGGCCGGCACCCTCTCGCAGGCGCAGCTCCGCGGCTCCAGCCTGCGGCGGCACAGTCCCGTGCCCAGCTCCGGCCGCTGGTGGCGCGCCCCGCCGGCCGGCCGCCGGCCCTGGGGTGGCGCGCGGCGTAAACATGTCATCCAAGGTGGGCCCCTGGGCCGACTCACCCTGGGCGCCCCGGTCTGGCGCTGAAGGAGGCGCAGCCGAAGAAGACGCCCCCGCGGAAGGCGGCATAGCCGCAGGCGGCACGATGACCACCGGCGGCGCGCGCAAGGTCGAAGGCGGCGGCGCGGTCTCCCTCGCCACCGGAACGGCGGTGCAACACGAGCAGCCGGCCCGAGCCGCCGCCCTGGGTAAACTTTATGGCGGCCCTAATCGAACAAGCAAAAGAAGATAAGTGCGAAGAAAGGAAAGAAAAGGAATCAAACAACGGAGAAAAAAGGACTCACCCGGCCTTCTCCGGGACCTTCTTGGGCCCCAGCTGGCGCTGCTTCTTAGCCCGGCTCTCCAGCTTGGCCGTGGACCCGCCGGCGGCTCGCTTCTTCTTCTGGGGCGCAGTGTCGCCGAGGCGGCAGGCGGCCTCGTGCGCAGAGGCACCGCCGGATCGGCCCCGTGGTGGAGGTCGCCGGCTCCTCCTCATCCCGCTGCTCCGGCGAGGGCGGCGGGTTGTGTTCCCCTTGGCCGCCTTGGTCTGGCACCTCCGGCATCGTCGTCGCCGCTTGGTCGCCGCTTGGTCTGCCGGATCAACATGATCCGCGTCCGCATCTTCTGCGCCGGTCGCCGTCCTCAACGCCTTGGCGGCTGAAAAGCTGAAAAGCAAGACAAGTTACAAGTCGGCCACGCAGCCGCAAGTCGAAAATCGCAAGCCGAAACACCAAAACTTACCAGCTCAGGCGGCGACGACCGGTCGTAAGGCGGCAGCCCCCAATCCCAGGCTTCCGGCATGTTGGCCTTGGTGATGTTGTTCACCCGGTGAGCAACCTGGGCCTTGGAGAGCGCCAACTTCGACGTCCGGGTCGGATCCAGCCGGCCGGACATGTGCCCGATCTTGTGGACGCGGCTCTGGAGCGGCAGCACCCGGCGCTCGATGTAAGTGCGAGAGGTCCTCGGGCCAGCCGGCCCCGTGATGCACTCCCCGGAGTCCCACGTGAGTTTACCTCCGCATCCGGGTTGGCCGACTTGGCGTTGTGGCCCCAGTTGAGCCGGCTTGAGGTCGGCCGGCTCGCGGCAAAGGCCGGCTGAGGAGCAGCCGGCTGGAGCCGTGGTCGGCTGCCTCGGGAGTCGGCCGGCTCTAAGTCCTGGTCGGCCTGGCTGCGGCCCTCAACGCTGTAGCTGGGCCGGCTTCTACAAGCCATATCCGACTGGGGTTTGTACCACAGACCGACTCGAGGCTGGCGAGTCTTGTACTGACGGAACCGGGTAGGTGGTCCGGGTTCAAAGGTCCACGCTGACCTCATCTCCCGTAAAGCACGGGGCACCGTAGAGCAGCAGGCCACGCGCCGCACGACCATCATGGCGTACGCGGTCCGTACCGGCTAGAGCATGATGGCGACAGCGACACCACCTCGCCATACCGCTGACCTGAGCAGGCGGATGGGACGTGCCACTACGCTCAACGGCTCCCTGACGTCAACGCCTCGGGAAGGAGCGGGAGCCGGAGCCGGCCAATCCGGCCACTAGACTATAGGGACTTATATGTAAAGTGTCGGTGCCTATATAAGCCGGGCTACCCCCTCGTGCGGGGGACGATCGATCACTTCTTACTCATTCAGTCTTAGCGCTTCCCTGGGAGAGAGACCTTCGTCTACCTTAGCCTCCCAGGAGCAGCCGGATACAGCTCAAGGAGCACCATTGTACTGTGATATCATCATATACACTCATAGCAGGAGTAGAGGTGTTACCTCCATCGGAGGGCCTCGAACCTGGGTACGTCGCCGTGTCGCTCGTGCCCATACCCGCATCCGGATACCGCCGTGAGACCACTTAGGAACCACTTCGATTAGCCACCCTATGGCATATGCCGTGACGATACCACGACACCAGGTTTGCGTCTCCGCGGACGCTCGGCGGTCGCGTGGAGCGTCCGCTCGCGTCCCCACGGGCCCTCATGGCAGCGACCTAGGTTCGATCGGCCTCGAATTCACAACGCGCACCGGTGTGGCAACCGCGACGACCAACCGCCGCAATGGAGCGCCGAACCGCCGCGGAAGAGCAACCGCCGGCCTCTTCGTTTTATGCGCCGCCGTTAATCCGCGCACATTATAACCCCCGCGTCTACGGTAATTCAAGTTCAACCGCCTCCTTCTTCTTCCTCTTCTTCTTCTTCTTCTCCAACACCGGCACGTCATGAGCGACTATACGCTGCCGTCCGACTCGGAGAGCGAGGGCAAGTCGCCCAGATTCCTGCATTGGTGGGAATCACCGGCGACGCCAAGCGATCCGGGCTCCACGCCCAGCTACCCTACCTCCACACCGAGTGAGGACGAGGAGGACGGAGGCAGCAATGGCAGCGAAGGCCAGGAGGAGGACGGAGGCGGCGCTGCCAGCAACGCCGACGACGAGGAGGAGGGCCAGGAGGAGGAGGAGGAGGAGGACTCCGACAGCAAGTTCGCCCGATTGGAGGCGCAGGAGGCGGCGGACGACAAGGCGGCGGCAAGGAAGAAGTCCGGGCGCCGCGCGGCACGTCGTCGTCCGTTCACCGACGACGACGATGAAGACGCCATTTCTTCCAGTTTCAACTCCTCGACGGGCGCGTCGTCCTCCAGTTCCGACGAGGAGGTGACAAGCAAGAGGCGGAGGAGTTTCCACGACGACGACGATGCAGGGCCTTCTAACAAGAAGGCCAAAAAATAGTTTTAGTTTATATGTTTTTAAATTTTTTCTTCTTTGTATGTTAAATATGTTTGAATCTAGTCAATTGAAGTATCCGGTTAATTGTTTAGGCTATAATCTATTCGATTGGACCAACATGACATCATGAGTACATCTTTTTCGCGTTTAAAACTTGATCATTCAACAAAATTGAAAAGAAGTAGCACAAAAAAAAAAACAGTTGCATGTCCAAAATGCGTCGGACCGCTGGAGGTAGCCCCCGACGTAAACGGACATTTCGCCCCTCGCGGTCATTTTGACGTCCGCGGGGCGATGCAAACGGACGCTCGCGATCACTTTTGGGCGTCTGAAATGCGTCGCGCCGCTGGAGATGCCTTTAGTGGCACAAATATAGCTGAGATTGTTTGCACTTCGCTGAATCCCTTCTTTAGCTGTGATTTGGGTGCCTGTTACGTCTTTGTTCATTGTTCCTCATGCGCTGCTCTAGCGGCACAGACTTCCCGGGAATCATCACCGCGGACGAGCGCTTCGTGCGCTTCAAGACTGCCCGAAGCCGGCTGGCTTAGATGGGTCGGACAGGGAGCGGACGTACGAATCAAACATGCAGGCCATCCAGCCACGGGAGATCCTGATGCCTCGCCAATGGCCATATCTGATATCTCGGGGCAAGACCACCGGCAACTGCCAGCGGCCATAATACCAAGGTGCGGGGAGAAGACCACGGGCATCAACCGGTGGTGGCGAGAATACCCGAGGCGCGCAGGCATCGGCCGGCGGCGACTTCGCTTCCATACACATCTCATCGTGCTCACGATCAAGAGGGATTTTACTGGTGCCACAGAAACCGAATCAGCACGACATGGTGCACACATATGGATTAGCATCCGGAGGCAGCGAAACTTGTGCAATTGTAGGACTCTGGACGGACGAAACTCATAGAACGGGTACAAACAGTTTTTGAGTTAACCGGTTTTTTTACGTACCAAGCTACGAAGCGGAAGGAAAGGAAAAGTTGAGGTCCTAGTACATACGGAGGTATGAAGGGAATCGGTTTTTTTTTACGAACGAAAATTTATTTTGGTTTTTTGACCTACCAACATCACCGATCCGTAACTTATTAATAGAGATTAATAGAGATTCGTGTACCGACCCAAAAAAGACATATTTGGTGTCCAAGTTAGGTTAGCCCGCTAGTGATAAAAACCAAGAGCAAACAAGACGTGAGATATAGAAATTCAATTCGGCTCCCGGGTGCATATGCTCCCTTTACCAAAAGATTATATTTAAAATGTCAAATTATTTTTATAAAAAATTCTACATGTACATCTCCATAATATATGTGAGTTCGCCAAGTTTCATGAAAGAACCATTTTTTTTGGTCTACATAAAAAAGAGGAAATTTATCTTGTGAACAGCCTTATTCTCAGCACTGAGTTTTGTCTTTTTTACACACACCACATGATAAGTCAATTTTTTCTGAAACAACTTTATGGGTGCGTAGCATGTGAAGATGTAAGTGCGAATTTTTTGTTTCGTTTTTTTAAATTTCAAAATATGTGTAAGATGCACTTTAAAATGAAGGAAGCATATGCTCCTATGTTCTAAAACATCACTCCCAGTGAGATATATTTTTTTGAGCGTGAAGGACGTGGGATATTAAGTCTAGAGCAAGTTCTTATAAAGCAAATGGACGTTTCAAAGTATGTTTTGAAAAAGGATGTCAATTAAGGTGCAAATAGACGTGCCTGCTAATTTCATACCGTTGTGACTGGTGTGTGGGTGAGAGAGAGCGTATTGGTACATGCGCATGCAGTACAACCTCACGTCCACGTGGCCACTAATGCAACGCTGGGAGTTTTGATTTTAATCGGAGGTGATCAGAGCCAGCAATGGCTGTGCCGCTGTCAGTGGACCCGGCACGAAAAAGGAAACCAACTTTTTTGACTGAAGAAAGTATCTCTGCAGCCACTCCTTAAACCCCCGTTCCACCCCTCGTCGCCACTCCAATCCCATTCCAATCCTCCCCACTCGCGCCGCCGAGCGAGAGCTAGCGAGATGGCGTCTTTCGGGCTCTTCGAGGAGGAGAACGCCGGGTCGGTGGCCGCCGGCCTGGTGAACGCGACGGCTCCGGCAGCAGCGGCGGCAGCAGACGCCGTCCACTACGCGGCGCATGTCTCTGCTCGGGCCGTGAATGACGTGCGCATCGTCGGCAACGTCTTCTCGCTCATCGCTCTGTTCATCCCACTGTAAGTTCTCCACTGCTCTGTCGCTGGCATAGTGGCAGCGAAAAAAAAGAACCTTTTTTTCATCTTCACCTTCTTCTGTGTTATTGTTTCCATGTAGCGCGAATCACTACCTTCCTTCAAGAAGATATTTGGGTTCTTTGTTCTGTTCTAACCACGCGCATGCATGCCCTGCACATACACACGCAGACACCAGATCCGGATGCGCTTGAGTCCTCGTTCGGCCGGCGAGTTTTGACATGTTTCTCCGAGTGTTTTTCTGCGATTCCACGTATTGATAGATTTATGGATTCTATTGCTTTTGGGTTGATGGATATATTGATTGTAGAAATAGCCTGCAAGTACGGCCACCTACAGATTTGATAATGATCTATGGTGTCTGCACTGCATTCCTAGCAGATCTTTTTGCATCCGCGTTTTACTGCTTGTAAAGTAAGTGGATAAAACTTGATTAGCACAAAAAGGTGAGGACTAGTAGTACATCTTCGCTGGAACCAATCAAAAAAACAGTAGAGCACACATGATTTAGAGGAATGGTGTTTTTTACCTGAAGTGTGGCGAGTTCAAAACAGGTTGAGCACAATAATCATTTTGCTGAGCAGGTGTATAACTGTATGTAACTGTATTCTGTATCCAACTGCCACCAATGTATGTTGACAGATAGTGGTATCGTCACTATATGGTAGCCTGCAGCTCTGCTTTTATAAACTTAGCACTTACTCAGCAGTTAGCTATTGATCTTTTATTTACTGGCACTCTAAAACCCATTTGGTACCTTAGCACTTATGACAAATCTACTCAGAAATTAGGACAAGCTATGAGTTGCACGTCCAGTAAAATGGATTTTAAGTAGTCCTTGTAGATATATAGACTGTACTCATAGCCTACGTGGAACCACAATAGAGCCCTCTGATTGTTTCCTTTTTAGCATACTAGGCATTAACTAGACTGAAGTATTATGTGCTAGTGCTACTGTCATATTGGAGTGAGGATCATAGTTAACTTGGATCCAGTGATCCATGTACTGACAGCAATTTCTTTTTCTCCTTGTACTCCTTGTCATTTTCAGTTTTTGTATCTGCTTTGTCATTCTTGGACTTCATATATCTGTCCATGCTTTGCATGTAGTTTTCCCTTATGATATGTATCTCAGTTTCTTCAGTATCTTGGTTCTCCAAGACAGAAAAATATCTTAAGATTTAATTTGGTTCAGTCCTTCGTTGTAAAGCAAATAGCAAAGTTGCTGGGTCACAGGAGTAGCACCTGCCCTACTTCTACAGTCTTACAAACTGCTAGGGGTTTGGATATACTCTAGAAATAAACAAGGCCTAAGGTGCTCTGTTCTGGTTCTGAATATGCTACAGCTTTCCTAGTGGGGCATTATTCATGTTAAGGTGATCTATTAAGTTGATTTGCTAACCAATTTAATTTCATCTGCAGCTACACCTACGTGCGACCGGTCTACCAAGCCAACGGGGTGGGCGAGGGCACAATCTATGGCTTCATCGGCGTCTTCCTCGGTGCGATGTTGTGGCTGTTGTACGCCATCCCGTCCAAGCACCGGGACATGTTCACAATGGTGGTGAACTGTGTTGCCATCGCAGCGCAGACGCTCTACGTCGTCGTGTACCTCAAGTACGCCGTCGACGAGAACTACATCTACTCCATGAGGGTCACGCTAGCTGGAGGAACGATCGCCATTGGAGTTGTGTTCTTTGTCGTCACCGTTGTCTTCCTCAGCCATGCATGGAGTCTGAAGATCGTCGGCATCACCGCGTCGATGTTTGGCACCGCAATGTTCGCCGTCGGGATCATCGACGTGGTGAGTACTAATTTGTCTCTCCTCCCTTCTTCCTTCTTCCTTCATCCTTGCCGTGACATTACATCTGTATATGTTCAAACAATCTACATCATCATTGTTTAGGTGCGCCTGGTGAAGAACAAGAGATCACCGTTCAGTTTACTTCAGCTCTTCGCCAACCTCGCCGCCGCATGCATTTGGACCAGCTTCTCCTTCATGTTCGACCCCATCAACGATTACGTCGTGGTATGCAGCACGAGTAGAGATTATTTCTCCAATTCATACTTGCTTCCCAGTCTCCATACGCTTTCATATTGATTCCATGTCTTGTAAAACATGCAGGTCCCAAACATGACAGGCGTGACAGTGACCATTATCCAGATCGTCTTTCATGCCGTGCTCAAATGGAAGCAGCGCAACAACAACGGCCTTGGAAACAACCAGCTGGCCGCTGCCTAGTCATGCTCATGTGTATTGCCAGCGTTTTCCACCAGAACTTCATTCGAGTAGCTACTTTTATTTCCATCTGCATTGCTCATGTGTTAGAGCCTCGGATTTTCATGTATGACTGTTTCCATCTGCACTCTCATGTGTTGTCCCGAGAAACTTGTGTTAAAGTTCAATTTTGCCCAATTTTCTGCTGGCGTGGACGGAACACTTGTCCTAATTTAGCCTATGAACACTTTCACGGCAATCCAATAATAAGAATAAATATCCACAACAATTTTATCCCCGGAAATTAAACACAAATGAACATATTGATTGCAAATACTATACCACAAGTTCAATACTACTACTCCATACTATTCCGAGTAATCCCTCTGTCCCATAAAACTTACCTTCACTTTATTAAATTTGGATGTATCTAGATGCTAAATAGTGTCTATGTACATCTAAATTTAAATACAGTGAGACAACTTTCATGGAATGGAAGGAGTACAAGAGTAAGAAAACTATGAAAATGATATTAGTTCAATTTAAATATACATCGAAAGGTCAAAGCAAGACCGGTAAACAAGAAGCAATGCTGGAGCTGTTAACTACCAAAGGAACATGCTAGTTCACGATACGTATACATCTTCCAAATGTTGATAACCCTAAACAT